>BLSH010530892.1:603476-623160 GCA_018402905.1 Glandirana rugosa
CAGGCGAATTGTGATGACTACTGGACAGATCCGAGGCTTCCGAAACCCAACCTACCCAAATACCGAGAGGTCGCCACCCAGTGTTCAGACCACACCGGTAAGACTAATCGTTTGTGGAAGGAGTGAGCAAGGCGAGTCAACTGAGACTGAGTCTTCCCGCAACTCAATGAGATGTGGATCAGGAATCTGTAAATGCCCACTGCAGAAGATTGTGAAAAAAAGGTTGTCCCAGGGAGTTTTCGGCGTATACATTAGAGATGACGAGTTTGCGTTCACCTACCCTTAGGTGTAGAGTAACTCAACGCCCTTCTGAGTCAGAGTCAACTGAGCGGAACGAGTGAGGAAGGTGTTTGCTAATCAGAATGGCCACACCAGACTTGTGACCCACCGCTGGAGAGCCATAAACCCATCCAACCCAAAGCCTTCGGAGCCTAGACAGGTCATCAGTAGTGTTAAGCGGACACCTGGATGTTCGGGTTCAGCGGGTTCGGCCGGACTTCGCGAAAAAGTTTGGGTTCAGTACCGAACTTGACCCGAACTTGACCCGGACCCCGAACCCCATTGAACTCAATGGGGACCCAAACTTTTCGGTACAAAAATGGCTGTAAAAAAGTCCTGGAGAGTGCTAGAGGGCTGCAAAAGGAAGTAAAATTGGGGTAAGAGTAGGACAAGTGCCCTACAAAAAAATGGGGATAGGGAAAATAACTTAAAATCAAATAAAAAAAATAAAAATGGGAAGGGGGGTGTATGTGGAGTAGGAGCCTAGAGGTTGACTAGGCCATGACCGTGGCAGTGTAGGTGGAAGTGGAGGTGGTGGAGGAGGAGGAGGAGGCGGAGGTAGCCAACACTTTTTGTTGTTTGTTTGTTTTTTTTTCTAATTGGGGTAGCCCCCAAAATATTGAGGCATTTTCAAAACAACAAGTATACCAATGGCTGTGTGAAGCCGGTCTAAATGTCTATTCTGCACAAGGTACAGACAAGTCTTGTGGGATCCATGCCTGGTTCATTTTAATAAACGTTAGCTTGTCCACGTTGGCTGTGGACAGGCGGATGCACTTGTCTGTGATAACGCCCCCTGCCATGCTAAACACACGTTCAGACAATACACTGGCTGCAGGGCAGGCCAGCACCTCCAAGGCATAAAGGGCAAGCTCAGGCCATGTGCCCAATTTGGAGACCCAGAAGTTGAATGGGGCAGACCCATCAGTCAGTACGTGTACGTGTGTGCACACATACTGTTCCACCATGTTGCTGAAATGCTGCCTCCTGCTAAGACCTTGCCTATCAGCAGGTGGTGCTGTTTGTTGTGGCATGCTGCTGACAAAGCTTTGCCACATTTCGGCCATGCTAACCCTGCCTTCTGAGGTGCTGGTGGTGCCACAGCTGCGTTGGTGGCCTCTTCCTTCTCCTCCTCTGCCTTTCCCTTGTGCTTCCACTGAGCCCCTGGTGTCATTTGGGAATGCCGTCAGCAGCGCGTCTACCTGTGTGCGCTTGTAGTCGCGCAACTTCCTCTCACGCTCCAGTGAGAGAATTAAGGACGGTACGTTGTCCTTGTAACGAGGAGCCAGCAGGGTGGCCACTCAGTAATCGGCACTAGTTACAATGTGGGCAACTCAGCTGTCGTTGCGCAGGCACTGCAGCATGTAGTCGCTCATGTGTGCCAGGCTGCCCAGAGGCAAAGACAAGCTGTCCTCTGTGGGAGGTGTTCTGCTCCGTATCCCCCCAGCCACGTGCCAGTGATGCCCACGAGCTGCGTTGGGTGCCACCCTGCTTTGAACATGGTTCCTCCTCCTCATCATCATCTTCCTCGTCCTCTTCATCCTCCAGAACTGTGCCCTGGCTTGAATATTTTTTACCTGGCCTATGCTGGTGCAGGAACCTACCCTCCGAGCCACTTGTGAATGACTGGCCTTATAACCGTGGAAATGACCCCTCTTCCTCCTCCTCCTCCTCCTCCTCCTCCTGTGCCACATCCTCTTCCATCATTGCCCAAAGTGTTTTTTCAAGGAGACATAGAAGTGGGATAGTAACTCTAAGAACAGCGTCATCGGCACTGGCCATGTTGGTGGAGTACTCGAAACACTGCAATACGGTACACAGGTCTCGCATGGAGGCCCACTCGTTGGTGGTGAAGTGGTGCTATTCCGCAGAGCGACTGACCCGTGCGTGCTGCAGCTGAAACTCCACTATTGGCTGCTGCTGCTCGCACAGTCTCTCCAGCATGTGCAAGGTGGAGTTCCACCTTGTGGGCACGTCGCATAGGAGGCGGTGAGCGTGAAGGCCGAAGTTCCGCTGCAGCGAAGATAGGCGAGCAGCAGCAGGGTGAGAACGCCGAAAAAAGAGTGCACAGACGGCCCGCACTTTCTGCAGCAGCTCTGACATATCCGGGTAGCTTTTTAGAAATTTCTGTACCACCAAATTCAGCACATGCGCCAGGGAAGGGATGTGCATCAAACCGGCTAGGCCCAGAGCCGCTACGAGATTTCGCCCATTGTCGCACACCACCAGGCCAGGCTTTAGGCTCAGTGGCAACAACCACTCATCGGTCTGTTGTTCAATGCCCGTCCACAGCTCCTGCGCAGTGTGGGGTTTATCCCCCAAACATATCAGTTTTAAAACATCCTGCTGTCATTTTCCCCTGGATGTGCTGAAGTTGATGGTTAAGGTGTTACGCTGAGTGGATGAGGAGGTGGTAGAGGAGGAGGAAGCGCAGTAGGAGGAGAAGGCAACAGGGGGCAATGAGAAATGCCCTGCAATCCTCGGTGGTGGAAGGACATGCGCCAAATAGCTAGCTGCCTTAGGCCCACCTGCCACTACATTTGCTCAGTGTGCAGTTAGCGAGATATAGCGTCCCTGCCCGTGCTTACTGGTCCATGTATCAGTGGTTATGTGGACCTTGCCACAGATGGCATTGCGCAGTGCACACTTGATCTTGTCCCTGACTTGTTTGTGCAGGGAAGGGATGGCTCGTCTGGAAAAATAGTGGCAGCTGGGAACCACATACTGTAGGACAGCCACCGCCATCAGGTTTTTAATACTGTCCATGTCCACCAGACGGAATGACAGCATTTCAAAGGCCAGGAATTTGGAAATGCTGGCATTCAGGGCCAGGGATCTCGGGTGGGTAGGGGGTACTTCCTCTTTCTCTCCAGTGTTTGGGAGATGGAGAGCTGTAAGCTTTCATGAGCCCGTGTGGAAATGCTTGGGGACGGTGGCAGATATGGTGGCGTTGCTGTCACATGCTCTGTTTGCTGGGTGGCAGGTGACACTGTCACTGTAGAGGTGGAGGGAGAGGCCGAGGCAGCAGCAGAAGAGGAAGCAGGAGGAGGCTGAGACCTTTCTTGGATTTTGAGGTAATTATTCCAATGCAGCTTGTGCCTTCAATTAAGATGCCTGATCATGCAGGTTGTGCTCAGGTTTTGAACATGTATGCCTCGCTTCAGACTATCATTGCACAGCATGCAAACCACTCGTGTCTTGTAGTCAGCACATTGTCTGAAGAACAGCCACGCAGGGGAACGCCTTTGAGCTGCCTTTGGTGTGCTAGGTCCTTGGGTGCGGTGGGTAGTAGCAGCCGTACTGTCTAGGGGACGCTCGCTCCACTTTTGCAACCTGCTTCCTCTTTTGATGTGCTGGTGCCTCTGTCCGACCACCACCTCTTCCTCCAAACTGCACAGATCAGTCTAGAACCTCATCATCCTCCTCCACATCATCTTCCACCCACCCTTCACCACTGCCCTCCTTGTCAGTCTGCATGCTGAGGAAAGCTGCAGCAGTTGGCACCTGTGTTTCGTCATCATCAGAGACGTGCTGCACTGGTGTTTCCATGTCCTCATCCTGCAACAGAAGTGGTTGGGCATCGGTGCACTCAATGTCTTCCACTTCTGGGGCAGCGCTATATGGATGGCCCACGGAAAGCACACCAGGAGAGTCATCAAAAAGAATAAGAGTCTCTTGCAGGACTTGGGGCTCAGACTGCTTGGTTAATTTACATGGGGCTGAGGTGAAAGACAAATGGCCATGGGGTTCAGGTGCCAACTCTGAGCTTCCATCAAGGGACCGGGAGGGAGACAATGTGAAGGAACTGGAGGCATTGTCAGCCACCCAATCTACTATCACCTGTACTTTTTCTGTCCTCACCAATCATTGAGGGGCATTCGGGCCTACCATATACCGGTGAAGGTTCTGTTGGTACCTGAGGAAGTGTTTCCCTTGTGCGTATAGCTGGCACACCTCGACCACGTCCTCTCCTTCCAACAGAAGGTTCACCAACACCAACAACACCAGCAGCACCAGCATCACCAGTAGCACCATGACCACGTCCCTTATTTGCTCTCCTCATTGTGCCCGCAAATGTACTATGTAGCCCTATGTAAGTATTTATTAATACCAATTAATACCTTTTTTTTTTTTAAAACACCAACGTAGCCGGACTTTTTATTTTGGTGCAAGAAATGCACCGCTCACACCAACAGCTGGAAGCTCTCCCTTTAGAAGTAGGAGATGATTTTTGAACAATAATGTGTCACTTACAGCAACAACTAGAACCTCTCCCTTTAGAACTAGGAGATGATTTTTGAACAATAATGTGTCACTTACAGCAACAGCTGGAAGCTCTCCCTTTAGAACTAGGAGATGATTTTTGAACAATAATGTGTCACTTATAGCAACAGCTGGAACCTGGCCCTCTAGGAGTAGGCAATGACTTTTGAACAATAATCTGTCCCTCTAAGCAGAAGCCTCTACCTACTGCAGTCAGATTGTTGTGTAATGCATGGTTTGATCTGCAATCTGTCACTCAAAGCAGCAGTATGTGAAATCTCAAATTACTCCCACAATCTGATCGTTGTTTACGATCCCACAGTCTGATCGTTGTGTATGATCCTAACAATCGTTGTGTTCGGCAGGGTTTGATCTGCAATCTGTCATTTAAAGCAGTAGTATGTGAAATCTCAAATTACTCCCACAATCTGATCGTTGTGTACGATCGTAGCGATCGTTGTGTTATGCAGAGTTTGATCTGCAATCTGTCACTCAAAGCAGCAGTATGTGAAATCTCGATTCTCAAATTTCTGCAATCTGTCCCTCAGAGCAACAGTAGTAGTAATCTCAGTGAAAACAAGGGTCCTTGCGCTACTATGGCCACTGTTAATAGTGACTGTAGGTGATATATAATAAGTAGTGAAATAAAAAAGTCCTAGGTTGCCGCTATACCTAATATATGACCAAATATATTGACAGAAATATGTAAAAGAGTGGTATTGCGCAACCTGTATAATACAATCGTATATGTAGTGTCCCTCTAGTGGTGAAAGTGTGTCAGGTCTCCTGGTAATGGGATCTTTTAGCTATCTATCCCAGATCTATCCGACATATATTTGACACTGCAGGTGTGCAGAAATGTACATATAGAAACAGCTTCAAAGGGGACTGTTTCACTTATAAACTAGGATGCCTCTGCAAATAAATACTTTCAATAAACTGGTAGTGGCTTTAAACAATAAATGTGCATAATAGATAGAAACAATTACTGGTATCCAAAGATGTTATTATATACACTTCATGGAGTAACTTAATTCCAATCTAAAATGAATATACAGTGCTCATGTATAAAATAACTGTGCTCCAGGGCATAAAAATAAAGTCCAATATTCGATGCAATTATAATAGTGACATAAAGTGACTGGTGCTCAAGTGTCCATTCAAACATTTGGTGTTTTATTCGCGTAAAGAAAGCCTCTTTTTTCTGGGGTGTTCAAGACTTATTCTCCCCCAAAGAGATTCCTCTAGACGGTGCTCTTGTTGTGGTATGTGCTCACAGAACTCTCACCTCTGTATATCTGGCTATGTGCATGTAAAGGTATCTTTACAGGATCTCGCTCTGCTCATCCACACCTCCTTTCCTGCTGCTCCTGCGGGGGATGGGTGGTCCGTCCGACCGATCGGTCGCTACTCTCCTTCCTTGGATAAAGACCCTTAGTATCTCAGATGTAAAGGAAGAAACAGAGGGCTCTTTATATAGTGCACACTAAGGTGGGAGACAGATAAAACCACCCCTGGGTGGTTTTATCTGTCTC
Organism: Glandirana rugosa; assembly: GCA_018402905.1. NCBI lineage: Eukaryota > Metazoa > Chordata > Amphibia > Anura > Ranidae > Glandirana > Glandirana rugosa. The sequence goes on from BLSH010530892.1 coordinate 609,554, forward strand.
CCACCTTAGTGTGCACTATATAATCCTCTCCCTATACTAGCCAGAGACCATGTGACATGCAGCACTAAGTGACTCCAGCTTATAAAGAGGCTGGGGCACATGATGCACTGGCCAATCACAGCCATGCCATTAGTAGGCATGGCTGTGATGGCTTTTAAGGGCAAACCAGTGAAATGCTTGTTGATTGGCTGCCCTGCAGCTATTCAAAAAGCGGGAAAAAAATACCAGAACCCAGAACCCGAACCCGAACCCAAACTTTTTTCAAAAGTTCGGGTTCAGGTCCCGAACACCGCAAACTTCGGTACGAACCCGAACTTTACAGTTCGGGTTCGCTCAACTCTAATTATTATTATATTATTATTTTTTATAATTATTTGTAATGTATTGTATTATAATTATAATTTTGTGTTTCAAACTTTATCATACCCGGGATGTCTACTAGACTCTTGTTTGGACAGAGTTAGTTAGTTCCTAAGAATTACAGGCCTACAATATAAAACAACAATTTTGCATGCAAAACAATGTACCGCTTTGACATTCAAAATATTAACATAATCAGACTGCCAGGGAGGTTAAAGTGTTACTAAACCCAGGAGCCTGCATTCACTATATCTGTTCTCCCACAGTACACCAAACATGGAAATGCAATAGTTTTAGTAAATATAAACCGCTAAATACCTTTTCTCATCAGCAGTATATAGCAGTCTTGTGACTTCTTTCAATTTCTGGTTAAAGCTTGTAGGAGGAGTTTTCATTCTCCCCTGATTGTCCTATGAGGCTGCATGACCCCCTGATCCTCTCTCTGGACAGTGCTGATTGGCCCTGTGCCGATCACATGCACCCTCCCAAGAGAAAAAAACTCTCTAGCAATACACACCAAACTGAGCATGTGCAGCTTGCCCCTTAGGCTCTGTTCTATAAGCAGATAGATTTATGACTGTGGAAGAAGGGGAGGATCAGAGAAGACTAGATCAAACAGCCTTTTTACAAAATGCAGAGGATTAACCCCTTAGGTTCCACAGTGAGTATAACAAGCATTTTACTGCTGTGGGTTTAGTAACACTTTAACTACTTGCTGCCCAACCACAGTAAATTTACTGCAGATGGGCGGCACAGACAGGCTGCTCAATATACCTGTACATTGCCGTCTGTCTTCCGGGTTCATGCACACGCCTTCTGCCAACCAGTGCTGTGTTTGGACACATCACAAGTTTGGCAGCAGATTTAAGCCAATGATATTCCAGAGTCCAATCACAGACAGAGTTTTGTGTTTACAAACACATAGAACTCTGTGTGCATAGGAGCAATGATCTGGCTGTTTCTTCTCCCTGAAAAGCAGGGAGAAAAGACAGCCAGATAGTAGATTAAAAAGCAGCACACATTACACATTGTTAGGCACACAGTTAACCCTTTGATTGCCCCTAGATGTTAACCCCTTCCCAGCCAGTGTCATTATTACAGTGCCAGAGTACAGTATTATCAGATCACTGTATTAGTGTCACTAGTGACATCAGTGTCAGTTAGTGACCCTCCCAGATAGTGTCTGTTAGCGCCAGATTTCTCACCACCCTATCACGTTCCCACTATCAGTAGTTGATCACCGCCATTACAGTATAGCCCCTATAGCTACGAAAATTTCAGTATATCCCGTGTACCATAATTTGTAGATGCTATAACATTTGCACAAACCAATTAATATACACTTATTGGGATTTTTTTTTACCAAAGACATATAACAGGATACATTTTTGCCTAAATGTATAAAGAAAATAGATTTTTACATTTTTTTTTGATTGGATATGTTGTGTAACAGAAAGTAGAAAATATAATTTTTTCCACATTTTTTATATTTTTTTCATTTATATAATTAAAAATCAAAAACCCAGTGGTGATCAAATACCACCCAAAGAAAGCTCTATTTGTGTTAAAAAAAATTATATTAATTTGTGTACAGTGTTGCATGATCACTCAATTGCTAGTTAAAGTAGCGCAGTGCCGAATAGTAAACAAAAAAATGCTCTGGCCATAAAGGGAGTAAAACCTTTCCGGAGGTCACACGATTAAACTAGAATTCCGATAGCATATTGCCTGCTTTAAGTAACACCACTATACAGTATATTAGCCAGTTGTTCTTTAAAATAAAATGAAGGCAGACTTTCAGATATAAAATAAAATAACATTTTCAGCCAAAATTAGAGCAGTCTATGGGATACAGGAGATATAACCTAAAAAAAAATAAGACAAATATTAAAGGACACCGAAGGGTATTTATACAACCTTTTTCTCAGAAACCTTACTGAAAGGTGGGGTTACACAAGTGTCTGAATTTTCAAATATTGAGGTTTCCTTTCATGTTACATGAGAGGAACAGAGCGCCAGGTACTCTAGATCTATAGGCTGTAGAGTACAGCAAAGTTTGCCCTGGAGAAATAAGGAAAGCCACTACAGAGTTAGCTCATTTCCTGAGTCTAAGAGAAAAAAACTCCATCTCCCAACAACAACAAGAGAGACTAAAGGTCTCAAGTCTCAGGGGTGGTAATATATGGCACCAAGCACTGGGCAGAGGGCCAACTCCGCTGACTGCCGCCTTTGTTCCTCGCAGGCAATAGAGTAATTTTATTTTACTTTCGTCCAAAATGAGAGATTAAAAAAGGCAAAATAAAAACACACATTAGTTAAGCGGAACCCTGCGACATTCTGTGAAACATAAAACATGGCCAACTACGCACATGTGTGTCCGCTGAAAGAAGCTTGGTCTACTTAAAATGCAATCAGCTTCTGAGGTGTAAAATAGCAGGAGAGGATTTTTTTTTTTACTAGAAAGTTGAACTTTTCTGACTCTAAAGCTAAAAAAAATGCTGAGAACTGAATTTATTTAGTGGATTTATGCAGAGCAAAGATATCCTGCAATTCTTTACCTAGGGCACTAAACCAATGACTTGGTTACAGGCATAGAGTCAAACAAGGATCAGCTTGGGCACTAAAGGTAAATCTACTGCTAGGGTTCCCACAGAGGAACAGTCACTGGTTCATAGCTTACAGCACAGGTCAAAGGTCTGACTTTCTCCACCAGAGTTCCATGGATCCTAGAGTTCCTCTAGAGCAGTGGTTCTCAACTCCGGTCCTCGGGACCCACCAACAGGCCAGATTTTGAGTATTACCTTGGGGAAATGCAGACTAGAACACTGCAATCACTGAGCAGCAAATGATGTCACCTGTGATGTATTTCAGTTATCCTGCAAACCTGGCCTGTTGGGGGGTCCCGAGGACCGGAGTTGAGAACCACTGCTCTAGAGAAATGCATAGGGGTTCCTTGAGCAATGAGCAATTTCTGCTTCTCAGATAAGTAACCACTGACAGCAATTATGTTTTTAGTTAGGAGGGCAATCTTCCAACTGACCACCATTATAAAAATCATTCTTCTTACTAACCACCACACTAATGCATCGTGGGTCATAAATATAGTAATTATTATCAGGGGTTCCCTGAGTCCTGGAAGTTATTTCAAGGGTCTATCCATGTTAATTGATTGAGAAAGGCTGGCATAGTTATCAGGGCCGGCACTACCATAAGGCACCTTATGCAGCCGCCTTATGGTCCCAGGTTTGGGGGGGTGGAAAATCCCAAGACACTTGCACAGGTGGAGGAGACTGCTCCCATCACTGAGCTCTGTGCACGGCAAGATCGGAAGATGTAAATGTAGCACTAACCCCATAGGGGTTGAAGATGACTGGGTTCCCCACTCCTACACAGCCAGGCAAGTAGCATTTACAGCTTTCATCCAGACACAAGGATCAGTCTTTGAGCTCTTTTTTTTAATGTTTTATTAGGAGGTAATAACTTGGTTGGGGAATAGGAAACATGGGATGCCCAACTTGATAGCACTTAGAAAGTAGCACAAAGTGTTGTAAACTGCATCATGTGCTTCCAACTCTCTTGTAGACACGGATCCCAGCTCTACCCACTGCAGGAAATGCCAGCCCACCTGGCTACTTCTTCACCAGTCTACCCGACTGACTCTTCACCGGTCTACTCATTTGACTCTTCACCAGTCTACCCGACTGACTCTTGAGATCTCCCATTGCAAGGGGCACACCGCTATCTTCCAGAGAGACCTGATACATGGGGCAGTCTCTTGACTTGCAGGTCCCTGACCATGCTGTAGTACTTACTGTCCTCCTTGCTCCCGCTGCCTTTCAGTGAAGACTCCTTCTAAACTGCTCCAGTTGTCAGGATGCTCCCAGGCCAGCACTCCATCTCTATCTTCCACCGGACTCTCCCTGTCAGCATGGCTCATCCAAACTTCAGGGCTGGCTTAGTGACATGCTGGGTCCACTGCCTGGGGATTGGCCAAACTCCCGTAAGTATGCAGAGCAACCCTCCTAGCTTCCGCCCGTTAGTTTTCAGAACATTCTCCAACATGCCAGAACCATGGGGAGGCACTAGAGATTTGTCTGCATGAGTCATCCAGCCCTGACCTAAAGTAAACACATGACCCAATTAAGACTCACAGGGTAAAGCATGGGCCAACATACATTTCCCTAGACTACACTAGTAGCACACTAGAGGGTGCTACATAAACATGCAGCAGCCCAGTGGGAGGAGTCTGACAGCTCTCCACACTCCTGTTCCCGGCTGTCTTCTTTCACTATGCAGCATCGCCGTGATCCTCTCCTGCCTCTGTAAACAGGGAGAGTGTGGCGTGATGTCATGACTCCTCCCTTCCTGCACTGGGAGAACCAATAGGAATGAGATGGCTGCTATTCAATGAAAGAGAGTGGGTGGGCGGGAAGGAGAGGAGGGAAGTTGGCAGCACCGCAGAGGTGGGGGGTACACAGGGGGCCTGAACAGCAAGGGGAAACGTATGGTTCACAGGGAGGGTGATCATTGCAGCAGAGAAGGCAATTACTGGAACTGATCCCCTGTATGGCTCACTTTGCAGCAGCTGAAAGCTGACAGGAGGGAGAGGAGAAGAAGCTAGGTGCAGGGAGATCAGGGGATGAGTTCCAGTAATTGCCCCCCTGCCACGTGGATCACCCTCCCTGCCCACATCCGATTCACCCTGCTGCCTGGGCCCCCCTGCTGGCCTGGGCCCTTTACCAGAGGACTGGTGGTACCCCATTATCCACTGCCCTGGCTCTAGATTCTGTCTGCTCTATTCTTAGTAATCTTGCCTCAATGTATCAGTAGCTAAATGCAGGAAGTTAGGAGCTTTCTGTTTTTTTGACTGGATCGATGGGTACCTTTCTTCTAAACTTATCAAACAGACATAACAAAATGTTTTCAATGGTGTCTTGTGGCACTTTACAGAAGACCTGAATGGGCAAAACAGAGACTTTCTGTAAGGCACGAGAACTAAGACAGTAGAGAATCATATATATGCATTGAAAATGTCACTACAAAAAATACAGTGAAATTAACTAAATCAAGAAGTACTCCATATTCCCATCGCACACGTTCCTGGATAAGCTTTAAAGGTTTGGGTGCTGCAGCAACAACCAGCTGGGAACTGGTTCAGAAAGTCACAATGGAGATATTTGCTAGCACACCATGGACCAACAAGGTAGCGTCCAAACTGATTTTTTTGCATGATCATATGCCTGATCATATGCCTGATGAAGGGGCCCTGCGTGGCTCCAAAACATTGCACTGCTTTGTGTTGTGATCATGTAATAAAATCCATTTGGGCTCTACCTTGTCGATCCATGGTGTGCTGGCAAATATCTCCATAGTAACAAAATCAAGTCACATGGTTCTGCTGGTCAACTTCCAATTAAAAAGTTGCAGTCTAGAAGAGTTTGTTGCAAAGGTCAAAGTGGGTACAATGTAAAGTAGTCTGATGACACTAGGAAGAGATTTGCTTTGAAGAACTCTCAATGGGCATGTGTTGTATTCACTGTGATCCATAGACCGTGTAACAACTATAAGCGGCGACAGTGTGGCTCTGTCCCGCAAATCGCCGCTTATAATCATCACTTCGTGGGCACAACACTAGGAGGCGAGTGCATGCCACCAGCAGCGTGCACTCCCTGAGCGGGGCCGCGGGTTGGGTGGACTCGATGTCCGCCGGCGAGCCGCGATCACCTGTGACAGAGCCAGAACAGAGACCCACCAATGTAAACACGACGGTTCCCGGTTCCGTCCTATACTCTGGATCAGTTAGATCTCTGGTGCCCCTGGCAGCCCAGCCCCCACACAGTTAGAACACACAGGGAACACAGTTAACCCCTTTACTGCTCCCTGCAGGTTAATCCCTTCCCTGCCAATGACATTTATACAGTAATCAGTGGACATTTAAATTTCTGATCGCTGTATAACTGTCATTGGTCCCAAAAAAGTGTCAAAAATGTCCGACATGTCCACCCCAATATCACAGTCCCGATCGCCACCATTACTAGTAACAAAAATAAATTGTAAAAACGCCAGAAATTAATTCTCATGGCTTGTAAACGCAGCAACTTTTGCGCAAACCAATCAATAAACGCTGAGTGCGATTTTTTTTTTTACCAAAAATATGAGGAAGAATATAAATCAGCCAAAACCAATGAATACATTTGTTTTTTATATATATTTTTTTTGGATATGTATTTTAGCAAAAAGTAGGAAATATTGTTTTTTTTTGCAAAACTGTCGCTATCTTTTTGTTTATAAGAAATGACGCAGAGGTGATCAAATACCCCCAAAAGAAAGCTCTATTTGTGGGAAAAAAATTACGCAAATTTTGTTTGGGTACAATGCCGCACGACCGCGCAATTGTCAGTTAAAGTGACGCAGTGCCGAATCGCAAATGTGCTCTGGTCCTAAGGTGGGAAATCCTTCTGGGGCTGAAGTGGTTAAACAATGTAATGTGTTGCGGATGTGTTTGTGATGGTCGATGGGTTGCTATATGACTGTGTAGTAAATTTTGCCTAGTTTGCCTGTTTAGTTTTTGGGTCCCAAGACAGTAACAATTTCCTTTATTTAGGTCCTTGGATTGAGAGGTCTAAGAAATCCTGTTCTACATTATTCCTTTATATTTAGGTACTTGCCTATCTCTGTCTACTGCTCACAGCTACAATTTCAGTGCCTGTTACCAGTGGCGACCTGCGCATAAGGGGAGCATGGACGCCGCCCTCCATTCATGCGTCCGGCCCCCTAACCTATATGCAGGGTGCCGGGCGCATGGATTCCAATGGGGTTTTTTTTTTTTTAGAAGCACATGATTAGAGCCTAAAGCTTTAATTTGCTTCAAAAAAGTGTGGGATTGGGGTGCAGAGCACTGCACCCTGATCCCACCCTGTTGTGTGACAATAGTGAATTAATATTCGCTATTTTCTTCCTGATTCTCTTCCTGGCCAATCAGGAAGCAGCTCCTGGGACCTGATTGGCCAGTGAGTCTCAGGACCCACTTCCTGTTCGGCCGGGAGGAGAAACAACGGCCACGGAGCGAGGTCTCCAGGAGGGATGGCTCACCCGCAGTGGCTCAGCCACATCCAGCACTTCCCGGCTTGGACAGGGGAGGAAGGAAGAGGGGAAATCGGGGTGCCATCCCACGCATCTGACTCCTAAGGTAAGGAGGCCTTCCGCCTTCCAGTCCATCCGTCTCCTGTGGGGGTGTGTTGCTGGTGTTCCCCGCCTTCCTGTCCGTCTCCCATGGGGGGGCAGCCCCCCTCTCCCCTGCATCTCCCGCCGGGGGTGGCGTTGGCTTCTCGCCCCCCAAAAATATTGAGCACCAGCCACTACTGCCTCTTACTATACTGCTAATCATTCTTTATGGATGGGAGAAGAGTAGCTGATATCACTGAAGGATTCCACCACCAATGCAGATGCAGCTATGGTGGCAACAGAAATGATCATCGAATCCATTACATTTTACTGCAAGGTTATCACTGCAGCCAATGTTACCCAGATCAGGATCAGGATTTCCTGTCTGATAGATCAAGAACACAGTGACAAAAACAGCAATAAAAGCAACAATTTAACCCTCTTCCACTGTATCTAAAACTAAAGCCTGGAGTTCTTCTTCAAAGCTGAAATCTAGCCAACCTTTTAAGCAGTAGTAAAGTCTGCATTGTGATTTTTTTTACTCACAGTTAAGCTTATTATTATTACTATTATTATTATTATACAGGATTTATATAGCGGCAACAGTTTATGCAGCGCTTTACACCTTGAGGGTAGACAGTACAAATACAATACACTTAAATACAGTAGGAATCAGAGGGCCCTGCTCGTTAGAGCTTACAATCTAAGAGGTAAGGTCAAGAGATACAAGAGGTAATAACTGTGGGGGATGTGCTGATGGAGAAGATAAATGTACAGTTGTTAGGTGGGAGCCAGATAGGCTTCTCTGAAGAGATGAGTTTTCAGGGATCGTCTGAAGGTGGACAAAGTAGGAGAAATTCGGACAGATTGGGGTAGAGCATTACAGAGGATGGGAGAGGCTCTGGAGAAGTCCTGGAGGCGAGCAAGGGATGAGGTGACAAGGGAGTTAGAGAGCAGGAGGTCTTGGGAGGAGCGAAGAGATCGATTTGGTTGGTATTTTGAGACCAGGTTAGTGATGTAGCTGGGGGCCAGGTTGTGGATGGCTTTATAAGTTATTGTTAGTATGTTGAATTTAATATGTTGGTTGAGTGGCAGCCAATGGAGGGATTGACATAGGGGTGTAGCAGACGCCAAGTGGTTTTTGAGGTGGATGAGCCGGGTGGCAGCATCCATAATGAACTGAAGTGGAGATAGGCTATTAAGAGGTAAGCCAGTGAGGAGGGAGTTGTAGTAGTCGAGGCGAGAGATGACCAGGGAGTGGATTAGAAGCTTTGTGGTGTCATTGGTTAGAAAGGGGCGTATCTTGGAGATGTTGCAGAGGTTGAGGCGGCAAATTTTGGATATCGATTGGATGTGGGGCCGAAAGGTTAATTCGGAGTCCAGGATTACACCTAGGACATTGGCGTGGGGGGACGGGTTGATAGTTGAGTCGTCGATTTTGACAGAGAAATCTGGGGAAGTGACACGTGGGGGAGGAGATATCATAAGCTCGGTTTTGGATAGGTTGAGTTTGATGAAGTGATGTGACATCCAAGCTGATATGTCTGTTAGTAAGTTGGTGATGCGTGAGGAGACAGATGGAGAGATCTGGGGGGTTGAGAGATAGATTTGTGTGTCATCAGCGTAGAGATGATACTGAAAGCCATGGGAAGCAATCAACTGACCCAAGGAGGCAGTGTTGATTCAGAAAGGAGAGGTCCAAGAACAGAGCCTTGGGGGACACTGACAAAGAAAGGGAGAGGAGGAAGTAGAGTTGTAAGTGACGCTGAAGGAGCGGTGGGATAGGTAGGATGAGAACCAGTGAAGAGTACAGTCACGGAGACCAAAGGAGTGGAGTTTTTGAGGAGGAGGGGGTGGTCCACTGTGTCAAAGGCAGCAGAGAGGTCCAGGAGTAGTAGTATAGAATAGTATCCGTTGGTTTTAGAAGTTATTATGTCATTAGTGAGTTTAAGGAGAGCAGTTTCCGTGGAGTGTTGAGGGCGAAATCCAGACTGAAGGGTATCAAGAAGTTTGTTCATGGTCAGATGGTCACTCAGTCGGTTGTAGACCAATCTTTCGAGGAGTTTGGAGAGAAGGGGAGTAGGGAGATGGGGCGTAGGTTTTTAATATTGGTGGGGTCCAGTGAGGGCTTTTTAAGGATAGGGGTGACTAGGGCATGTTTTAGAGAGTTTGGGAAGATGCCAGAAGAGAGGGAAAGGTTGAAAATGTGAGTTAGAGAATGTAGAATCGAGTCGGAGGGTGATCGTATTATTTGCGAGGGAGCAGGATCCAGGGGGCAGGTGGAAGCTTATAATAAAGCTCACCTGTAGGTAAAATGAATATCTCCTGAACATGCACAGTTTGAAGATATTTGCTCTTTTGGCGGCTGGTGACGTCACCGGCGCATGAGCTCTGAAAGAGCAGCATACTGGTGCTGTTCCTTCAGAGCATGTGCCGCGGCTGTGACTCCTGAAACGTCATCATGGCTTGGCAATTAAAGCTGCTGGAGCTCGCAAACCCAGAAGGAAAACCAGGTGAAGATGGAAGCTTCATACTAGCACATTATTCCAGTGTTTCCCAACTGGGGTTCCAGGAGAGGTCCCCAGGGGTTTCCATGGCGACCGGTAGATGGATGCAGGTAGATAGCATGGACACATGCAGAGATAGGCAGGGAAATGGCTAACATACTATTGGCTGTAGCGTGCTGTCCCTGTCGGCTTCTCCTGTTCATTCCAAGTGCTTGTATGTGACATCATCTGGAATGAAAAGCATATGAGGAGGGGTCGGCGGGAACAACACGCCACTGGAGGACTTATTACAAGCCACCTCTGAAGTCAGAAATAGTAGAAGAAAGTTGGTACTGCAGTGTTCCCCACAATGTGCCTAACAGTCTGTCTCATGCTATGTACCCTGTCCCATGCAATGTTCCCTGTCCCATGTAATGTTCCCTGCTCCCACATAATGTGCCCTGTGTCCACATTATGTGTCCTGCCCTCATTAATGTACCCTGTTCCCACATACTGTGCCCTACTTCCATGTAATGTGCCCTGCTTTTATACTGTATTCAGAAGAATCCAAAAGTTTTTAGTTTATAGATTTTTTTTATTTTGAAGCCAATCTACTTAAAGACACTTCAAGGGGAATTTATAACACTTGAGTGGGCTGTTTTCCTGAATAAGAACTTACAATAAAGCAAAATTATCCATTTCTGTAATATGAATAACCTATAATTTAGAAAAAATAAATACTCAAAGTGAAGCAATTTTACGCATGGCCTAAAGTTTTCCAAATGTCCTCAATGGCTGATTATCTGTGAGTGGTTCTTTAGGGGAGAGATGCTCTGCCTGGACCTCCCAGCATTGAAGTAGGTGAAAACCCAATCACTAAGATCTCATATAGACTTTAAAATGTGAGTGACGCTTCAAGGGTCACTTTTAATCTTTTTAAATCCAAAGCTTTCATGTAAATAATACCTGCTGATCCTAACCTGGTGGTCCTTCATGGCTGACAATGCCTCCCATTTTGGCAAGAACGTGGTACCAGCCCTTTGTACTCCTGTGTGGTCACCCTGCTGCATGGGCTTCTGCTAAAAACTACAAGTGGCTATTTCAACTACCACTTACGCAGGTATGGTCCCCTGTTTTACTGTTTCAATATATTTTATTGTGCAAATACCAATAATACAAGCATATTCAGTATAGCAAGGTAGTTTGTACAAACATTAAAGAATTGTATTGAAAATAAGGTAGTAAACAGATGTTAGTAAACAGTTAGTGTAAGAAGTGTTATCCTCAACATTGGTCTATCGGCTCATGAGAAATACAATTGGGTCATGCACAAAACAACGTTTTTGGTGGGGGTAAAATTATGGGGGGTAGGAAGGGGGGGAGAAGGGGAAATGGGAGGGAGGTGGAGGTTGAAGGAAGGGTAAGGAGCGTGGAAAATGGGAAGGGGGAGAGTTCCTTGCACATGTGGTTAAAATGATATCATTTCTGGGTCTTGAGATTGTACCATTTAGACCAGGAGTACCACAGTTGCTTAAGATATGAGTGTCTATCTTTTAAGAGTAGTTTGCATGTGTGATGAGTTTGAACCACTTTTATGACATCGAGCAGGACTAGGGTTCTGGGGTTTTTCCAGAGTTTAGTGAGGTTATGTCTTGCAGCGAGTAAGGTGTGTGTAATCACTTTACAGTGTTTTTGATAGGAATTCAGGAGATAAGTTGAGTAATGCTAAGTCAGGGGAGGGGTTGATAGTTAGTTCAGAGACTTGCGATATCAGGGAGAAAATGGTTTTCCAGTATTGCATTTCCACATATTATGGAACTAGGTGCCGGGTGCACCACATTTCCTCCAATATTCGGAGGATGTGTGGCTATAAAATTTAGCTATTCTCTCAGAAGTTAGGTATCTTCTTTGTACCAAACTTTGTGTGAGTTTTCATAGGGCAGTGCATTTTGTGGCCTCGTAAGTGGACTGTAGGGCTCTTTCCCATTGCTTTTTTATAATGGTTCCCCATATCCAGTCCCTAGTGAAGGCTAGGGAGTAATGATAATACGTTTTTTCTTGTAGGATATTGTACAATATAGATATTCCTTTAGCCCCTTTGGAATTAGGTGAGTAGTAAGTCCACACAGGGGTAGGGACAGGAGCTAAAAGGTGAGGGTTGTTTTTAAGGCAGTGCGCTACTTGCAAATATTGATAGTAGGCTTCAGTACCAAGGCACTGTTCGGTTTTTAGTTGGGAGAAGGGCTTAATCCGTCTATCATAAACCAAATTGTGCAGTTGTAATGAGTCTGAATTGGGCCAGTAATGGATGTGAAGGTCAGGAATTATCAGTCTGAGAACTGAAAGTGGTACTTTGGTAGTGGAAATTGGAGTATTTGTCCACTCTGTAGAGGTGAATTTGTGCCATGTTTTCACGGCTGCTACGCAAGTAGGAGGAAGGTGTGAAGGGAGTTTTGCTGTCAGTTTTAGACTATCCAACTAGCCAGAGTTTTAAGTTGTTGCTAGGGATGGCGTGTCATTCTAGCTCCCCCCAATGAGTTGAGGCTTTCGAGAGAAACTTTTTTCTCATCTGTACCAATATACCAGCTGTGTGATAATCAGCAAGATCTATGCTTGATGAGTCTAGATTTGGATATTTGTGTTTTTTTACCTGCCCAAAAGTAACTTTGGAGGGATGCTTGGCGATGGTCCCCTGTTTCATATCAAGAAACCTGTGGCTACAGAAAAGCATAGGCCTAAAGCTATTAGGACTAGAGTTGAGCGAACACCTGGACGTTCGGGTTCTGCTGGTCCATCCGAACTTCGGGACAAAGTCCGGGTCCGGGTCCGGACGGAACCCGAACGATCGCACGGACAACGAACCCCATGGAAATCAATGGGGACCCGAACTTTTAGGCACAAAAATGGCTGTAGCAAAGTCCTGGAAAGCCCCAGAGGGCTGCAAAAGGAAGTAAAATGGGGGTAAGGGTAGGGCAAGTGCCCTAGAAAAAAAATGGGGACAGGGAAATAACTTTAAATATTTAAAAAAAAATAAAAACATAAAAAAAGCAAAAATGGAGGTGAATGTGGATCATCTTCAAACTGTGTCTGAAAAGTATTAATTAACGGTAGAAACCATATAACTGTTCTAAAATCATCTTCAAACTAGGTGCAAGTGCCCTACAAATAAATGGGGATAGGGAAAATAAATTAAAATCAAGTAAAAAAATGGGAAGGGGGGTGGATGTGGAGTAGGAGCCTAGAGGTTGACTAGGCCGTGACCGTGGCAGTGTAGGTGGAAGTGGCGATGGTAGAGGATAATTTTACTTAGTCCGTACCTAGGGTGTTCTGAACAGACATGGAACACGTCTTATTTGTAAATCTGGCCTGAGTGTGTCGGTAAGTATATGAAGAAAAAAACTTATCCGGAGTGATGTTTTTTTTTTATGGTACAACCGATGGAGGAGGATGAGGAGATGGTAGCGGTGAAGGTGGATGTGACGGTGCCAGTGCCGGATCAGTTGGAGATCCGAGGATGAGGTGTAGGTGGGGGGAAGGGTAAAAAAATGAACTAAAATTAAATAAAAGGGATAGGGGTAAATAAACATCCCGTGAACG
>BLSH010530892.1:648383-659519 GCA_018402905.1 Glandirana rugosa
GTCTGTATTATATGTCATAGAGTGTTTTCACTCATGTGGAGAGTGTAAAAACATTTATAAAATAATATGGAGAAGAATCGATGTTACATTTCATCACTCACATGTCGAACATATTGTCACATTTAAACGACAGGGGAGTTTTATTGAGTTGTGTGTCGGTAGTTACAGATTTGGCGACCGTTGTTTTCACTCATGTGGGGATTCACTTTTACAGGTTTAACCCGGGTTAATCGGTAAAAGGGAGGGACCACAGTACACTGAGCAATCACAATGTTACAGAGTCCACACTTACCCCTCGTCCACACAATTTAAACCACAATTTGTTGCCAGCGGTTTAGACATTGATGGCTGTGTGTTGAGTTATTTTGAGGGGACAGCAAATTTACACTGTTATACAAGCTGTACACTCACTACTTTACATTGTAGCTAAGAAGAGGTATAATAAAATATTTACAAAAATGTGAGAGGTGTACTCACTTTTGTGAGATACTGTATATTATGTCTGAGGTTTACAACCACTTTAAGACAGATGTCCTTAACTGCTTACTTGTTACAGCCAGGCAACCAGCATTTGTAATCTAACGGCATCACTGGTAGCCTCCTTGCTTCTCCCAGTAAAGGTTTCCTTTAAATATTTTGCACAGATGTGTTTTGCATTAATTTCTGGGAAAGGGCAAAGGGACTTCAGAGTGGCATTTTTTTTTCTTAAAGTCTTAACCCTACAGATGATGACTACGTGAGGAACGAATGCTGCATAAGAGAAAGTATTTAAAATAAATTGCAAGGAACATTCACCCCAGGCATAGTTGACTCATTCTTTTCCATCTGTTGTGAAAGATCCAACCACCTTCCTCTGCCACTGTTCTCCCTCTTCCTGTGTGTCTGGGAATCAGAGGATGCCCCAATGAATACATCAAGTACATCCATTTTAACTTAAAACTGATTTCTAGGCAAATATAAAAGACAAATTGTGTGTTGGTGTTGGTGTGTGGGTGTTTTTTTTTTCCTACTAGGTAAAGTCGTAATGTGCTAGTATGCATTGCATACTAGCACATTATGTGAAACTTACCTTAAAACGAAGCTCTGTCAGCGCTGCAGAGGCTCCCATCTTTTCCCGTCTTGCTTTCAGGATGACGTCACGGCACAGGGTTCTGAAGGAACGGCACAGTTGGCTGTTCCTTCCGAGCGCATGCGCTAGTGATGTCACCGGCTGCATGTAATGTAAATATCTCCTAAATGGAGATATTTACACTACCTATAGGTAAGCCTTATTATAGGCTTACCTATAGGTAAATGTCAGCAATGGAAGTTTAAGTCCTCTTTAAATACATTTTTTTTAATGCAAGCAGCGTAAGAACCTGAATTTGAGTTTGTAGTAGCTTGTCGCACTCCCTATACAGCAGATCTCAGACTAAGAAAGGGAGGAACAGCTGAAAGTATACTGCCACATAAATTGTCCAGTAAATGTTAGTAATATGTAATATATAAAGAAGAGTAAGCCAGGGGTGCTGCTAACGGGGGACACTCAAATTGCAGGAGAGAGCAAAGTGACAGGGAGATGAGCTCATCAGCCTGCCACTTCTCCTTTCACTGTCCAGTCACAGGCTGGGGAAAGTGGAAGACCTGTAAGTTTTACTTAAAGTGATTCTAAAGGCAGAAGGTTTTTTTAACTTAACAACATAACGACCGAGCCTCTTTTTGAGATTCTGTGTTTACAAGTTAAATCAGTTTGTCTAGCTATAAAATTACATATAACCCCCAAACATTATATATATTTTTTTCTAACACCCTAGAGAATAAAATGGCGGTTGTTGCAATACTTTATGTCACACCGTATTTGCGCAGCGGTCTTACAAGCGCCTTTTTAAAAAAAAAAAAACACTTTTTTGAGTTAAAAAATAAGAAAATAGTAAAGTTGGCGCAATTTTTTCCATATTGTGAAAGATAATGTTGCGCAGAGTCAATTGATACCCAACATGTGATGCTTCAAAATTGCGCCCTCTCGTGGAATGGTGACAAACTTTGGCACTTAAAAATCTCCATCTGTGACGTTTAAAAATTCCTACAGGTTACCAGTTTTGAGATACAGAGGAGATCTAGTGCTAAAAGTATTGCTCTTGCTCTAACAATCGCGGCGATACCTCACATGTGTGGTTTGAACACCGTTTTCATATGCGGGCGGGACTTCCGGGACGAGCTCGGCCAGACGGGCGCTTTAATTTTTTTTTTCTTATTTATTTTACTTTTTATTTTTACACTGTCCTTTAAAAAAAAAAAATGTGATCACTTTTATTCCTATTACAAGGAATGTAAACATTCTTTGTAATAGAAAAAAGCATGACAGAACCTCTTAAATATGAGGTCTGGGGTCAAAACGACCTCAGATCTCATATTTACACTAAAATGCAATAAAAAAAAAATAAAATGTCATTTGAAAAAAATAATAATAATAATTTTTCTCCTTTAAGAGCATTTGGCGGAAGTGACATTTTTGCCGTTGCTTCCGCCCTTCAATGCTATGGAGCCAAGTGGGTGGCATCTTATGCTCACTCGGCTCACAGGCTCAGAGGAGAATGTACCCGATGGTCTCCGCTGCTACTGGCAGTTCCGGTAAGTGGTGGAGACAATGGGAAAGTGGCGGAAGCGGGGTGGGCACCTCTCCCTCCCCCGATAAAAGTGATCTTGCGGCGAATCCGCTGCAGAGACCACTTTTATCTGAAAGCAGGCTGCCCGCTGTTTAAAAAAATACTGGGGTTATGGTAGCTATCTGCTACCATAGCAACGGTATTAAATGGCACAGAACCGCCGTATAATAACGGCGGGCGATCCAGGAGTGATTAATGCATTCTATGCATTAAAATAAAAAAAAACCTTCTGTGTGCAGCAGCCCCCCTCAGCCCCCTAATATTTACCTGAGCCCCATCTCGTTCCAGGGATGTTGCACAAGAGCCTCTGATGTTCAGGACTCCCCCTCCTGATTGGCTGAGACAGTAGCAGGTGCCATTGGCTCCCGCTGCTGTCAATCAAAGTCGGTGAGCCAATGAGGAGAGAAAGGGGGCGGGGGGCCAAGCCGAGTCCCCATGTCTGAATGGACACACAGAGCAGCAACTTGGATCGGGTGCCCCCATAGCAAGCTGCTTGCTGTGGGGGCACTCGGCAGGAAGGAGGGGCCAGGAGCGCCGGCAAGGGACCTGAGAAGAAGAGGATCAGGGCTGCTCTGTGTAAAATTATTACACAGAACGGGTAAGCATAACATGTTTGTTATTTTTAAACAAAAAAACAACAAGACTTTAATATCACTTTAACTACAGTAGAAAAAAAAATCAGGTCTCCTGTTCTGCCGGAGAGAGCCATGCGGTATGGCAGAGCTCTGTAAATTTCAGGAGTGGATGGACACAAATGCAAATCCTTTGGAATATAAAACAGTTGCCTTGTATGTATTTCATCTGTGTATTTAGATGTTTCCCTGGAGTCCAGTTTTATATCAGCTCAAGAGAAAGTTGAGCTGATATTTAAAAAAGTCAGCCACTTTATTGTTTCCAATTATAAGAATGTGTAGGTTGGTTTGAACACACAGAATAAGAATACAATTGCCTACAAGCAATCACATTAGTAATGGGTTAACAGAAAGCTCAATCGACAAATGGAAGAAATTTAGGAAGACATCTCCCCAGGTAATGATTTTACTTTGAAAGCGCAGAAATCGATAGAAGAAAATACTTAGAAATCATGACATGAATAATTGACTCCGTTCCCTAAGGATTGTTAGAGATTGATAGAAGTCACATAGCTAAAAGGGAAATGCCATTAATGGTTTTAAAGGACAGTATTTTTGAAGTTTAAAGGGGGTTCTTTTTCAGATATGTTTGAATGTTCTCTCTTGATAGATCCTCTGAATATGTTGAACATGTATAATGGATTTATGTCAATTTATTTATTTATATTTTTTATTATTATCATTTCTGTAAGTTTTTTTTTTAATTTTAGCAAATTTAAGGAACACATTCTTGAGCAAAAGAGGGCTGGTGGTTATTTAACAAACATTATAGTAGTGTTTGTGTGCTGTTACACTAATGTAACATAATGCTATGCATAGTTATAGTAATGTTTGTATAGTTGGTTATTACACTGCCATCTTGTGTTTTTTTTGGATATAGCATTGTCCTGTTCTGTTTTCCAAGTGTGCCCTTCCCATCTTCTCAGCCAGTTTCCTTTTCCTGGGTCACTCTGTGATGTAACTTCCTCTTCCTGTGTCCTCTCTATGTCTCATGAGGAAGAAGATGGCCACTCATGTTTTAGGCCTCACACAATCTGCTTACATCCCAGGACACATTACCATGTTTTGACCTGCAGATACCATCTTTAAACCATCTGCCACATTTGTTGTCTGCTGTACCTGCTATTTGCAATAAATCTACGCTTATGGAAGAATGAGTGTCTGGTGAGTTCAAGCTATCTGATAAAGACTGTCCGCAGTGATTATATCTGCTTATACAGGCCAGGCATAGAGGTCTCAGTAAGGGATAAGTCACTATTACAACAGTTGGAGTCAGAATAGTTTGTTTAGTAGGTGCTTTTGAACTCCTTCACAATGATGGGAGTAAGCCCTTTAAGTGGACTATGACACTTAAGCCAGTAGGAAGGGCTTCAGATAATGCAGCACTGTGATTGGCTGCACAGTCATGAAGTCATCAGGAGCCCATCCTACCAGCTCCAGATCATCTGTAGTTGACTAGGAGCTGTCACACCTTGCTAATACTGGGCTTAATCCTCTTTTGCCTTTAGAACTGCCCTGATTCTTCACGGCATAGAAACAATCCTCATAGATTTTGGTCCACAGTGACACGATAGCATCACACAGTTGCTGCAGATTTGTCGACTGCACATCTACGATGCGAATCTCCCATTCCACCACATCTGTGGATCTGTGGAGGCCATTGGAGTGCAATGACCTCATTGTCCAGTGGGGAGATGACTGGGGCTTTGAGACATGGTGCATTATCCTGCTGGAAGGAGCCATCAGAAGATGGGTACACTGTAGTCATAAAGGGATGGACATGGTCAGCAGCAATATTCAGGTAGACCGTGGAGTTTAAATGATGCTCAGAGGGCTCAAAGTGTGCCAAGAAAATATCTCCCAAACTATTACACCACCACCAGCCTGAACCGGTGATACAAGGCAAGATGGATCCATGCTTTCATGTTGTTTACACCAAAGTCTGACCCCACCATCTGAATGTCACAGCTGAAATCAAGACTCATCAGGCCAGGCAAAGTTTTTCCAATTTTCTATTGTCCAATTTTGGTGAGCCTGTGCGAATTGTAGCCTCAGTTTCCTGTTCTTAGCTGACTGGAGTGGCACCCGGTGTGGACTTCTGCTGCTGTAGCCCATCTGCTTCAAGGTTGGATGTGGTGTGCTTTCAGAGATGGTAATTTGCATACCTTGGTTGTAATGAGTGGTTATTTGAGTTACTGTTACCTTTCTATCATCTGAAATCAGTCTGACCATTCTCCTCTGACCTCTGACATCAACAAGGCATTTTCGTCCATACAACTGCCGCTTACTGGATATTCTTTCTTTTTCAGACCATTCTCTGTAAACCCCAGAGATGGTTGTGCATGAAAATCCCAGTAGATCAGCAGTTTTTGAAATACGCAGACCAGCCCATCTGGCACCAACAACCATGCCACGTTCAGAGTCACTTAAATCCCCTTTCTTCCCCATTCTGATGTTCGGTTTGAACTTCAGCAAGTCGTCTTCACCACGTCTAAATGCCTAAATACATTGAGTTGCTGCCATGTGATTGCCTGGTTAGCAATTTGTGTTACCGTGCAATTGAACAGGGATACCTAATAAAGTGGCCGGTGAGAGTAGATTTGGCCAATGAGGGCAGTGGAACTTTATTCTAAAAAATAAACATTTTTAAAAA
The DNA here is from genome assembly GCA_018402905.1 of Glandirana rugosa. NCBI lineage: Eukaryota > Metazoa > Chordata > Amphibia > Anura > Ranidae > Glandirana > Glandirana rugosa. Next base: position 654,314 of record BLSH010530892.1, read on the forward strand.
TACTTTTTATGCAGAAGAGAAGTTTCTTATCTGCCTGCCCGTGCTGTACACTGTGTTGCACACGCTTTTTTGGCTTCTGCCAAAATGAATGAACTTCCACATAAGTGTGGGAGTGACACCAGCTTGGCCCATCCAATCAAAATGCACGATTAGCAGAATCTAAAAGAAGCACAGGGAGAAGATGTCATCAACCGAAGAGAGAGACCACATTGCCGGAGTGAATGTGAGTACTGAGTATAGTTCCACTTTAAGGCCAACCCACCATGCTGCCAAGTATATGCAGTAGGTTCTTGTAAAGGGGTTAAAGTGTATGCCTGGGAAAAATGTAAAAAAGAATGTTAATATATCTCCACAATGCATGAACCTTTTCCCACGATTTCTCCCTATAAATAGGTAAGTACATCAATCTGCCAGAAATCCAGTGAGCTCCTATCTTTCTCATGGGTGGAAAACACAATGGGGAAGATTTACTAAAACTAGAGAGTGCAAATTATGGTGCAGTTGAGCATAGAAACCAAGCAGCTTCCAGTTTTATTTTGTCAATGCTTAATTGAACAAGCTGAAGTTAGAAGCTGATTGGTTGCCATGCACAGCTGCACCAGATTTTGCACTCTCCAGTTTTAGTAAATCAACCCCAATGTCTTTATATCAAAATGTCAACCAACATTGCCAGATCTGTGTGCTGTACTACAGAACGCTGCCTATTACTGCAGAGATCACCCCTCTCTGTCCCTCTGCACATACATATATTGATTTCTTTCTCAGCAAAACAATGCTTCTGCCCTAAATCCCAAGTGATCATACACACACACACTTTGTAGATAAAAGGCTCCTGGGATATGTAGTTCTGGGGTGTGCTCACATCAGTAGGAAATGAGCTCCCAGCAGCTACCCTTGCAAGGATTTTACAATCCATGTGATCAAGTCAACAGGAGTAATAAAAGTTGTATGCTTCTATGGTAAAAGGAACTATCAATGGTAGGACAAGATCTAGATGGGAAGCAGGATAGAGGGTGTATTTCGGTGATGCTTGGATTTGCACTTTAAAATTTATAACAGGGTAAAGGTTACAGGCAAGACTAACTTAGAAATGACAATAGAGAAAAGAACACCCCACTACTGTACCAGACAAGGTAGGGAGACTGTCAGGTCACCTGACGGCAGGTAACAGGTGTGCACTGCTAGGGATAGGGGCGCACCACTAAGTTTGTGGACCCTTAGCTGACTGCTGCGAATATAACTCTGGGTGGTGATGGAAACAGGACCACTGGAGCATTGACACAGATATGCAGGAAGCAAGAGCATAGGTTTCCCCGGGGCACGGAGTCTAAGAGCCAGCAGGTGTTCATCGGAGCCTCTAATGGTGAGGATGAACTTGGCTGCAACTGGCTCCAGGTCACAGCCACTGGGGTCTCCCAGCTCACACTCGCTATTGGTGGATAGAGAGGTAGCAGCAGTACAGGACAACAAGGAATGGTCAGTCAGGATCAGGGCAACAAGCAAAACAGGGACAGACAGGAAAGCACACCAAGATCGGGGTAATCAGCAGACAGGAAAAGTCACAAACAAGCCAAGGTCGGGGTAACAAGCAGACAGCAATGGTCACGAACAAGCCAAGGTCAGTAATGGAATCAGACAAAGAGTGCTCAGCAGGAACCACACACACACTGAAAGCCTAACACACAATATTGGTCGGCAACGAGGCTTGAAGTACACGGTCTTAAATAATGTTCCTAATTAGAGACTGGGGTGGAGTGCTGCTGAGGGAAGATTACTTAGCACACAGGTGAGATGTGCACAGTCTGTAGGCAGACCACAACCAGAGAGGTAAGCAAAACATACAGGACATGGAATGTTACTGCTGCTTCATGACAGAGACCATGAATGGGACTTTATATGTGCCACCAAGAAATCATACTAAGATAGTAACATATTACATTTTTATTACATAAAGATAAAAGCATTAACACACAAAACATAATTAAAAGCAATAAATTCACATACACAAATTAGTCTTGCAGTGCTTAGCAGTGGCGTCCACCCCCCTAATCTCCATGCGCCCAACCCCTAATCCCTATGCAGGGCGCCGAATGCATGGAATTTTTATAAAGCACATGATTAGAGCCGGAGGCTCTAATTAGCTTCAAAAAGGGTGGGCTTGGGGAATTGATATTCGCTATTATCTTCCTACTTTTCCTCCCAGCCAATCAGGAAGCGGGTCTCACAACCCTATTGGCCGAGAGGAGAAACAACCGTATTGGGCGGTAGGAGAACCAGGGGAGAAGCTGCCTGCGAAGCCACCGAGGAGGAGAAGCAGCCCACCATTGTCTTCCTGCTTCTCCTTCCGGACAATCAGGAAGCCGGTCTTATGACCCTATTGTCTGGGAGGAGAATTGACTGTATTGACCAGTAGGAGAATCAGGGGAGAAGCCACCCAAGCCATCTGTGAAGCCGGCGAGGAGGAGAAGCAGAGGGAAGCCACCCAAGCTGTCTGCGAAACCGTCGAGGAGGAGAAGCAGAGGGGTTGATCGACCAATCGACAGTGGCTGCGGACAAGGGGGGGAGAGTTGACTGGGGGATTTGTTTGCCCCCCCCCCAAAAAAATGGAGCACCAGCCACCACTGGTGCATAGGCATCCAGGACCGAGGCGTTTTGCTTACTTTCTCAGGATTCCCATCACAATTGTATGTTCTATATCGTGAATTATACATTCTACAAAACTATAAACAAAACATATATATAAAAAAATACGAAAAACTACTTCAATACAATAGAAACAATAAACCTATATTGTCAGACATAAAAAGAACTAAAAATTATTTCTATATGAGGGACACCCTAAATTGGGCACAACAAAAGTGGGACATTTTTTTTAATTTTTGAAACCCTATAGGTTTAACAATATATACAAAGGTGTAGCTACTTTCTCCTGATGTTACTTCAAGGCATTCTAGGAGAATACACAATAGCAGGAGCTCCAGCGGATGTTGGAGTCTATTGTATCACATTATATTTGGGTGGTATTTTTTTATTTATTCTGCTAGTTTTCATCCATCCTCTTACTCCTGTTCAATGGATCAAAGTCTAGCCTCTTACAAACTCTCTCCTTGTCAAGATTTAGCACACACAACCACATGTGCCTAATGGTTACAGCATGAACCATCTTGCTGTAATGCTGAACTCACGTAGTCGCTCTTTCATTAAGTTAATTCCACATCTGCAAAATTATATTCTCATAGGTTAAAAATCCTTCCACACAAGCCTCCTAATGGTTTTCCCAAGGATTTAGAATATTGGATGGATCCAAAGAAAAACATGTTAGTGTCAGCCTACTCCGCAGGAACCTCAAACAGTCATCACTATATGCTTTAGCATTCTTTCAGTCCAGATGCTTGCTTGAGGCACAAATGAACGCTTGCTAATTAATATATTGTTTGTATTATTTATTCTCACCTTAGGCTTTGTTCAAGTCAAATATCCAACAAGAGATAACTTACTATAATTGAAATCCCCCTAAATGTGATTGGTGCTGAACCAAGAACCAAAAACAAATGAAGAGAATGACCTAGTTCACCAGTCTCCATGTATAATTAAATATTACTTTTGGGTAGACTTAGGCAGGCCATAGATGGTGCAGGAAAGAAATTTGCACAATCCCCCCATCAACACAGACAGTGCTGACAGGGGTATCCCTCCTTTCAAGCAACTGTCTGCACCCAGCAGGTAGGGAGGAGCCAGGGAAGCTGGGAGAAGACAGCGATTATTGCTAGCGGCTATATCAGCCACTAGTGATAATCGCAAGTGAATCCGGCAGGCTCGTTATACCCAAGTTGATCGATCTGCCCATACACGGTTTGCATCTTGGCCAGTTCCTGCTGAACCAGCCGAGATTCGAACCGTCTATGATCAGCCTTACCTTTTGAACTTCAGAGACTATTTTTCCCTAACAGGGATACACATTGCAAGGTTTTTAGAAACCTTAATTACAGACCGTTACCTGCTTATGGTCTGTAGATATTATGATAGTAACCTATTGTGCTTTGTATTACTATTTGTGGCCCATTGAGGTGTTTGTCTTCTCTATTTATCCTGGCGAACATCATCAGTGGGAAAAAAACTCATGGGAATGCCAAGCTTTATAGCACCAAAACAGGAGGTGAGATTAAATCTTCTAATGGGGTAGTGACAACTTTCTAATAGGGGGCAAAGAAGAGTGATGGCAATAAAAAGACCAAGTGGTCCTTAAAGTCTGCTTTTATTTATTTTTTTGGGGTGGGGGGTACATTATTTATTTTATTTTATTTTTTGGTCTAAGTATAGATCCATGTTTGTCCCAAGCATGTTTGATTCACTTGTTGACTGGCTACTACTTCTGCTGGTAGTCTACTCCAAGCATCAACTATCTTTCTGACTTCTGCTCATAGGAAAAATCAAAAGTGCCCATTTTGAAGGCTTATATGCAAGTAAATGCCCATAAAAGGGGTATGGGGGTCTGGATATTGCCCTGGATGACATATATCAATGCAAACATTTTTTAAAAAACAATAATCCTTTTTTTCAGGAACAGTGATTTAAATGATGCTTAAAGTGCAACAATAAAAATGCCACTTTACAGGCAGACTAAGGGGACCCCTCAGGCACTATATTTAAAGACCTGAAGGGCCTGGTATGGATGTATTTCAGTAGTAGCTTTGCCCAATCAGGGCTCAGAATGCACTGTGCAGCGCTCAGTGCATTGCAGGATGTTTGGCGGGGTGAACACCCTGCAAAGTCAGGTGTTCAGCGAACAGCCGAACAAGCAAATGTTTGGCCCGAACTCGTGTTTGGGCCAAACCATTTGCCCAACACTACTTACAAGAGTGGTTGCAGCATCTTTCCTATGCTGGCTCTAACACTGAGAACTGAGCGATCAAACACAACTGACAACTCAGTTCTCAGAATTCCGTGAGCAGAGAGCTGGCGACTGCACCACTGTCTGCCCCCCCCCCCCCCCCAGTGGAGTGTTAGGTTATGGAACGGGTGGGAGCAGCTGTGGTCACAATCTTTCCCCAGCCTGGGCCAGCTTTGTGATGTCAGCTGACAGAAGGCTTCAGCCCGCTGTCAGCTGAAAACAGGTCACAGGAGTGCAAAACGAACTGCACTTCTGTGATCCACAGGAGTATGACAGCCAAACGAGCTTTAACCCAAATGGAAACATTTTGTCATC
>BLSH010530892.1:659529-670747 GCA_018402905.1 Glandirana rugosa
ACTTCTTATTTCCTTTTTTCCTTTTTCTGTCCTTTATGAAATCTCTAGTAGTGTAATGATATTAATTTTCACTGTACTGACTTATTTAAGATAGAAATTGAAAAAACTCTGGTCTCCATTGACTTCATATCCACGGGTCTGTTCTAGTCTTAATCATACCCAGTGGGCTGATATTGAGATATTGATCGAGATACTGGTTAAACAGTCAAACTGTCGTCCCAGACTCATGATCGTTAGGCGTGTCAACACGTGAAGATCAATTTATTTTTTTTTTTACAACAACTCCATGGCTGCAATACTGCTTCTAAAGTCCTCAAGCACAATGTCCTGTCCCACCTTAACTGAAGTTTAACTAGAAGTGCACAACTGTGCGGATTGCTAGTACTCAGACCCTGCTGTCAAACTGACAAATTGGTCATAGAGCTAGTTATAGAGTTATAGTCGGGTGACCCATACTAATTCTGATCTTGTCTGGGCACCTATACTTCAGTTACCTCTGGTCTCAAAAAAGTTAAAGATAGAATTTATTCAGTCATGTCACTTTTAATTATAGTAATGTGATGATCTCTAAAGTATTTCCTGTCTTTTTCCTTTTTTCCTTTATTCTTCAAATGTTTTCTCTTATACTACATGGGGGTTTCGCCTTCCATATATTGTCTTTCACTTTCAGGAAATGTTTAGTACAATTTGGATGTAAATGTATTCTGAACTGTTCCTGTCATTTCATGAAAGACTCGGGGAGTTGTCCCCTTCACCTCTCTTCCGGCAGTAGGCATAGGTTGCAGCTTGTGAACTTCTTAGATGTTCCTACATTCAGGTCACCCCCTTTCTCTAACTAGGATTTAGCAATGAAACATCCTCCAGATGTTGGAAGGGCAGCTGTTAAGGAACTGAGTGACTCTTAATCTGGGAAATGGCATAGCCAACAAGGTAACATGCTGTATAATTTGTTCTCTGGAGACCAGGATACAAAAGTTCGAACACAAGTTGAGCTTCAAACTAAAGACGGCTGATTAAATGTAAGCAGTATAACCAAGTGTCATAGTAAAACACACTGTACCTAATATATAGTATATTTCCTTTATTTTTATGTTTGGGACTAAACAATTATTATAAAGCTGTTTTCACTAAATTATGTGCAAAAAATTAGGACTTTTGCTTGAATATGATTGGTCAAATAAAGCTTTACCTGCGGTGCCAATTACCCCTATTGCCTGAGCTTCCCCCCATATTGTACCCCCCGCAGTGCTGCTGGTTTCCCTCCTCTCCTCTTTCCCTGGGCTCCTGCGGGGGATGTTTCATAATTGAGAGCAGGGGAAGAGGCTGGTAAAACTGGATTTTTTGACTTACCGTAAAATCCCTTTCTCTGAGTTTGTTGACAGGCACAGCGACTCTTAGGACTAAGTGGGTCATACTGCCCTCTTCAGGAGTTTACTAAGCAGAACTGGCAGTTCTAACAGCAAAAAGAACATTAACAGACACAGCCCCTCCCAGGGGGGAGTTCCCACTGGCAGATAACCCCACACCCAGCTCCTGCTAGCTCAGTTCGTAACAAGCAGTGCAACATCCAGATGGGTGGGTGCTGTGCCTGTCAATGAACTCAGAGAAAGGGATTTTACGGTAAGTCAAAAAATCAGTTTTCTCTTTCGTTTGTCGACAGGCACAGCGACTCTTAGGACTAAGTGGGACGTCCAAAAGCAGTGCCAAAAAATGAGGGGAGGGTAACAGAAACTACACCCAATCGAACCCTCCGTGAGGAACCACACGTGTCTCACATGGCCGCCTGCAAAACATTGCAGCCAAACGCAGCATCCGAGAATGCTAAAACATCAACTTTGTAAAACTTTGAGAAGGTGTGCACAGAGGTCCAAGTAGCCTCGTTGCACACCTGAGACACAGGTGCCTGATGTCGAAAAGCCCAGGTAGAGTAAGCCATGACTGAGAAGGGAGGCTCCAGACCCCGAACAGCATAAGCTCGGGTCACCGTCTGTCTAATCCAACGTGAGATAGTGGCCAAAGAGGCCGCCAAACCTCTGCGTGGGCCATCTACCATGACAAAAAGAGCATCTGACCTCCGAAAGGAGGCTGTGGATGCCAGATACACCCGCAGGGCCCGAACAACATCCAGGGAGTGCAAAGCGACCTCCTTAGGGTGAGACGGGCGCGGGCAAAGTGAAGGAAGGACAATGTCCTCATTGATGTGGAAAGAGGACACCACCTTTGGCAAAAAAGAAGGAGCAAAGGCGCAAAACCGCCTTATCCGTGTGTAGGACCAGATAAGGAGACCTACAAGACAGAGCCACCAACTCAGACATCCGCTGGGCAGATGTGATGGCCACCAGGAATGCCACTTTCTGCGAAAGCAATTGCAGAGAGATTTCCCTGATGTTCTCAAAAGGCGGCTTCTGAAGTACCGAGAGGACCAAATTGAGATCCCATGGCGCCAAAGGCGGCCGTACCTGGGGGACGACATGCTGAATCCCCCGCATGAAAGTACAGATCAACGAATCGCCAGAGGACGCTGAAAAAAGATCGCCAGAGCAGGAAACTTACCCTTGATAGTGCTCAACGCCAGTTTCTAGTCGAGGCCCTTCTGCAGGAAGGCCAGAACCCGAGACACCGAGAAGGAGCGAGGGTTCCACCCCCCGGCCTCACACCAGGCATGTAAGCCTTCCAGATGCGGTGGTAAATCTTATGTGAAGTAGCCTTACGTGCCTTCAACATGGTAGGAATCACTGAGTCTGAGACCCCCCGATCCCTCAACACCTGGGATTCAATAACCAGGCCGTTAAAGCCAGAGAGGGTAAAGCAGGGTGCAAGATGGGCCCCTGGGACAGAAGATCCTCGCCAGGGGACGTCCACCACCATCCGCATTACGTCTGTGTACCAAGGACGCCTTGGCCAATCTGGAGCTACCAGAATGGTCAGAATGCCCTCCGCCTCTATTCTGCGCAGGAGGCGCGGAAGCAGTTTGAGAGGAGGAAAGGCATAGATAAGTCGATACCGATCCCATCGAGCTACAAGAGCATCCGCCGCGTCCGCTAAGGGATCCCTCGTTCTGCTCACGAAGGTCTGCACTTTCCGATTGAGACGGGACACGAGCAGGTCCACATCCGGGACACCCCATCTCAGGCAAATTTGATGAAACACATCCGGGTGTAGGGACCATTCTCCCTGGTCCAGGCGCTGACGACTGAGATAGTCCGCCTGCCAATTTTCTACGCCTGGTATGTGGACGGCAGAGAGTGCCGGAACGTGACTTTCTGCCCACCGCAGGAAGGGGCTACCTCCGAGGCCGCAGCCGAGCTTCTCGTCCCGCCCTGGTGGTTCACGTATGCTATGGCCATGGCATTGTCCGACTGAATCCGGACTGGGCACCCGTGTAGCCTCGACGTCCAATGGGAGAGGCAGCACCAAATCGCCCGCAATTCCAGGACATTGATCGGGAGACGAGACTCCTCCAGAGACCACCGTCCCTGGGCTGATAGCAACCCCAGGACTCCACCCCAGCCTGTCAGGCTGGCGTCCGTCATGATCACTGTCCAGTGAAGGGGGAGGAAAGACTTCCCCGAGCGAAGAGCCGGGGACCGCAGCCACCAGAGCAGCACTGGGTGATCCATCCTGATCACCTGATCCTGGGAAGATGGGGACCTGTCCCATCTCAGGAGAATCACCCATTGCAGAACTCGGGTGTGATACTGAGCATAAGGGACCTCCTCGAAGGAGGCCACCATTAGGCCCAGGACCCACATGCAAAACTGAAGTGAGGCCCATTTCTGGGACAGCAGGGACCGAGCCACCGACTGAAGCGTCTGCCGATTGGTTGGCGGAAGGAAAATCTTCGCCTGGGCCGCATCCAGGATCAGCCCCAGATACTCCAGGTGGTAGGTTGATCACCCATCCGAATTCCTGCAGAGTGTGCAGGGCAATCGTCACATTGTCCCTGAGCGCTGAAGCCAACTCCGCTCACAGGAGAAGGTCATCCAGATACGCCATCACCGCAATACCCCTCTGTCTCAGCAGAGCCAGAACTGGGGCCAGCAGTTTGGTGAAGACCCGAGGCACCGAGGCCAGGCCAAACGGAAGGGCTACGAACTGGTAGTGATCCTCTCCAACCGCAAAGCACAGGAAGCTCTTGTGCTGGGCGCAGATGGGGACATGCAGATATGCATCTTTGATGTCAAGGGAGGCCAGGAAGTCGTCCTGGTGCAGGGCCGCTACTACCGAGCGGACCGACTCCATGCAAAACCTGCGAACCCGCACAAACCTGTTGAGGTCCTTCAGATCCAGAATGGGATGAACCCCATCCTTCTTTGGAACCATGAAAAGGTTGGAATAAAACCCTTGGGAATGTTCCGCCTGAGGAATGGGGACAATCACCCCTTGACCCAGCAGGTCCTGCACAGCCCTGAACAGGGCCCGCAGCCTGCCCGCAGGCAGCTGCAGGTTGGAGGCGAAGAACCTGTCTGGGGGGCGGGAACGGAATTCTATGCTGTACCCCAAGGAGACCACCTCGAGCACCAAGCGGTGACGTCCCCCCACCCGAACGCCGGGCGGGGGCAACCCTTCATGCAGAGGAGAACTTGTCCCCTGACTTGGAGTGCTTACACAGCCAGGGATGCTTCTGTCCACCCACGGGGGCCTTGGCGGGCTGTGGACCCTTGCCCGAGGCACGGGAGGGACGAAAGGCCGCCTATAGGCCGGAAAGGAAGGCCCATGACGGTGACAGGAGTCCGCACTCCTCCTGGGCTCCGGGAGGAAGGAGCTCTTCCCTCTGGCGAGATCTTTGATCACCACGTCCAGGGAGTCACCGAAGAGCCGCCCCCCCCGGAAAGGTAAATCCGCCAGGGTCCTCTTAGAAGGCAGGTCCGCAGACCAGCACTTTAGCCAAAGCCACTGCTTGGCCACCACAGAGACCGCGGATGCCTTAGATATCAGGGGGGCTGCATCCAGGGCAGCATCGCACAGATACTGAGCCACCTGAACCATCTGGTCAGCGAGGTCCACACACTCAGGAGAAGCCTGAGTCCTCATCAACTCACTGTGCAACTGCTTTGCCCATTCAGTGAGCGTTTGCAACGCCAGTGCAGAAGCCACCACGGGCCGCATGGCCGATCCCGTCAGAACAAATAGGGACCTGACACAAGCCTCAGCCTTCCTGGCAGCCGGGTCCTTAAAGTACGGCGTGCCCTCCACTGGGATGGTGGTCGCCCTGCACAGGCGGGACACCGGTGGGTCAACCACGGGGGGCAAAGCCCACTTCTTCAATAATTTATCTTCAAAGGGATAACGCACAGCAAAACACTTTGGGATGGGAAGGGAGCTCTGAGGCCGATAAATATCAGCGCCAACCCCTAACAAAGAGTCCAAGCAAGCTATAAAATCCACAAAAAGTTCATAAAGTGCAAAAAGTTCATAGTGCAAAGGGTGCTCCAAATAAAGTGCTTCTTCAGTGCTCAAGTAAAACATCCAAGTGAAAGGTGAAGCGTGACTGGTGACCCCCTATATTGCCCGCACTCACCAGATGCTATGGACCCACTGCTTTTCAGTCAGTGGGTCAAACAGGCTGAAGGGGGTTAGCTCCAATCCAACCGGGACCACAAATAGGAAATCCAAAACTCCAAGGCACTCAAAAGAAATAAAAACAATCCATAGTGCAGACTGCTGAACAGCAATTTATTGCGCAAATTAAAAGCTACTTACAAAATCGATCTCTAAAACAAGCCTCAAATCAAACGTTCCCTTCCCGTGGGTTGTATGGCGTGCGTTCCAACCCGCAACCACGCTACCGGAAGTGACGTCAGTAACCGCGACAGACCCAGAAGTGACGTCAACGCGTTTCGCTCGTCATAGGAGCCTCATCACGGACCAGTCACGCTTCACCTTTCACTTGGATGTTTTACTTGAGCACTGAAGAAGCACTTTATTTGGAGCACCTTTTGCACTATATGAACTTTTTGCACTTTATGAACTTTTTGGGGATTTTATAGCTTGCTTGGACTCTTTGTTAGGGGTTGGCGCTGATATTTCTATGTCCAGTGTTAAGCAGGTCTATGACCTGAGGTACAGCAGCCCCCCTACTGAGAAATATTTTGCACAGATATATATAATTTTTTATGCACTGATATCTATAAGAATGTTATTTGCACATAGGTAGGCGCTGATATATATTATACAACAGCTCTGAGGCCGAGCCCAATCCTTATAAACGAACTTATCGAGAAAGTCCACATACGGAAAGACCTTAGCCGCAGGGCCCTGTCTGTGTGACCCGAAGGGAACGGGCACCCGCAACAGAGGAACCCCCCTCGCACTCCGAGTCCTCCCCCGAAGAAGGGGGGGCAAGGGGCACTTTTTGGCATCCCTGCGACTCTACCCGGAAGACAAACGTCTCCAGGTCCGTCGACATCGCGTCTACTAGAGCCCCTGAAGTGCTGGCTGCAGGCACCGAGAGGTCCGGTGGGGAAGCACCCGCATCGGCTGCCATACTGTCACCCACCCTGGCAATGCCCACTAAATAAGGCCTATTGCCGGGAGACCATTGCACCCCCCACCCCACAGCTGAGCAAGGCTGGGCAGAAGGGCCGAAGGGACTCATCACCCGACCCAGAGAGGAGCTGCCTGCTGCCGCTGTCCACCGCTGTTGCTGCCTTCACCCACTCCTGCTGCCCCCTGCCGCTGTGCTCAGAGCCGCTGCCAGGGAGAAGCACGCCATGCTGGGGGGTAAATCGGTGCCAAACACCAGCCAGGACCACCCCCAGGCCTCACATCCACGTGTAGACACAGGGAAAATGGCCGCCCTGCACACTAGAGGCCAAAACAACCATGTAACAGGGCCGGCTACAAAAAAATGGTAGCCTTGCCCCAGAGAGACCACCCTGGAAGCCTTTGGGGGAGGGGGTGTGACAGCGGGGTCCTGGAGGGATGGGGTACTAGCGAGGAAGAGGGCGGGAGAACCACCATCACGCTCACCCCGGAGGGGGGGACCCGCCAGCTCCCCCCTAGACCCCCGAGGGGGTGGGGGGGCGTACTTACCCCATCTAGATGGGCGGTGCGGGGATCCCACCCGAGACCGTGTTCGCACTCCCGGCTAGGCCGGAGGGAGCTGTCGGCCCAGGGCGCACTGCGTGCGACGGTGGGGCATTTAACCCACAGGGCCACCCTACCCGGTTCTGGGCTTGTCGCATTCGCCCCAGCGTGAAGCATCCGGTCTAGCACATGATGGCCAGCTGGGGAGACTACCTGGGTCCGAGACCCAGCCTGTTGCCCAGCACGGCTGCTTGATCTTCATCTGTGAGGCTGTCTCCTGACAGCCGAAGTGGACCAGAGAGGTACCACAGATCCCAACAGGGAGCCTAGGTATAACTCCTTGCACTAGGCAGAAAGAAAACTGAGCTAGCAGGAGCTGGGTGTGGGGTTATCTGCCAGTGGAGACTGCCCCCTGGGAGGGGCTGTGTCTGTTACTGATCCGTTTGCTGTTAGAACTGCCTGTTCTGCCTAGTAAACTCTTGAAGAGGGCAGTATAACCTACTTAGTCCTAAGAGTCGCTGTGCCTGTCGACGAACGAAAGAGAAATATGTTATTTACTGTCCACAGTAAACACACTCACTCACTGTGTTCATTTATAGCTTAAGCATAGTCAACTGTGTTGACTTTGCTTCCGTTTGTGAATGAACAGGAGGCCGCCCAGCACAGAGTCCTATCCCGTTCATTTACTGTCCAGTGCAGCTGATTCTGAAGAGAAAGGCATGTGTGTTTGATCTTTGGGGTGCACACCCTAATGCAATAGGTAGCGCAGACCTATGCAGAGGTGTATGGACACAGAAAACCTCAGGATATGTTAACTGATGTCAATCAGGCTGTGTTTGTGCAGATTGCTTACTGGCAATACTGCTCCTAGCCAAGCTCTCTCCCAATGTGTCTGCTTGCCTAGTTCAGGGGCTTTCCTCCACTGTATCTCCTCTGGGTACCTCAGGAGTGGTGATCAGTTCTACAAAGACCCCGCCTCTAATATCTTCATCTTGGAGTACTGTGCGTGTTCACTCCTAGCACACCCACATGGCGGGCCAATTGATAGCACTACACAGGGTCAGTATAAATTGCATTTCACCATTGATGATGAAAAGAATGGACATTGAGTACTTATAAAGGCGTCAGACTCCTCTGTGGATGGAATCCTTTGGAAACCTAAAGGAATAAATGGTGGCCACATATCCATCTCAAATGTTGGCAATGGATATTCATTGGGGGTGAAATGAGATTGACTGGTTAAGGGTCTCTCTCACTCCCCTGTTATCCCTCTCCCCCTCCTTCCTGCTAATTAAAGTGGAATTATACTGTATCTGAGAACCACAAACCAAAAATTCTATTTATTTTTATTTTTTTAATATTCAAAGCAAACTCCCACATCCATTCATGTCTCCATACTTTATTTGGTTGAAAAATCTCTTAAAAAAAAACACCCTTCTAGCATTTCTGGATGTGGCCATTTTGAGTAAGGGCAGATCATTCATGTAGCATTTACTTCCTGGAATCCATCTGCCCTTAGCTCGCGCATGCAGACAGGAGGGTGTGCTTAGCTGAGAAAGCCCCTCCTCCCCTCCTGAAGACTTCTGGGATGTATGATAGCATTTGCCTAAGCCTGAAAACCAGGAAGTAACTGAAGAAATGTAAAAAAAAACGTTTAAAACAAGTAACTATGATATACCTTCCTATCTATATACGAATGACAGCAGCATAAGGTTTAAAAATAATCAATGTTGGTTGAAATAATGAAGTTCTGCTTTAATTGCTTGGTGGACCTTGATAAAAGGTTTTTATGAAAAATTGTTGACATCATTTGTTGATGTTCTAAATACTTACTACTGTATTTTGTCCAGAAGAAGCAGGTCAATCATTTAGCTCAAGACGCACATTAAGAAGCTTCCTATTAACCATGATTTTAAGGCTCCTTTCACACTAGCCGACTCCAAAGTTATGCCATTTTCAGTGCGTCTTTGGAGTTTGACTTTGATATGACTTTGAAGTGACTTGGATAAGAATTTTACACTCTCTGGCATTGAAGTTGTGTCAAAGTCAGATCAAAATAGTGAAGGAACTGTTTCTGAAGTCGCAGCGACTTCAGTAGTGTCAATTGGAATGACGCTCATAGAGATACATGGCATTTCACATGTTCTGCGACTTGGGGTTTCACAAGTCGGATCCTAAGTCGCGCAAGTGTGAAAGGATCCTAAGGGTTAACATACTGCACCATAGAAAATGCCAATGTATAGCGATAAGATTCATAATATAAAATTAAGTGAGGTTGCATGGTGGGTTGATTAAATACCACAGGACGTATGTTGTATATGCATTTGACAATATAAAATGTAATATGTATTGGAGCAGTGGGATAATTCTATACAATACTTTTAAAAAATATATATGTTTTAAGATACAATAAAGACTAAATAGATTTTTGATAAAATGCCGATTTATTGAGTAGCTAAAAAGTCCCAAAAAATTCAACATATGTCAATGTTCTTATGTACTTTTCTAAATTAATTAATATAGGGAATGTTGGTACAGAATATGCCCCTCGCTTTTTTAGGAAGCATTCCCAATTTATTCTGTCTGCATAATTCAGAGGTCTTGGGCTTTCCTTCACTTTCCTTTGTGTGCCTCAGGGGTGGTGATCAGTCCTACAAAGACCGCGCCTCAAACATCTTTAACTTTCAGTATTGTAGGCACTCACTCCTAATACAAGCACATAGAGAGTCGACTGATAGCAATACACATGACCAGTATAAACTGAATCTATGCTCATAAAGACATCCAGCTATAAATCATTTGGGAGGACATTTGTTGTTTCATTACTGAAAGTCTGTTAAAAGCTGTACTTATTCTTTTTTTTCTAGAAAAAATACACTACACAACACCACACACTGTACAAAAAGCAGTGCATATAATTTATTAATATAAATACATGGTTGAACAATTACAATGAAAACATAATATGTGACCTTTCAGCCAATACACACAATAGCTCTGGAGATGCACAAGACTTTGTGGTGTTACAAAGGAAACAGAGATGGACCACCTACAAGAATCTGTTGAGTCTGCTGCTTGGCACGTTACTCATAATGTACAGTACCGACCTAGTAAAGGCCACAATGGAAGGTAAATAATAATACCTAATGATGAGACACACACACTATGGTCCGGTAAGATGAAGGCAAGATAGAGTGAGAAGTCAGTGTAGGTTAGCTAGAGTTGCTTGGTTTCTCTTTGTCTTGTAGGTGGCCCGTTCCTGTGGTTTCCTGAATTTATATAAGTGGTAATGGGAACTTTTATAATGCCTTTTGGATTTCCTACTTTATGTGGGTGGCAAGGCTTTTCATTGGCTAAAAGGCTGGAGACGTATTCGAAGTGAAACTTCTGGAAAACAGTTTAATGAACAGCTGAAATACATAAATGTTTACTCCTTTTATAATCTATAGCTGAAATTTTCTTAGTGGTTAAGTATATTTACACACAAAGTATATTTACCTTTTTTTTTGCCTCTCATCCAACTTCACTAATGCCTTCATTCGCTATACCCAACTCTATACTTACTGGGTTCTAACAGCCATTGGCAATGTTTACAACCTGCCAGTCTGGATGCCCAGTAGAATCCCAGATGTCCCCCAAGAGTCTACTCATTTTTTCGGAAGAAAGGCTCATAGAAGTCTGTTGGGTTCTACTGTGCATGGTTGAACAATTACAATGCAAACATAATATGTGACCTTTCAGCCAATACACACAATTAGAGTTGAGCGAACCTCTGGAAGTTCGGGTTCTGCTGGTCCGGCCGAACTTCGGGACAAAGTCCGGGTCCGGGTCCGGACGGAACCCGAACGATCGCACGGACAACGAACCCCATTGAAATCAATGGGGACCCGAACTTTTAGGCACAAAAATGGCTGTAACAAAGTCCTGGAAAGCCCTAGAGGGCTGCAAAAGGAAGTAAAATGGGGGTAAGGGTAGGGCAAGTGCCCTACAAAAAAATGGGGACAGGGAAATAACTTTAAATATTTTTAAAAACATAAAAAAAGCAAAAATGGAGGTGAATGTGGATCATCTTCAAACTGTGTCTGAAAAGTATTAATTAACGGTAGAAGCCATATAACTGTTCTAAAATCATCTTCAAACTAGGGCAAGTGCCCTACAAATAAATGGGGATAGGGAAAATAAATTAAAA
>BLSH010530911.1:40091-50887 GCA_018402905.1 Glandirana rugosa
CCCTCATCGGTTTACCGATACTCAGTCCACTAGTGCCTCTAAAAAACGGGCAGATAGGTCAACAAATATGTGCCCCCGAGACCGATGGTCACATATAGACGGGCAAAAAATCTCCGTGATCACCTGACTCATAGCCATCTGACTACTCCCAGGGAATCAATACCCTGTGTGAAACCTCGAAGAGGTACCAAAAAATGTGGGCAATGTAATTTCTGTACTTGGATATGGCAAGCAAAAAATGTACTCCTTCCAGATGGCACCCGTTGGACTCCGAAATACTTGGTAGACTGCAAAATCATCGGAGTGGTCTACTATATAGAATGCCGCTGCCACGCCTTCTATGTAGGCAAGACCAAGCGTCCCTTTTTTAATAGAATCAGAGACTACGTATATGAAATTTCCAATGGAAAATTGGAATCTGCCATTAGTCGCCATGTCGGCCTTTATCATAATTATGATTTGAATCAAATTAAATTCTTTGCATTGGAACATGTCGAAGCCCCCCTTCGTGGAGGTAGCATCGACAAACGCCTCTTACAATTGGAAACTAAATGGATTTTCCAATTGGAGGCTACCAAAGCACCTGGCCTCAATGAGAACATCAGCTTTAAGCCTTTCCTCTAAAACCACCATAGGTTATGTTGTACATTAATGAATGATATATATTCTGTGATCTAGAATTATGTATGTATATGATCATAAGGTATTCCTTCAAGAAACACTCCATGTGTATGCTGTCTCTTTTCCCTGTCCCAATATAAGATATGTTTCTTTCTGGGGGTCCTATATTGCGTCCTGGGGTCCCGGGTCTGCCGTCCAACAATGTGCATTCTACATGCATGGCTGTTATTGGTTATCAGTACAGTAGCTTTAGTGGTCCCAGTGTACATAGCATCCCTGGTTGATGCCGCCAGGAGCTGTATTGCTGTGTAATACTGGGTCTACATTTACATATGTATGTCTTCCTCAATTGTCGAATGCTCTTCAGCAACAGACGATTTAGGGGGGCTTTTGAATTTTCCATCCATACTTTTTATGGAAGGATGCCCTACTATAAAGCGTTACACTACTGCTAACCGTGGTGGGACGGGGAGGCACCTATATGGAGTTGTCCTTTTCTGGTTTGGCTTATCCCCTTCCTCTTTCCTTTTTTTTTTTTTTTGGAACTAGGTAACTTTTCAACTGGTTGCCTCCAGTAGGACTTCCTCCTAGCCATCTCCGTCCCACCACTGGGCGTTCCTCATTTCGAATATGACCCCTTCCCATAGGATAATAGGGGTTTACGGGGTCTGCCCAATAACGCCCGGTGCACGGGTTTTACGGAAGAGGCAAGGACTCCCATTCATGGTGACTGACTGACTATCCCCGCACTAGTGCTATCATGCATGAAAAAAAAAAAAAACTTTTTTTTTTTGTGATGACTTCCTGTATGTCACTTCCGGTGCGCCCAGCTCTACTTTTTGGCGCCAAAACACAGACTATTTAAACCCTATACACAAATGCACATAGCAAGTATGCCTAGTGAGGAGAGGGGACGCTCTACATCAGAGGCCTTTAAGGTAATTTTGGACTACCTAGATGACTTCCAAGGCACAGTTTGATGGGTTGTTTGTTATAGACTGCCATTGATCATATCTTTATCAGCCTTTGTTTTCCCTGTAGATGTGTCCATCTCAGCGATACATTGCGTAGACTTCAGCACTCTATTTTCAACGTATTATTTGTGATGTTCCATCTTCTATTACATTTATGCATTTCCCTACAATGGGTAGGTGACATACCATTTATATTATATATATATTTTTTTTTTTGTTGTTTACCGCCAATATACTACAAATTTTAAATTTTTTTATTATTCTCCTATTTGGGTTTATCCACCCTATTTCATACGTCCCTTTCTTGCTTTTGGGTTTTATAAGACAGATATATGAGATACAAATATTAATTTACTTTTTTTATGACCATTAGATGTCGCCTATGGGTAGTCGTACCATCCGTTTCCCCAGTGCACCTATATGTTGTTGTATGGCTTCACCTGGATACGCCTCATAGGACGCTCTTCGGTCCATCCCAGAAGGATTACATCTTTATAATTCTCTACAATCTTTTTCGCTTTTCCCTCTTGAGTTGATAGTAGGGACTAGCCATGAAAAGTTAATTTTGAGTCCCCCTTTAAATACTTACACAATTTCAGAAATAAGGACAGGCAAGACATATCATTATTTGGAGTGTTTCTTTATAATTTCTAACTTCCAAGGTAATTGCAACTTTCGTTGCTAGATTGGATATATGCAATGTGTATGTATATTATTATATTATTCTCTCTTTGTTATTATTTTTCTATTCCACCTTAATGTTTGGTTGAATAGTATGTTTATCTAACTAGACGTAATGATCAGATTTACATAAATTGGTAATTTATCCCGGAAGCGGGACTTCACTTGTATAATACCTGCCATTATGTATATTTTCTACGTTTTACCGGACTACTTTCTATCTATTTAGGATATATATACCCTTATGGGCTGTGTATCTATGCTTCCCCTGAAGAAGCCTAATTGGCGAAACGCGTAGGGACAAGAAACACATATCCTCTACTTTCAACAACCAGTCATCTGAGCCACATCACGTCCTCTCTACTGACTGGGAGTATTTAGACCCGCTGGGTCATGTTTTGTCAAGTTCGGTCTATTATGATTTATATTTATATGTTTGTTTTTTCGCCTTTTATAGGTGATTTTATGATGTACATGTTATTAATTCATTAAACTTTGTTATACATAGAATATTCTATGCTTATGTCTGATCATTCAGAGAGGGTTTCTCAGTACCAGCAAAGTCCCATCTTTTTTGTGTCATGCTCTTCGAAGGGGTGCCTCCCCCTCCAGGAGTAAGATTTTTTCTCGTGTATCCATATAAATGGCCCACCCTGTAGATTGGGTGGCTGACAATGCCTCCAGTTCCTTCACATTGTCTCCCACCCGGTCCCTTGATGAAAGCTCAGAGTTGGCACCTGAACACCATGGCCATCTGTCTTTCACCTCAGCCCCTTATAAATCAGCCAAGCAGTCTATGCCCCAAGTCATGTAGCAGTCTCTTCTGCTTTTTGATGACTCTGCTGGTGTGCTTTCTGTGGGCCATCCACATAGCCCTGTCCCAGAAGTAGAAGACATTGAGTGCACCGATGCCCAACCACTTCTGTTTCAGGATGAGGACATGGAAACACCACCGCAGCACATCTCTGATGATGACGAAACACAGGTGCCAACTGCTGCGGCTTTCCACAGTGTGCAGACTGACAAGCAGGGCAGTGGTGAAGGGTGGGTGGAAGATGATGTGGAGGATGATGAGGTCCTAGTCCCCACATGGAATGAAGGTCATGCGAGTGACGTGTGCAGTTTGGAGGAAGAGGTGGTGGTCGCACATAGGCACAAGCACATCAAAAAAGGAAGCAGGTTGCAAAAGCGGAGCGACCATCCCCTAGACAGTACGCCTGCTACTACCCAATGCACCCAGGGACCTAGCACACCAAAGGCAACTCAAAGGAGTTCCCCAGCGTGGTAGTTTTTCAGACAATGTGCTAATGACAAGACACGGGTGGTTTGCACGCTGTGCAATCAGAGCCTGAAGCGAGGCATAAATGTTCTAAACCTGAGCACAACCTGCATGACCAGGCATCTACATGCAAAGCACGAACTGCAGTGGAATAAGCACCTCAAAATCCAAGAAAGGTCTCGGCCTCCTCCTGCTTCCTCTTCTGCTGCTGCCTCGACCTCTTCCTCCACCTCTACAGTGCCAGTTTCACCTGCCACCCAGCAAACAGACGATGTGACAGCAATGCCACCATGTCCGCCACCGTCCCCAAGCATTTCCACATGTTCCCATGGAAGCTTACAGCTCTCCATCTCCCAAACACTGGAGAGAAACAGGAAGTACCCCCTACCCTCCCGTGATCCCTGGCTCTGAATGCCAGCATTTCAAAATTCCTGGCCTTTGAAATGCTGTCATTCTGTCTGGTGGACACGGACAGTTTTAAAAACCTGATGATGATGTCTGTCCCACAGTACGTGGTTCCCAGCCGCCACTACTTTTCAAGGCGAGCCATCCCTTCCCTGCACAAACAAGTCGGGGACAAGATCAAGTGTGCACTGCGCAACGCCATCTGTGGCAAGGTCCATATAACCACTGATACGTGGACCAGTAAGCACGGGCAGGGATGCTATATCTCGCTAACTGCACACTGGGCAAATGTAGTGGCGGGTGGGCCTGAGGTGGCTAGCCATTTGGCACATGTCCTTCCACCAGCGAGGATTGCAGGGTATTTCTCTTTGCCTCCTGTTGCCTCCTACTCCGCTTCCTCCTCTTCTACCACCTCCTCATCCGGTCAGCGTAACACCTTCACCACCAACTTCAGCACATCCAGGGGGAAACGACAGCAGGCTGTTTTAAAACTGATATGTTTGGGGGATAAACCCCACACTGCGCTGCACCTGTGGAGGGGCATTGATGAGTGGTTGTTGCCACTGAGCCTCAAGCCCGGCCTGGTGGTGTGCGATAATGGGCGAAATCTCGTAGCAGCTCTGGGCCTAGCCGGTTTGATGCACATCCCTTGCCTAGCGCATGTGCTGAATTTGGTGGTGCAGAAATTTCTAAAAAACTACCCAGATATGTCAGAGATGCTGCAGAAAGTGCGGGCCGTCTGTGCACACTTTCGATGTTCT
Source organism: Glandirana rugosa (assembly GCA_018402905.1). NCBI lineage: Eukaryota > Metazoa > Chordata > Amphibia > Anura > Ranidae > Glandirana > Glandirana rugosa. The sequence goes on from BLSH010530911.1 coordinate 44,813, forward strand.
CACCATTCTGCTGCTCACCTGTCTGCGCTGCAGCATAACTTCGGCCTTCCCACTCACCGCCTCCTATGCGACATGCCCACAAGGTGGAACTCCATCTTGCACATGCTGGAGAGACTGTGCGAGCAGCAGCAGATAATAGTGGAGTTTCAGCTGCAGCACGCACGGGTCAGTCGCTCTGCGGAACAGCACCACTTCACCACCAACGAGTGGGCCTCCATGCAAGACCTGTGTACCATATTGCAGTGTTTTGAGTACTCCACCAACATGGCCAGTGCCGATGACGATGTTCTCAGCGTTACTATCCCACTTCTATGTCTCCTTGAAAAAACACTTCGGGCCGATGATGGAAGAGGATGTGGAGGATGTGGCACAGGAGGAGGAAGAGGGGTCATTTCCATGGTTATCAGGCCAGTCATTCACAAGTGGCTCGGAGGGTGGGTTCCTGCACCAGCATAGGCCAGGTAAAAAAAAATTCAAGCCAGGGCACAGTTCTGGAGGATCAGGAGGACGAGAATGATGAGGAGGAGGAACCGTATTCACAGCAGGGTGGCGCCCAATGCAGCTCGTGAGCATCACTGGAGTGTGGCTGAGGGATTCAGAGGACACAGATGATACACCTTCCACAGAGGACAGCTTGTCTTTGCCTCTGGGCAGCCTGGCACACATGGGCAACTACATGCTGCAGTGCCTGCTCAACAACAGCTGAGTTGCCCACATTTAAACATGTGCTGATTACTGGGTGGCCACCCTGCTGGATCCCTGTTACAAGGACAATGTGCCATCCTTAATTCCCTTACTGGAGCGTGATCGGAAGATGCGTGACTACCAGCGCACGCTGGTAGACGCACTGCTGAGGCCATTCCCAAATTACACCTTGGGGCTCAGTGGAAGCACAAGGCGAAGGCAGAGTAGGAGGACCGCCAGCACCTCAGAAGGCAGGGTTAGCATTGCTGAAATGTGTAAAAGCTTTGTCAGCAGCACGCCACAACAAACAGCACCACCAGCTAATAGCCAACGTCTTAGCAGGAGGCAGCATTTCATCAACATCATGGAACAGTATGTGTGCACACGCCTACACGTACTGACTGATATGTCTGCCCCATTCAACTTCTGGGTCTCCAAATTGGGCACATGGCCTGAGCTTGCCCTTTATGCCTTGGAGGTGCTGGCCTGCCCTGCAGCCAGTGTATTGTCTGAACGTGTGTTTAGCATGGCAGGGGGCGTTATCACAGACAAGTGCAGCTGCCTGTCCACAGCCAACGTGGACAAGCTAACGTTTATTAAAATGAACCAGGCATGAATCCCACAAGACTTGTCTGTACCTTGTGCAGAATAGACATTTAGACCGGCCTCACAAAGCCATTGGTATATTTTTTTTTTTAATATGTCTCAATATTTTGGGGGCTACCCCAATTAGAAAAAAAAAACAAACAAACAAAAAACAGTGTTGGCTACCTCCTCCTCCTCCACCACCACTTCCATGTACACTGCCACGGTCACCCCCTCCTCAACCTTTAGGCTCCTACTCCACATCCACCTCCTGCTCCAATTTTTATTTTTCTTATGTGATTTTAAGCTATTTCCCTATCCACATTTGTTTGCAGGGCACTTGTCCTACTCTTACCCCTATTTTGCTTCCTTTTGCAGCCCTCTTGCCTTTTCCAGGACTTTTTTAGAGCCATTTTTGTGCCCAAAAGTTCGGGTCACTATTGACTTCAATGGGGTTCGGGGTCAAGTTCGGGTCAAGTTTGGTGCCGAATAGAGTTGAGCGAACCCGGACTGTAAAGTTCGGGTCCGTACTGAACTTTGGGGTGTCCGGGACCCGGGCCCGAACCCGGACTTTTCAAAAAAATTGCTGTAAAAAAGTCCGGGAAGGTCCTAGAGGTCTGCAAAAGGAAGGAAATGTGGGTAAGGGTGGGACAAGTGCCCTACAAAGAAATGGGGACAGGGAAATAACTAAAAGCATTTTTAAAAAAATAAAAACATAAAAAAAGCAAAAATGGAGGTGAATGTGGATCATCTTCAAACTGGGTCTGAAAAGTATTAATTAACGGTAGAGGCCATATAACTGTTCTAAAATCATCTTCAAACTGTGTCAAAAATGTATAAATAAGCCGGGAGAACCCATATCACTGTTCTGCAAACATCTGGAAACTGTGTGTGTCACTTTAAATATAACCGGGAATAACTGAACATCTGTTCTGCACACATCTGTAAAGTCTGTGTGTCACTTTAAATATAGCCACTAATAATTGCAAACTGTGTTTGAAGCTATAGCAGAGCGAAACCATATACCTGTTCTTCTCTATGCTGTAGTTTCACACACACATTCCAGATGTGTGCAGAACAGATGTTCAGTTATTAGCGGCTATATTAAAAGTGACACACAGACTTTACAGATGTGTGCAGAACAGATGTTCAGTTTTTAGCGGCTATATTAAAAGTGACACACAGACTTTAAAGATGTGTGCAGAACAGATGTTCAGTTATTAGCGGCTATATTTAAAGTGACACACAGACTTTACAGATGTGTGCAGAACAGATGTTCAGTTATTCCCGGTTATATTTAAAGTGACACACACAGTTTCCAGATGTTTGACAGTTTGAAGATGATTTTAGAACAGTTATATGGCCTCTACCGTTAATTAATACTTTTCAGACCCAGTTTGAAGATGATCCACATTCACCTCCATTTTTGCTTAGTGATAAGTCTCTCTCAGAGGGTACATTTCTCCCCCTCCAAAATTATTCAAGAAAAAGAGGGTAGATATATCCTGGTGGGAGGAACCTTAAATGGGGAACTAATCACCCTAATTTCCTATTACGCCCCAAATAGACACCAAGGGAATTTTTTTGATCTGATGCTTCAAACTCTAGCCCCCCATTTTCAAGGTTTGGTTATCCTGGGCGATGATACTAACCTTTATTTGACCTCTTTCTGGATAAATCCAACCAAAACTCCCCAAAAAACAAGCCCCCCCCCCCCCCCCAAACAAAGTCTGAAGCTAGCTAAACTAATACATTCGTTAGATCTGATAGACGCGTGGAGGGAGCTTAACCCACGAACTAGAGAATTTACACATTTCTCTGTACCATGCTAGACACACTCTAGGATACATCATATCTTCATCCACTCAGATGTGATTAGTAAGGCAATTGCCTCCACAATACGTGATACTCCCACTTCAGATAACTCCATGGGTCCTATAGGGCCAGGTGTTGCTGTAAGTGACACATTATTGTTGAAAAATCATCTCCTAGTTCTAAAGGGAGAGTTTCCAGCTGTTGCTTAGAGGGACAGATTCTTGTTCAAAAACCATTGCCTACTCCTATAGGGCCAGCTGTTGCTGTAAGTGACACAATAGTGTTCAAAAATCATCTCCTAGTTCTAAAGGGAGAGTTTCCAGCTGTTGCTTAGAGGGACAGATTCTTGTTCAAAAACCACTTCTTCTGTGGAACGTTTGACTTTTTGCTAATGTTATTGTATTTATACCTCTGTACAAAAATATTTTTTCTTCAATGAACACCATTGAAATAAAAAAAACGGGCTGCCTAAGCATAAAGTGTAAGGCGGCCCAGAAAATCACTCAAGTTGTATAAAGAGCTTTTTTGTATTTTTAGACCCGTTTTGTGATTCATCTTTGAATATAGTAAATAATTATCTCAAAATAAAATGATGTATTTCCTAATTTCTGAAATACCCTTCATCTTATATTGTTTCTCAATGATTCTACTGACTGTGCTTACTTATTTCATTGCTAATAATTTCTGTTCATGGTGTTTACTCTGTCACATTTAATACAATAATACAAGATTTGGGAATATTTATCAAACTATTTGATTTGTCAGGTCACATTAACTGGAAATGAGTTTTCAGCTTTGTGCTAACAATGGTATAAAGAAACGTTCCTACAAATTCCATCCTGTTTGCATGCTGCTTGGTGTGATTTGTCTTTATAGCTTCCCCAAGGCAAAAAGAGAGAATCCATTATAGTAATGTAACTTTCTTGTGGTTTCTCTAAATCCCTTGTTATGGTCTACTATGTGAAATGCAATTCTGCACTCATCTGAACAACATTTTAATATCCATGCATGAGATATTATGTAATATGTATTCAAAATTGACATATGGCTGTGGTGTACTCTACAAAAAATGTTGATTTAGCATACTGTTATTTTACTTCATAACACAAGATTGAGTTTTGAAAAATAGTCAGAGCAATTAGGTATGAATTATTTTATCAAATAATGTCTTAAAAACATATCTCTTTAATGTTCAGTTAAGAAAACGCTTACTTGATTTTAATTTGACATTGGATGATATTGCATGAATGTCAAATTTTATAGAAATAACATTAAAGTATATCTAAAGCCAAACCCTCTCCTTTAGTTTTGGGCAGAGAGAGGGAGGGCTAGAAGCTCTATTGGGTTTTGTTATTGCCTGTTTCCTTGCTGAGGAGTTTCACCCACTTTCTATTTGTTTTAAAGGCCATTGTCACTGGGAAAAAAAGTCCTGAGATATACAGTGTCTCACAAAAGGGAGTACACCCCTCACATTTTTGTCAATATTTTATTATATCTTTTCATGTGACAACACTGAAGAAATTCAATTTTGCTGTCAACAAAAGTGAGTACACCCCTAACTGAAAACATACAAATTGGGCCCAAAGTGTCAATATTTTGTGTGGCCACCATTCTTTTCCAGCACTGCCTTAACCCGCTTGGGCATGGAGTTCACCAGAGCTTCACAGGTTACCACTGGAGTCCTCTTCCATTCCTCCATGATGACGTCATGGAGATGGTGGATGTTAGAGACCTTTCACTCATCCACCTTCCATTTGAGGATGTCCCTCAGATGCTCAATAGAGTTTAGGTCTGGAGACATGTTTGGCCAGTCCATCACCTTTACCCTCAGCTTCTTTAGCAAGGCAGTGGTCATCTTGGAGGTGTGTGTTGGGGTTGTTATGTTGGAATACTGATAAAAAGCAGGCAGTATGGGGGGAAGGGGGGTAATGGGGTGGGACTTTATATGAAGCACACAGTAGAAATGATTGACTGGCAATTGGGGATCATTCACTTCCATCATCTTTTACCACTGGTGGCTTGTCCCGCCGTCTTGCCACAGAGACCACTCACCTCAGCTCCTGGGATGACGTTAGTCCATGGTGTCCCCACCCGTAGCAACGATCAACTCTATACCCCTCTTTTTTACCTAAGGTAAGAGTGATGGGATGGATTATTGCTCCCTCTCTTTTACCTTCATCTTTTTGGGCATTTCTATATATATTTTTTTATACTATAGATACTTCTAACCTGCATCAGCTCCTGACGAGTGGTGATATCCACGAAACGCGTAGAGCTTTCCTATGATGCTGTGCCACAACAATCATGTGTATATTAATCTATTTTTATTACAGTAATGAACTGTCCCCTGAATTATGAATACTATGTTTACATTGTGTGTGGGTATACATACCAATATTTATTATTGTACAGTATCTATCATGTCGTTACTATTGTGTATATACAAAATTACTGCTTGGTCATGTACATATATGAAATGTTTACAAGGTAATTATGTTGATACAATATTGGGTCTTGGAGTATATGGTGCCCACATACATCAATAAACACAATTGTATATTATACTTATTAGTAGAGTTGAGCGAACACCTGGAAGTTCGGGTTCTGCTGGTCCGTCCGAACTTCGGGACAAAGTCCGGGTCCGGGTCCGGACGGAACCCGAACGATCGCACGGACAACGAACCCCATTGAAATCAATGGGGACCCGAACTTTTAGGCACAAAAATGGCTGTAGGAAAGTCCTGGAAAGCCCCAGAGGGCTGCAAAAGGAAGTAAAATGGGGGTAAGGGTAGGGCAAGTGCCCTACAAAAAATGGGGACAGGGAAATAACTGTAAATATTTTTAAAAAAATAAAAACATAAAAAAAGCAAAAATGGAGGTGAATGTGGATCATCTTCAAACTGTGTCTGAAAAGTATTAATTAACGGTAGAAGCCATATAACTGTTCTAAAATCATCTTCAAACTAGGGCAAGTGCCCTACAAATAAATGG
>BLSH010530971.1:64722-79017 GCA_018402905.1 Glandirana rugosa
TAGGAGGATGTATTCAACATTGCCAAATAGACGGCAGAAAAGAGATGTAGAAAAATTTCAGGATTTGTTTTGGGGGGGTTGGAGGAGGAGCTGCACTCAGGTGTTTTTCCTTAATGCAGAGAACGCATTAAAGTGGTTGTAAACATGAATAAAGCACATCCCTTTATAGTGTGTACTCTATGAAGAGCACTAAGTGTCATTGCTGTATGCTGCTTCGTTCCTCTGCCATCTGCATGACAAGTTTTCCCAGACATCAAGAAGTGATAGGGGATCTCCCACTGATTGACAGACTTAGCTATGTTTCTGTGGGAAAGGGGAGGAAACTCTCACAGCTCTGCAGAGTGCAACTTTAGTTCTCTGCAACTTTTTTCTGAACTCTCAGACAAGCTGTATAAATTTAGGACTTTAAAAAGATGTAGAGAAAAGACGGCAGATAAACCGTTACAACTTATGTAGGAGGATTTGTTTAATCTGCGTATCATCAGAGTATAGTCACTTCACTGGGAATATGTAAATTTAACAAATTTAAGCTTTTTAAAAAAATAAAAACTGCAGCCTTTAGAACCACTTTAAGTACTTGAATTTGATGTGCTATCAGCCTCTTGCTGTCCCTCAACAACAGGACTGGAGTGTGTAAAGTAAAAGCAGGACAAATAACCAATCAGTTCATGTGCTGACAAGGAAAATGATCATAGGAAGATAAAAGTGGCAGAGGGATGAGCCAATAACTATGCTGCTTTCCCTTTCACTGTCCAGTCACAAGCTGATAGAGGATGACCTGGGAAGAGGATTAAATGATGCTGGCCAACAGATTGAGGATTTACACCGATCAGCTATAGCATTATGACCATTGACAGATAAAGTGAATAGCATTGATTATCAGATTACAATGGCATCTGAAAGTTGGTGGGATATATTAAACAGCAAGTGGACATATTATCCCTGAAGTTGATGTGCTGAATATAGAAATATGGGCAAGTGTTGTAATTTGAGCAACTTTGACAAGGGCCAAATTGTGAGGTGCTTGCAGAAATAGAGCACATCCCACTCCAAAATGTAATATAGTGTGCAGTTACCGCCACACACTGTATTCAACGCCAATGTAATCTGAATGCAAAACCAGCTTCAGCTCAGATCCCAGCCTCCTATAAATTGGAGTTGACTTGGCCTACAAATTTTCCACATCTCAATTCAATGGAGCATCTGTGGGATGTGCTGGAAAAACAAGTCCGATCCACGGAGGCCCCACCTCACAACTTACAGGACTTAAAGGATCTGCTACTGACAGCTTGCTGTCAGATACCATAGCATACCTTCAGAGGTCTGGTGGAGTCCATGCCCTGACAGGTTATGATGTCTAGTCATAATGTTATGGCTAATCCATGTATAGCAGCAGCAAAAAAAAAAAAAAAAAAATACTCAAGGAAATCTCTGGACTGAAGCTGAATTTGTCCCAACGGGGTATTTATTTTTATCTTATTTTTGGCTGGAGTTTTGCTTTAAAAGTAAAGAATAAAATCTTTGAAAGCTAAACTGTGTTGAGGGCAATATGAACCAGACAGGTTTTGTAAAAAGTTTGCTTTTATTTAAAATATATACACGGTCCCATGAAATGTATGTCTTTCCCACACGCTAATGTTCAGAATCTTTTATTCAACATAACACTGGTAAAACTGGATTGGAAGCCTTCCATGTATTATGCTGAGTAATAGGTTGGCAGCCAATTTGGTACTTGTATTTGGAGGATGGTTTCATGTACCACTGGATGAAAACAAAATCACCATTTGTACAACCATTATACAGTACTCATGATTTAAGATACAGGACAATTTTTTAAAATTTCCTAAGAGCATCTTCTAACATAATGGGGTTATCTATCATCTCAGCAAGATAAAGATATTTATTAGTAATAGAAGCAATTTTACTTATTTAACTCCCAAGCGATATTTACAGGCATATTAAATAAGGAGCAGCGGCGATGTGAAAATTTATAATCACACTGAAGCACCACTAAAACAGTGCTAAAGCGCCAGTCGTTTTTGCCGTGCTTTAACGCCGGTTTGCGGGCGATACGGGGCTAGTTTTCTTAAGGTCCCGTGACAACGGGACCTTAAAAAAACAAACAAAAAATTACCTGTTTTGCAGCGCTTCCAAAGCGCTTTTTAGGCACTGCCCATTAATTTTAATGGGCAGGGGCGTTATGGGAGCGCTATTAACAGCGCTCCCAACCCACCACAAAGATGCTGCTTGCAGGAGTTTTTTTGAGCATTTCACAAGCGCACCATCCAAGTGTGAAAGCACTCATTGAAGTGAATGGGAGGCAGTTTTCAGGCGCTATTTCTAGCACTAAAATGCCTGAAAACTGCCTCAGTGTGAAAGGGGTCTTTAAAAGGAACCAGTTAGAGCAGGAATATATTAAATCAGCCTGCTTGTTCTAGGTTTGTGACCAGACAGAAAAAAAATAAATGCACATATTTTTTAGAAAAAAAGAGCATGTATTTTTTGTTTATTATTTCTACAGAAGCCTGCAAAGCACTGGGGTGGATCAGTGGGTGCAGTGTCAGGCTCCTGCAGATGTGTCTTTCAGTTCTCTGCTTGTACCTCCATATGGGCTGTTAGAAAGCTGGCAGAAGTTGCCAGCGGACTAGAGTGTTCACCAGTGCCCTCGCAGTACATTGAAAACTACAAGTCTGTCTACAGCAGGGGAAGATGAGACCTGTAGTTTCCTCATTCACTGATCGCTGGAACAAGTTACATGTTATACCCTAAATGATGGATCTCCAACCTGTGACCCTCCAGGTGTTGCAGAACTACAGGACCCATGAGGCACTGCACCGAAAGTCCAATGAGGTATTGCAAGGCTGACAGTTACAAGCTTTACTCACAAAGACAGCTGAATGATGGGACTTTTAGTTCTGCAACAGCTGAAGGGCCGCAGGTTGGACACCCATGCCCTAAATACAGGTGTAACATGTTCCAAAGGGAACTTAGCCTTTGAGAATGTCAGCCTCCAAGTATGCACTTTTAAAAGCAAGTCAGCTCCCATATGCTATTCTAACAGATTCCCGTCAGTGGCAATTCCTTTACCAAGAATTTTCCCACATCAGAAATGATGTAATGAAGGTGGTGCTATATGGAATGGCACAAATACAGCAACCAGCATACTTATTTTAATTTTTTTTTTTTTAATCAAAAGGCAGTTTCTGATTGGCTGCTGTGGGTTATTGCACTTCAAACATCATCACTTATTCGCATTATCTTACTGAGTAAGCCTAATTCTATTTCTCCATGCTGCCAAAAATCTACATGTGCAAGATGTCCCCTGACAAAAGTTTCTGTAGTGTACTTGACAGGTTCCTTACCCTTTCCGTGGGCTACATCAAGGTAATAAATGCATACATTTTAAAAGACAATACCATCTTGAAAGAAACATGGAGGCTGCCACTGGTGATCTTTCCTACCATAAAAGTCAGCTACTTGAATGTTATCCTCATCTCCTGGCTTCAATACGTTAAAAGTGACAGACCCAAAAAAAGTATGCATATAACTTTTTTCCCTCTGATGTTCATCAGCTGCACAGGTTAGTGACTCAAAGGGTCAACAGCCTGGTAAATCGCATTTCTAGAAGGTTGTTCACCAATGGCAACTTCCATATGTCTTTTTGTTTAAAGAGCCTATTTACACTTGTAGGTTTTATGGCAGCAACGCTCTTGCTGTTCCTGTATGAAAATGCATGTCAAGAAAAAATGTGGCTGGTTAAAAACTATGTGCAGCAGTTCAGTGTGAAAGAAAAAGGGATAGTCTATGGGCCCATTCACACCTACATGTGCGCATTACTATGCACACTGCATTCACACAGAGTAGTACAAATCCAGCCTAAAGCCTAGTACACATGGGTTGAATGCCGGGTGACATCGGCCGGTTCAATAAAAAATAGCCGAAAGCAGGCAAAAACCAGCAACCGACCTGCTCCTGACAAACGCTCTCAGCCAATGACAGAGCGCTGACCGGAGTGTTCTGGTGGGGGGCTGTCCCCCTGTCAGAACACAATAGCTCAGCAGGGGAGGGTTGCTGTACTAACATCGTTCAACGCAAAAAAAATGATAGTGTGTACTAGGCTTTAGGACCACATTAATGGATGCACTGCAAGGAAACCTGAGTAGCAGCAATGCAACTTTGAGGCAAGCTGACAGTATGCTGCAGAAACTATTTTACTATAGATTTCACCCAGTTTCCAGTAATCATGGCTGAATTTTGGATCTGGATTGTTCACTACCACATTTTCAATGACAATGACTGGGACCTGACTATAAAAGTGCACCACCATCGTGGTTCCAACTGTACAAACCCAATAGCTATACAAGATTAGCAAAACACAGGAAAAATTCTGCTTCTATAAACATCAACTGACAGATATGTCAGTCTTCGAGAGCAACGATAACCAAGATTTAGTGTTGTCACTTTATAAAATGAAATAACACAGAAAATAACTGATCAAGCATACGTGCTAACCAGAATGTACCATATCCATATTGTTGTTACAAAGACCACAGACTTATTCCAGGTCTTTGCAGCAGCAGAGTGTACCTTGCATCTGAAATAGCAATGTTGTGTGAGCAGAACATGAAAATATAACTTTTCTGTACAAAGTGAACTGCTGCGTCACAAAATGTAAATAAGTATACATGACGAGGCATTGTCAAGTGTTATAACTTATCTTTTCACCCTTTTACAAAGGAACAATGCATCTTAAAGACATCAAAACAACAAATATTTAAAAAAAAATACACAGTCCTATATATTAAAAAAGTAACAAAAAAGGAGATAGTTTAAAAAGTCCAATATTTATAAAGTACAAATGTCTGTATAACATCAAGAATGTCCATTGCTGAAAAAAAATTAGTGTTTTGCTCCTGGAACAAAAGCTATATTGTGTTTCGTGATGTAGTGTTTACTCCTGACAAGTTCCAGGAAAAAACAAAACCTAATAGCTAAAAAAACTGGATACAAAAATATCTTACAGGGAACGTTTAAAAACCGAAGGTTAACATATGATCCTAAGGCACTGAGCTGTGATAGCTTTATACAGGGGGAGGAAGTCAGTGTAGTCCATGCTCTGTGATATTTCCAGAGATCATCAGGCTGGTCTCAGACATAGGCACCAAGCGCCGCGTGGAATTCAGTTAGACATTGTACCAGCTGTTGAAACTTGGGTCTTTCTTCTGGGTCCAGAGCCCAACAACATGCCATTACTGCAAACCTGTGTGGTGACAGAGATTTGAATCGTTAGAGCTGCTTCCACTATAGACATATTAATCATTACAACAGTGGGGTCAACCAAAGGTCTGAGCTGCATCCATGAAAGTTAAACTAAATATTACAACAGTTGGGTTAACCCAGTGGTTATCTGTGAACCCTACTAAGATGCTTAGCACCTATATGGGTAACCGCTTCTTGCATTACATAGTTTGCATTAGTCCGTATAAATTAAAATCCACCCATTAAAATTGAATGGTCCACCTATAAAAATACATATAGGCAGAGCCTTTGAAAACCACCTGGCATGTACTTGGCTGAGTTTGATTTAAAAAACAATGTTCCAGTTTTATGAGCAGGTAACATACTTACAGTTCATCAGGACAGTTGATTGGCTGAGCAATTCTGTAGCCGTCCTTAAGGTAAGCAGCCATTTCAAAAGGATCAATGTCAACATACGGAGTCTGGCCCAGTGTCATCAGCTCCCATAATGTTACACCAAATGCCCACTGCAAAGAAACATGTATGGTTAGCATACAATAACATCTCACTTCTAAATCCCCAAACAACAGGTAATGCTAAAATTAAAATATACATTTTCACCAAATACAAAAAACAAACACAAGAGGTAAGATTTTTGGAAGCGGTAGCTGTGATAAAAGTGTAGTGATGGCAATAATCTAATAATCCAAAGCATTACAAAACCAGAAATCAGATTTGTATTTGGTGTACAATAAAAACCAGGGCAGGGCTGCCTGGAAGGCAGGAGAGGTATAAGCTGCTCCAGAACATCCCTTGTAGAGCAAGAATGGTGAAAGAATGCTAGTTCTCACATCTCCTAATTTTAGGAAAACGTGTACTGGGAGGAAAAAGAGAAAGGGATTCTGACTGAATTGCAGTTTCCATATCTAGGAGTATAGTACAGGACACAGGCTGAGTATTCATAGCCTCTGGGTTATAGGCTGGTACCTTCAAGTGATCAGAAACTGGCAAAGCTTATGAAGATACGCCCCCTGGGCATCCCCTATTCTTCACTCAGTGAGTCCTTGGTTTGGTTTAGCAAGCATTTGAAAGTAACACCGAAACAGAGGGGGGGGGGTGCCCTGTGCTGCACATGAAGATATGGAATTTACAGGTAAGTCAAAGTCTATTTTATCTTAATCATAAAGCACAGGACATAGACTTGATATTCATAGACAATTGGACATCACCAAGCAATGGATGAAAATGGTGGGCAACAACAAGAAAAACAGAACTGTACCCACAGATCCAAAAATAACAAGGAAATAATTTCCAAAAAAAAAACATGTTCAGCTCTCATTAATTCACTTAAATTTGGATATAAAGTAATCTAAGAACACCCTCTATGTCATGTCTGGTACTCTGGTGGAGTCTGCACTGTATCCATTATCAGGCTTGCTAGGTGGGCTCGGGCTGTTGTATAGGAAACCTGGTCCAGGGTTTAAGAGCCCAATTCAGACAATTAGATTCTCCTCCGCAAGAATCTGCCCCATGTACACTCCACATGTGGCCAGAAGAGCTGGGTTTGTACATAATAGCTGGTGCTACTGCTATACATAAGATTAGAGGCTCGGACTGGCCCTGCATTCAGACTTTGTGCTATGGCTGCATACAAACTGAACTATTAGCTGTGGCCAGAAATGCTACCCCTGAATGCAGAGTGCTGCTACATCCAGATATGGCGTTTAGTCACTTTCCCACACAACCTATTCACTTGTCTACATGGGGCCCAAATCTGTGAAAAACTGCAAACGCAAATCAATCACATGTTGAATTGAACAAATTGTAGTACAAGAAAAAAAAAAATCACATTCCTTTGAAATGAAGTCAGATTTCTGGATCAACACATACGTAACAGCACTTGATTACACACGCAACTTGAACATAAAGGATACTGACTGTTCCTTTACCTTATTGACTAGCTCTCACCCACAGTTCACAACTTACTCAATTTCCACTTACAGTTACTGAACCCAAAGAAACGCCAAACATAAATCACACTTCACTTCACCAAACAATATGGAGTACTCCACAGGGATTGGGACTCAGAAAAGCCATGACCCAAGATTTGTGTGCTTTCCTCAGCCAGGTCAACTATTAGGACACTGGGCTGGGAACTAGTCTCTTAAGTACTGCTTCAATAGAAGGAAGTTATGATTTCACAAGTCTTATAAAAACAGGACTTTTCAGCAATGTACTGGGCACAGGGGACTTGGTATCTCAAGAAGTCTTGAGAGTTGATAAGCTTTGAATGGGTTTAAAAAATGTGAGTTTAATTTTATTGAATAATGCATTGTTTTTGTATGTCTGTAATCCGCTTCTAGGTCACAAAAAGAATAGGTATTGTTGTGGAAGACTTACAAAGCACTGTATGGAATGGTAATATAGTTAAAAGAACCTTATATTGACTAGATTTACTACTAGGTCATGAAAACATCAATCATGATATGCATTTATGAAACCTGTAAAGTCACTGCTAATTTCCTTGTGAAAAGGGCAATTGTCTCTTATGTGGCGCTCAGCTTTGATACACTCTGATCCACAAGTATGCTGATCAAGTCAGAAGACCAAATGTGACGTTTTGGCGATTGATTCTGTGGTTGCTTATTTAAGGCTACTTTCACACCGTAGCCGCGGCTACAGTAAAACCCTGCTCGTTTTAGCGGAGTTTTACCGGCGATATGGCTCCGTAATTCAGTTGGGAGAACATCCCTTTTAACCCCCTACTAGGGTTTAAAACAGGGTTAAAAGTGCCGGCGCTCCACGCTTCCGAGATGGTGTGCAGCCGCTTCGGAAGTGCTTGCCATAAATTTCAAATGGCAGGGGCGTATATACACGGCTCACCTCACCTCCCCAAAGATGCTGCTTGCATGACTTTTTGTAACGTCCCGCAGGCGCACTGCCCCAGCGTGAAAGCACTCAGGCTTTCACATTTGGGTGGATTGGGGGGGATTTTGAGTCGCTTTACAGGAGCTATTTTTAGCTTAATAGCGCCTGTAAAGCGACTCAGGGTTAAAGTAGCCTAAAGCATAACTAAAGCTTTAGACAGAGTGGAGCGGGATTAGAACACCGGTCAGGATTTTACTCCTACCTAATAATTGAATCGAACAGCTCATCCAACATTTAAAGCTTGGCCAAATGAGCCAGGCTGGGAGTAATCGGGTAGTTAACCCTTCACTTGCTCCATTTCTGGAGAATAGTGAAAAGGAAAGCCTCTAGTGCACCACAAACATATCAAAACAATTCGGGAAAAGATACTTTTTCCTAGAGCAACGGCAAGGAGTCAATGAAAGAATTACAATTGAAAAAAGAAAACTATTTTATTGAAAAGTAATCAAACAACATAGGGCTAAATCAATTGAAAAATTCACCTCCACCACAATTCCCAATTAAAATAGTCAACGTTGACACACTGCCCTCATAGACTACCACTCATGTACACCATACCATGCATACTATTGCACAGGTCCGCGAGTCCACGCAATGACCCTGGATGGCCCCAGAGTGAAAAAGAAGGGGGGTATAGGATTAGCTGGGGAATTGGCTAAGCCCTTGGGCTGGGGGTGGATCAAAGGGGCAATTCTGGGCAACAGCAGAGTTGGATGTGAGCAGCCATTCAGTGCATAGGAAGAACCTCATAAGCCTGAGAAACCAATCAAATGGGTATGCAGATGAGTAAAGCAGGTAAACAGTAAAGGATATTGCCATGGTTGGGCTGTAAAAGGTAACGTTCTCACCGTCTTCCTTGTCGGATCGTGGGTGGATAAATTGTCCAGGCTGGATTACTGCTGCATGTTGCTTGCTATTATGTGCTGCAGGCGTCTGGCCCCCCACATCTCTGCCTACCCGGTCGCATAGCCTATGGCCGGGTGGAGGTAAGGGGGTATCCAGGCGATAATCAGTGCTGCTCAGATCTCTGCCAGAGGCCGGTGGATGGTGAGGCAGTAGGTTCACGCCAGGGTGGGGTTGAGCTCCCGTTTCCGCGGCAGGTTCTGCAGCCCAAAAAACTTGATTGCTGGCAGGATCAAAAGACGAGGTAATTTGGGTGATCTTAGGGGCACCAAAGTCCCAAAGTTAATGCTCCAGGTGAGTGGTAGGAAGACAGTGGGTGGACATCACGGACAATGTATAGTCATGCTGAAATGTTTTGTTCGATATACGAACTTACTTCTTTTGATCCTGCCAGCAATCAAGTCATGTCATGTTTACTGTTATCACCATAAGTGAGTGACAATCCCCAATTATGGGTTGTTCCCAGAACAGTAAAAACGTGAGAAATCTTCAAATGAGGATACTAGTTCTAGTGACAACCAGGAATTCCTTCACTTTGGCGGTATCTCCTCTAGCTTCCTGTTTTGGCTATGGGACTTGATATAAAGGGAAATTTCTGCAATAGGACAAAGATGGCAAAACAACCCTGACAGAGATAATAACCCTGCAGTACTCTATACAAAATGAACAACGTTTTGCCTTTTCTTCAGCAGTACAATAAGTTATGTAAGCAGGATACCATTATTTGGCTTTGTAAGGGGCCCAGGGAAAACGTCATTGATTTAAGGCTGGTTTTAGGGAATAGTAATTTCACGTAGACATTACAAAGCTTCCCATCATTTACCAGAATAATGGCCATAAAATCTCTTCTAGTGATCGATTCAACACTGAATGAAATATTTTCCAGGCTCAAGCGTTTGATGTTTATCCAAACAAGCACACATCTTGCTCCAAACTCTCCGAGTAGAGTGAAAGCTAACAATACAGACAAGGTGAAGTATAGTTTCCCGTAAGAGGTTATTCGCTTTCTGTATGTATATAGGAAGAGTGGGCACCGGCTATGTTATTCCGTTTCATCAACATGCCCATATTGGGAAGCAGAATCTTGCTACAAGTATAACTTAAGCTTTACGTAGGGCTACATAAAAGAGCGCAGAAAAAAAAACCCACTACAAATCACCCTTCAAGCTTCCGTGTGCTGGGAAGATTGTGCAATTCTGGTTAACGTTCACATTAAGAAACTAGTTTCTATAAACTATACAAAGGAAGTAATCCTAACTCATAAGCAAGAAATACTTCATGTTGTGTCAGGTTTTTTTTTCTTCTATTTATGTTTTTGGATAAGTGCAATCAGAAAGACTCTGCAGGGTGCCCTGTGGATGCTTCATCTAGGAGATACAACCTGTGCTACTGTCATTTAACCACTTCCCTACCTCAGTATGCAGAATGACGGCAGGGAAGTGGTTCAGTTATCCTGACTGGGCGTCATATGACGTCCAGCAAGATAACAAAACGGCGTATGCCTGCAGGGGTGCTGAGCGCAGCGATCAGTAGTGTGGTGTGTCACTGACACACCGCATCTCCGATCGTGGTAAAGAGCTTCTGTCCGAAGCTCTTTACCATGTGATCAGCTGTGACAGATCACAGCTGATCACAGTGTAAATAGGAAGAGCCGTATATCAGCAGACGCGAGTACATGAGAGCCGATCAGCGGCTCTTCTGACAGGAGTGGTCTGCGCTGATTGTTTAGCAGTGCAGCCACCCTGAGGATCGCCACCCAGGACTACCAGAGAACCCACCAGGGACCACCAGGGGTGCCTACCTAGGACCACTAGGGAAGCCCATCCAGGACCACCAGGTATGGCAAACTGGCAATAGGGATGGCACTCAGTGCCCATCTGTGATGCCCACCAGTGCCTCCTTAGCAGTGCTGCCTAACAGTGCCATCAGTGCCCAGTGCCGCCTATGAGTGCCCATCAGCGCTGCATATCAGTGCCATCTATCAGTGCCATCTATCAGTCCTGCATATAAGTGCTTCATCATCGCCAACCAGTGCCGCCTAATCAGTGATGGAGAAAAAAATATTTACAAAGTTTTGCACCAAAGAAATGTTTTTTTTTTTCTAATTTTTCAGTCTTTTATTTGTAAGGCAAAAAATAAAAACCCCAGAGATGATCAAATACCACCAAAAGAAAGCTCTATTTGTGGGAACAAAATGATAAAAATTTTGGTTGGGTACAGTGTAGCATGACCGCGCAATTGTCATTCAAAATGCAACAGCGCCGAAAGTTAAAAATTGGTCTGGGCAGGAAGGGGGGTAAGTGCCTGGTATTGAAGTGGTTAATCACTTGACCTCAGGAAGATTTACCCCCCTGCATGACCAGGCCATTTTTTGTAATTCGGCACTGCCTTACTTATACTGACAATTTACTTTCCTATTAAAACCTACTGTATTGCTATGAGGAACTGTAGCTTATGGTCGACATTCCCCTGTAACAGAAGAACAGAAGCTATGCTAGAATAAAGTAAGATTTGTCACCATGTTAAAACTCAGAAGGAAAAAAAATGCACTGTAATATCAGTAGGAGGAAACTCACAATTCTGATAACCTGTTCAATGAAAATGTCAACGACTCTCCCATTCTTCACTTTGAGACAAACATCCAGGTGCTGAGTCAGACTGTTCAGTCGAATTACAATCATGCTGAAAAGCAGTTTCTAGTTCTAGGTATTTATATTATCACAACTAACTGGAAGGTACTGTGTGCATATTGCCAAAGATATAGAAGGATCTAAGAGACTACTGATCCATTATAGATCTATCAGGTAACCGCTTCGTCTGCATTATGAGTTTTTATTCCTCTAGTAAGCAGCCCCATGTTACATTATAAATGGCTGCTCTGGTGATGTAAAGTGGTTAAGGATGGAGGGCTGGTTTAAAGCAGATCTCCAGTTTCTAATAAAAATGTTAAAGAAAAACAGGATGACACTAGGTAGCAATGTTTTAGAGCTGGTTTTAAAATTTGGAAAGATTTCTCAAGGTCACTGAACTTACACTAGCAAAACCTGCAAGTTTATTACCAGATTTAAACCACACCCACTGTGACTGTGGAGCCTTCTACAGTCCATACAAAGATTTGGGATGGGTTCAAATCTCTCAGGTGTGCTGTGTGTTAAGGCACTGAATTCATTTTAAAAAGGCCGCCAACGCACCCCAGTGTGGTTAAAACTATACCTAAACAAAAAGAGGGTTTAAAAGATTCTCCCGTGGGGAACGTGTAACCAGTCAAGTGTTGACTGAATGTAAATTTTGTATCAGTCAAGCAGCCACTCACCCTAATAAAGAGGGTGGGGTCCCTAGGGCCTATACTAAGAGTTTCAAAATAGTGGGACAGACACAAAGATGCCCATCAAGGGGACACGCCGGGCTTTTGAATAAGAATATTTTTAATTGAATTATAGAAAATACGCATACAAGTAACTGAATAATTGAAAAAATGACACCAATAAACAATAAACATGAGAATATTAAAATTGGCAACGTTGTCAAAACAAAACAAACAGGGGAACCATCCAGCCAACTCACATACAATATCAACACCATGCAAGTATAGCAATTCGTCACAGTCTGGAGTAGCAAGTATAGCTAGTTTACCAGTCTGGAGAAGAATTGTCTCTAACTGCAGTAAAGCCCGTGGGATAATGAGAATTGGTGGCCGCAATGCATAATTCAAAGCACAACAGAGTTGTGGTGATAACCATGTATGGTTGTCTCAGAGATGATGGACCGATTGGATCCAATAGCTGGAACAGTCCTGAAAGGGTAGGAAGTCTCAGTAATGCCACAGGGACTGCACGTCCTGAATATGGGGAAACCGCTGATAGGAGTCAGGTAGTAATCAAAGGAATTTGAATGAAGTTCTGGACTAGGCTGGCAGCGAGCAGGCTGTGGAGGGATATAGAAAGAATTTCTGAGCCTGAAACTGTCCGTGCCACCAGGCTAGGATGCACCAGCTATGGGGAGAACAGCATCATCTGCAAAGACGTGTGTGTGTGATTTCTCCGTAGGAGCGTCTGCTCAAGGTGGAGCGGCTCCGGCTGGTGTGGTGGATGCAGATATGGGTAGCTTACTCACCCCGCTTGTGGTGCTTCTCGAGAGTCTCTCTGCCGTCCTGGTTTGTAGATGGAAGGCTATCCATGTGGTTCCTTTCCTGCTGCGGGTAAGGTGCAGACTATCCGTGCAGCAGCGTGTAGGAGATGGGAGTGGTGTCCCATGCGGTCACATGACCGGGAGTCAGTGGACAGCGTCACGGGGGTGCTGAGAGCATTAGGGCTGGAGGGGGTCCCCTGGAGGGTGAATGGAAGACCGCTGACGCGTTTCGTCCACTGTGCGTGGACTTTATCAAAGCTAGGGAATTGTTGCATTGCATCTGTCTTTTAAAGGTATTAGATTTAACATAGATCATGTAATATTGGCCTCCACCATTAGGTGTCACTGTGATGCATGCAAACCCTGGTCAGTCATTCAGGAAGTAAACAGATGTAATTGATAACATTATACAGTATTTAGCTATACAAAAAGACTCAGCAGCTTAATTGGATTTGAGCATGTTTTTAGATCATGGACTGGGGATTTATCGACTGGATTTAATCATGCTTAATAGCTTCAGCATGCGGGAACAAATAGAGTGTAGATAAGGTATCTATACATGTCAAGACTCTAAAAACACTGACAGGTTACATTCAGTGTTTAAACCTGCTGGTACCATCGAGTCAAGGAGATATATAAACATCTTTTCTTTTTGAAGTAAAACGGTGTCAAAGTCACCTCTTCTCAATGGTAGGTTTAGAGAATAGATGCCTTTTACTGTTAATCCTGTGGGGTTCCCCCCATGAAATGATTTGAAATGATTGGCCAAGGGCTTATCCTCGTCTTTTTTACTGCGGATACTGGTGAGGTGCTCACCAATCCTTATTTTGAGGGGGCGCTTGGTTTTACCCACATACGCCTTACCGCACGGGCAGCAGATCTGGTAAATTACCCTTGTGGTAGAGCAGTTTATAAATCGTTTTATTTGAAACTGTTTAGAATGATCAGCATTATAGAATATGTCCGTTTTATGTACATATTGGCACATGCTGCATCTGCCATAAGGGTACATACCAGGCTTAAGGGTCCGTTTGGAGAGCCAGTCGGAAGGAGAAGGCCTTCTGTACTCGGAATGAACTAAGGAGTCAGAGATATTTG
>BLSH010530971.1:82992-113562 GCA_018402905.1 Glandirana rugosa
TGTGGGTCTAAGTATCTTAGACCTATTTAGTCAGTGAAAAAATCTGGTTCCTGTATGATGTGGCGTGCTTGGACCGGGGGTTTTTAACCCCTTTAGCTGTTTCGGGGACTTGGGTTCTCTGCGTCCTCTTCTCCCTTTTTCTCATCTTTGGTCTCCTGGGGGGTCTGTCTGTTCCAGGTCTAAGTTGGTCTTTATTGTTACTTAGGAGATCCAGAAGCAGGGGGTACATGAGGGGGAAAGTGAGGGGGAGGGGGAGTGTGAAGGTAATGATTGAGCCCCCCTCTGGAATTCCATTAATTAGAGAGATTGAAATTAAATTTGGTTGTAGTACAAAGAGAGGACCGGTTCCCGAACTGGAAGAGGGGACAGGAGAGAAACATGATGTTGGTTTAAATTAAAGTTAGAGAGATTAATTACCTTAAGGTCTCCCCCCGAGTTAGTAATGGAAGTGTGAGGGGGAGGGGGAGTGAAAGGGGGAGTACATGGGGGACGAAGACCTAGAGGATTCATTGTTATTTCTGGTTGAATCTGGACCTTGTCTGTCTGGGGGGTCCTCTGGTTTCTACTCTTTTTCCCTCTTCTCCTGCGTCTCTTGGGTTCAGGGGCTTTGTCGATTTCCCCAATTTTTGGGGGCCAGGTTCGTGCGGTGTAGTATGTCCTTGGTCTAAAAAAGTGACTGATTTATCCAGATTCTATGAATCTGGGTGTCTGGAGATGTTCCGCCGGGATAATTTTAAATAAAACTATACCTGACCCCTTTTTTTTTTCAGGGATGCAACGCACAGCAATTAGTTACTGTATTACACTGTTGTGAGCCTGGCCTTCATATCAGACCAGTTCCCGCAAAAAAAAAAAAAAAGGAAGAGATTTTATTTAGTCTAAATTGGCTAAACCAACCAAACATTAAATAACATTTACTGAAAATGGCAAGACTCACCACATCACCAGCACTGGAGAACTCCTTGTTAACCAAACTCTCAAGAGACATCCATCGTACCGGACGGTTTTCGTTGTCTCCAAGACAATGATAATCCATAGGGAAGAGATCACGGGATAGTGCGTTATCTGTAATCTTCACTTGAAGAGACTCATCAATCCTGGGAAAATTGGCAAAGTAAGTCAAATGTGTATATTCACTAAATAAAAAGTTTTCCGGAAAACACATGATTCTTGAACTGAAAGTGTAGATGGCAGACTGTCTACATAAAGGGCGAGATGTGTCGTGACCCTATTCTTGGTCATTTAGGCCGGCCATAGATTGTTGCAAATTAATTTGCATGCTTCCCTCAACACAGTGTTGACAGGGGAATCCCTCCTGCCAAGCAATTTTCTTCTCCTGGTGGGAGCGGGCAGGGGAAGCCATCCTCGCAAGGACAAAACAGTGAATATCGCTAGCAGCTATAGAAGCCGGTTGCAATAATTGCAAGTGAATCCGACAGGCTGGTTGTACCCAAGTTGATTGATCAACTTGGTACATTCAGCCTGTGCAATAATGGATTTGAACCTTGTATGGCCAGGCCTTAGTGTACCTGAGGATAAATTGTATGGATATTCACTTAAATTCACTGAAATATTAAATCAGCCTTATTCAGTCATTCCTACGCAATATGAATTGTTGCTATGCAGGCCAGTATAAGCTAACATGAAATGACCACATGCAGTATTTCATATTTACCAAAAAGGTATGAGATCTGGTTTATGTAAGCCTTTGTTACCTGTTATACACATTGCAATGTCAGCTTTTCCCCATGTTACACCTTTGCTTTTGTTATGTTAGAAGTGGGTTGGAGTAATGTTTGCTTTGGGGCTAGCATAACTAACTGCTAAATGAAAAATCTTTGCTTTAAAGGGAACCTGTGAGGATAGAAATATGGAAACCGCCACTACAGATTTCCTGTAAAGGTACAGGCTCTGGGCTCTCATCCTTGCCCTGGCTTCAAAAACTAATGAGTCACTGAGTTGAGACAAAGTATGCTGGGTGGGACTTCAGACTTATTGCCTGCATACTTCTACACATGCATCAGTAAAAACCAGATCAGGATCATGATCACAGCCCTACAGACTGCAACTTTAAGAGGAAACATGGGGCTGCCATTGCTGACCTACCTGCTAGCTGTCTGGCTGTCTCTGACTTGAACACTTAAAGTAGAGTCATTAACATGAAAACCATATAGCAACCAAAGGCAGATTGAAGTCAGACATCCTGAGCTCCACACCTGTTGTAGGTCAGTGCCTCAAAGTAATGACAACTGGTAGTTTGAGAAAGGGCAGGTGATGGAAACTTCTTAATGTTTGTTTTCTCTTAAACAGCAGAGGTAGTCCATATATATATATATATATATATATATATATATATATATATATATATATATACATACACACACACACACACACACACAATATATATATACACACACACACACACACTCATAGGTTTACTTTAAACAGTTACAGATCATTGCTCCTTCCCGATGTGCAACCTTGTTAGTATTAAATTAAATATTCAGTTTACTATTATTTTCCTCAAGAATTAGTGATGCTTACTACTCCACACTCCTACTGCACACATAATATTGTATGTTGCATGTACATGTTTAATGACATCAGCCCCGAGAATCACTTACACACAATTCCTAGCAGCAAGGTCTTTATGGATAACTTCTCGTCTGGCCAAGTAACTCATCCCACAGGCTATCTGAATTGCCATATGCACAAGATCTTGCTGGGAAATTGCCTAAAGGAAAGACAGCGAGAAACATAAATAGAGGAATGTAGCCATGATGTAACCAGGAGCACTGTTGCAAACTAAGATACACATGCTATGACATAAATTCCCATTTCTGTAAAATAAACCAATAGCAAAATACACAGCAGAAATCTATAGCGGTAAACCCTCCCAGAAGGAAAGGAGAGTATAAACTTCCATCTATACGGGATGGGAAAGAGGAACACCTTTTTGGCATAATGCATGTAAGCAAAGGGAACAACTACACATTCTTTATTCTGTTTTTTTTTTTTTTTTAAGTAAATTTAATTATGTATGTGCAAGATGGGTCTAGTGTAGCTAAATTGTGGATTTTTAATATGGGCCTATGCATCTGCCACCATCCCCCCCCCAAATAAAAAAAAACGGGGAAAAAGGGATAAAAGCAATTGGAGCCAAAGGAGGGAGGGACAGCTGGGAGTGCATACTGTAAGGGATGAGGAGAATACCCAACATGTTGCTTTGCCCCGCGTAGGCAAAGCTTAAAGCTTAGGTTCACTTTAAGCTAAATTGTATTGTTTCCTTTTTTCTGCCGGCAGTTAGGCTCTAAAGGGATTCTGTCCAAAACCCCCCCAAAACAAACATATTTGCAGAAGTCTCCAATACCTTGTGGTTATCACTAAGGCCATTCAGACAATGCTTTGGCATTTTCCGACAATGATGAAGCTTGTATGCAAACTTTCTGCCTCTTGCAAATACCTATTGGCCATTGGGAATATGTGGGAGGGCATGAAGATAAGTCTCCACATCTATTTTTTTTTTTTTCCTAAGAAAGTCTCTAAGCAAAAAAGATTCCAGTCTTTCCAAGATAAAAACCAACCATTCTACTCCAAAGTTTTCTAATGGGGTGTCATACAGTGTTTCTGTAGGACACCCCATTATTATCTTCAAAAATGGTTTGGATTAAAGGATAGGTTCGCCTTTTGTAATATGTTACACCCATATACAGGGTGTAACATAACATGTCACTGATCTTTAGTACCCCCCACCCCGATCTCCATTGTGACAGCAGATGGGGTTCCTTTCCCTGCACCTGTTATTACAATTTAAAAACAGTGTGGCTATATGGGGCTCCATTCACACAGCTGTTAAAGAGTTTTGTGAATGAATGAACTACAAGACCTGCATGTCACTGCGGCAGACGGCTTGTAATTCTCATTCAACTGAGAGGGCACTGATAAGCACTTTCGTAGTTCACAGATTCTTCCTGCACTTCAGCAGCTGTCTGCCCATAGCTCCCGTACGGGCTGACAGCTATTATGAGTGTCTGCAGGTGCTTGGCATTGCACCCAAGATCTGCTGATCGTTCAATACAAACTGGGTGTATAAATACTTTTGCACATTATGGAGCAGGCAAAGTAAACTTAAGACAGACAGAATTTTCTCTTGATGCCTGTTGAGAAAACCCAATGTTTACCTGTAGCCATTTGGGCACCATACAGATATTAAAGTGATTTAAAGCTTTACTTTTTTTTTTTTTTTTAATTAAAATAATCAACATGTCATACTTACCTGCTCTGTGCAAAGGTTTTGAAGATACTTATCCTTGTGCGCAAGCCCCTTTCACACGAGCGGACCTATCGGGTCCATCTGTTCATTTTTCACACAAACCCGATTGGACAACCCATTGTTCTTTATGGGGAGGCGAATGTAAACGCACATGTGCCTGCATTTGATCCACCAAAAACAGACGGATGGGGATCCATTCCCCATCTGTCTAGCAGATTGGATGACAGTCGGATGGAAAAGGACAGGCAATCCGCTTCCATCCGATCGCTCCATAGAGAACATCGGTCTTGTGTCCGCTCTGCATCAGCGGACAGATCCTCCGCTGAGCAGGCGGATCAGCTTGATGGAGTCTGCCCCTTGTGAAAGGAGCCTTAGGATTTGTGAACTGAGACTAATGTCAGGTTATGAACACATGCAATTTCCTTTGACTGTCAAGTATAGAAGTACCTTCACTGGGAAGGATGCAATTAGCACGTCAGCTTCTGCAGCTGAAGGCAAGTCTGTTGAAAATTTCATATTAGATGGGAATGCATAAGGATGTCAAGTGTATAGCTAAATAACTAGGAGTACACAGGGTCCCACAATTAAAGAACTTTTTTTTTTTTTTATTTGAAAACAAAATCGTTTTTTTCTTTTCTTTACTTTTGATGACTTAATTGTGGTCTGCCTACAGGACTTATTTATAGTGAACCTGAACTCAAATTTAAGATTTTCTGTCTAAGGGTGGTTTCACAGTGCAGCGCAGTGTATCCGTGGTTCTCGTGTGCAACTTCTATAGACTTCTATTATATTGCACTCTTTTGATGAGTCTTCTGAAAGCACGCCAAAAGTCCTTCATGTTACTGCTTCTTGTTCAACCCTACCAGTTATCAGATCACAAGTCCTGGGGAAAAGGGGGGGGGGGAGGCAAAGGTCATGCTTCTCTCATGATGTCCCAGGGAAACAAAACAAGCTGGTTATTAGAGGAAAGAGTAACTCCACTTTTGCTGAGAAAAAAAAACTTTCCCCTCTGGGTGAACTGTGTACGCTACAAGGATTTTAACAAATTTTGTTGCAGATTCATACCTTTTGTTATTGTGAAGAAATCCCTGTGTTTTTGTCTGTGTCCATGTGGAAAGTTAATCTAATGGGAGTGGTTTCATAATGATCAATCAGCTGCTGCACTTGCAGGACTATGAGGAAAGCTGCTGGGTCTGCATCCCTTTAGACGCGATTGCCTATTGGGGATTATCTCACCAAAAATGACATTTTTGTTTCAGGGGATGCCTGAAATCTGACTTATGTCTTAGTGCAGACTTTTGGGAAAATCAGTGAGTCAATCACATAAGCAGGAAATTAAATTTCTGGGCTGGCATTTTGTAGTCCATTTGTGTACAGAACACCTCCAGGTAGCCATATTGCTTTTTACAGAAAATTTCAGAGCTACAGATTGAAAAAAGGTAATTTCTAATAATATTCAATTACATATGACTTGTATCGCAACTGTATACCATATATAATTTTTTTATTATTTGCTTTTTTTTGCCCTCTAGTGAAGTTACCCTTTAAGCGCTTGGTGGAAGGGCTTTGCCTTATTATCTTCAAAACAATCGCAGGTATCAGCCAGCTGCTGCAAATGTTATTTTTTAATTCAGAACTAAGGACCAGGTCACTAACTTTCTTTCTGTAACAGCTTTGAAGCCAACTGCTCTGGTGATTTGTAGCTGGTCAAAGGAGTTGCTGTTTCTACTGGCTGAAATCCTATACACAGTAGTAGCTACAACTCATGTGTGTGCCATGATTACCAGGAGCTGCATTGGATACCATGGAAGCTATGAGGAGATACTCTATAGCTGCCTTTCAATAAACAACTCTGCTCAGTTACTGACCTACACACTGCTGGAGTTGCTGCAACAAAGACCTTTACTTGACTGCAGTTTAATCTTTGCTATCGACAAATATGCCAAGGAGAGGAACACCGTAACTACTTCAAAATCATGTTTTCAAATAGTAAGACTTTTTTTTAAAAAGAAACAACTATATTAAAAAAACAAAAACAAAAAAAAAAAAAAAAACACCTATTGAACGCTACATGGTAAACACTCCATTGCAGAATGTAGTATGGTAACAATTTCAATAAACGCAACAGACATTGATGATGGCGAGCAATTGCTTTTGCTGACAGCTGCAATGGTTTTTCTTGGTGAGCATAGTGTGACGAGATAATGAAGAAAGCACATTCCATGGGAGCACACAAAATGACTGACTTGTACAGGCAGGCTCAAAGATTTAACTGGATAAAGGAAAAACTTTTACAAAGAACACCATATATAAACCATAGGAGGTAAAAAGTTCTAACTATAAATGAGAAGAAATATTTGAGAAGTGTAGCCCTGTGCTGAATACAGATAAGAAAGGTAAACACAAAATAAGCCAGATGCATATGCCAGGTATTTATATACACAACTGCTTAACACATCAACTTTGTTTGCTATAATAGTTGTATGAGCTTGATGTGTCAGCTCTCTACACCTCTATTTTTATGCACAAGAACATTAAAAATGATGGCTTTGCCCTAGAAGTGGCAGGGCCTGTGTCAATGAGTTTTGTCCTTGGGTCAATGGCATAAGTTTGGCATCAGGCTGCTACGTTGATTTGGAATTCACGGACAGGTGTATTTGACCTCTATTACCTGCATTTAGCCAGGTTCACATTGATGTGATTTGACATGCCAAATTGGCGGCAATTGCACCGCCCGAACCGGTGCGACACTGCATTTGCGGCGCCGCACCGATTCCCAAAAGTAGTTTCTGTACTACTTTTGGGGACTTCGGGTGCGATTTGTATAGACATCTGTGCAGCAATCTGCACAGATGTCTCTGAAATCGCCCCCAAAGTCGGACTGACATGCGGGTATGAAATCGTGTGTGTTCAGCTGAACTTGCATGATCTCAATCCCGTCTTCAGTGTATACCTGGGCTTAATATGCTTTAAAGTGACACCAAACTGATTTATATAAAAAAAAAAAAAAATACAGATACCGTTTTTTTCAGCAGGCGATTCCCTGCAAGATAAAAGTGGTCTTAGCGGCGGATTTGCCGCAAGATCACTTATCAGAGGCGGGAGAGGTGCCCCCCCCTCCCGCCGCTTTCCGGTCATCTCCGCCACGGTAGATGATCCGATGCTCTCCCCCCAGTGTCTGTGAGCCGACTGAGCGGCTGAAGCCGCTCACTCGGCTCCATAACACGGCCGGCGGAAATGACGTCAGAAATGACGTCCGCCCAACGGTCTTAAAGGGCCCGATTTTTTTTTTCTTCTGTCACTTATTTCAATTTTTTTTTTTTTTTTTTGAGCATTTGAGTGTAAATATGAGATCTGAGGACTTATTTAAGAGGACCTGTCATGCTTTTTTCTATTACAAGGAATGTTTACATTTCTTGTAATAGGAATAAAAGTGATAACATTTTTTTTTTTTTAAAGAACAGTGTAAAAATAAAAAGTAAAAAGCAAAATAAATAAAAAAAAAAAAATGTAAAGCACTCCGTCCCGCCGAGCTCGCTCGCAGAAGCGAACGCATACGTAAGCCCCGCCCACATATGAAAACGGTGTTCAAACCACACATGTGAGGTATCGCCGCGATCGTTAGAGCGAGAGCAACAATTATAGCTCTAGAACTCCTCTGTAACGCAAAACTGCTAACCTGTAGAATTTTTTAAATGTCGCCAATGGAGATTTTTAATTTGCAAAGTTCATCGCCGTTCCGCGAGCGGACGCAATTTTGAAGCATGACATGTTGGGTATCATTTTACTCGACATAACATTATCTTTCACAAAATGGAAAAAAATTGGCCTAACTTTAGTGTTTTCTTATTTTTTAACTAAAAAAACTGAATTTATT
Source organism: Glandirana rugosa (assembly GCA_018402905.1). NCBI lineage: Eukaryota > Metazoa > Chordata > Amphibia > Anura > Ranidae > Glandirana > Glandirana rugosa. The sequence continues at coordinate 91,143 of BLSH010530971.1, forward strand.
AAAAAAAAAAAGCACGCTTGTAAGACCGCTGCGCAAATACGGTGTGACATAAATTTTTTCAATGACCGCCATTTTATTCTCTAGGGTGTTAGGAAAAAAATATATATAATGTTTGGGGGTTCTAAGTAATTTTATAGCAAATAAAAATGTTTTTAACTGGTAAACACCGAACCCAAAAAACAGGCTTGGTATTGAAGTGGTTAAGTATGTGTTCTTAACTCCAACAGTACTGTCTATTGCTCTCAGCCTCCTCCAAATCTCCAATCCAATCTTTCCTGCTATGATGGGACTTCCTGTTAGAAGGTGGCTACGCTCTTTCTCCATGGTTCCACTGTATATTTTTCAAGAGAATAAGGATAACTTTTATCACTTTAAGCAGATTTTATATGACCATAAACTTGAATGGGAATTCAAAACCAGCTTAACCACTTGTCTATCAAAGCAGTTTATAAATCAGCGGCTGGTAGGACAAGGATTTCTAAAATTGTTCAGCTGGCAATGGGCTTTTTGATGGAAGCGATTCCTTGTTGCTTAATGGCACAGGATCTGTCACAAACACACTGACTTCACATTGCACATTAAAGTCCCAAAACAAGACCATGCCTCTTCAGGGTTTCAGGAATCTCCCCAACAACCATATACAGTTGCTCACAAAAGTGAGTACACCTCTCATATTTTTGTAAATATTTTATTCTTTTCATGTGACAACACTGAAGAAATGACACTTTCACAGCCATTGATGTCTAAACCGCTGGCAACAAAAGTGAGTACACCCCTAAGTGAAAATGTCCAAATTGGGCCCAAAGTGTCAATATTTTGTGTGCCACTATTTTCCAGCACTGCCTTAACCCTCTTGGGCATGGAGTTCACCAGAACTTCACAGGTTGCCACTGGAGTCCTCTTCTACTTCTCCATGACAACATCACGGAGCTGGTGGGTGTTAGAGACCTTGCGTTCCTCCACCCTCCATTTGAGGATGCCCCACAGATGCTCAATAGGGTTTAGGTCTGGAGACATGCTTGGCCAGCCCATCACCTTTACCCTCAGCTTCTTTAGCAAGGCAGTGGTCATCTTGGAGGTGTGTTTGGGGTCATTACCATGTTGGAATATTGCCCTACGGCCCAGTCTCCAAAGGGAAGGGATCATGCTCTGCTTCAGTATGTCACAGTACTTGTTGCCATTCATGGTTCCCTCAAACTGTAGCTCCCCAGTGCCAGCAGCACTCATGCAGCCCCAGACCATGACACTCCCACCATCATGCTTGACTGTAGGCAAGACACACTTGTCTTTGTACTCCTCATCTGGTTACCGTCACACACGCTTGACACCATCTGAACCAAATAAGTTCATCTTGGTATCACCAGACCACAGGACATGGTTCCAATAATTCATGTCCTTAGTCTGCTTGTCTTTAGCACACTGTTTGCAGGCTTTCTTGTGCATCATCTTTAGAGAGGCCTCCTTCTGGGACAACAGCCGTGCAGACCAATTTGATGCAGTGTGCAGCGTATGGTCTGAGCACTGATAGGCTGACCCCCCCGCCCTTTCAACCTCTGCAACAACGCTGGCAGCACTCATACGTCTATTTCCCAAAGACAACCTCTGTATATGACGTTGAGCACATGCACTCAACTTCTTTGGTCGACCATGGCGAGGCCGTTCTGAGTGGAACCTGTCCTGGTAAACCGCCGTATAGTCTTGGCCACGGTGCTGCAGCTCAGTTTCAGGGTCTTGGCAATCTTCTTATAGCCTAGGCCAACTTTATGTAGAGTAACAATTCTTTTTTTCAGATTCTCAGAGTTCTTTGCTATGAGGAGCCATGTTGAGCTTCTTCCAGTGACCAGTAAGAGTGAGAGCGATAACACCAGATTTAATATACCCGCTCCCCATTCACACCTGAGAACACTAATGAGTCACATTACACTGGGGAGGGAAAACGGCTAACTGGGCCCAATTTGGACATTTTCACTTAGGATGTACTCACTTTTGTTGCCAGCAGTTTAGACATTAATGGCTGTGTTTTGAGTTATTTTGAGGGGACAGCAAATTTACACTGTTATACAAGCTGTACACTCACTACTTTACATTGTAGCTAAGTGTCATTTCTTCAGTGTTGTCACATGAAAAGATGTGATGGCTGTAATCACTTTTGAGAGATACTGTAACTATGTTGCTAAAAGCAACATTGTATTTCAAAATAGCTTAATTCCACATTCCTGAATTGCATTTACCTTGGTCATACACCTCATCAAGCTATGTTGTTGTGCTTACATATGGGCCTGCATTCCACTTTGATGTTCCAAATGTGGTGTCATGTGACTTCACTGGACTGTGCATTCTTCCAATCTTTTCAGATAAGCCATAGAAGTCTGACATAAAAGTCTCAGGTGGTCATTTTTGCAGCATTAGGTTGGTGACAAAGTGAACTTTTCTTTAAAAAAATGGATTTTTAGTGTTATGGAAAGGTTTGCATGTATGAGTCTTACGGTACGGGTTTACCTAAACTCAGCTGCAGTAGTACAGCCTGGCCATTGCAATACTTTCTTATGGCTCTATTCTGATAACTCATCAGTGTCCAATGTCAGGTGTATGGACCACAGGCAAACTGGCTTGTAATTGGCAAATCTGCAATGCACACCTGTAGTCACAAGTGCCTGCCACCTTGTCCATGTGGACAGAGTGGTAAAAGATAGCTCGCAATGGCTAGACAGAGCCCAAGATGCCACAATAGAGTTCTTATGGGCAGGCCTGATGCTCTTACAGTAAGAGTTTAGCAGAAGTGGACTTTTCCCTATAATTTATAACGGTAATATATTTACAAAAACACAAGGGAAATTAAGGTCAGGTACTAACACAAAAAGGTCCAGAGCAGGTTGAAGGTTATACAAATTGCATAATAGATAATAACCCTAAGGCCTCATTTACACTGCTGTTGATAAACAGACATTTAGAGGCATTTGGGCGTTTTTTTCGGCTGCCCCTGAACTTTCCTCTATGTTATCTTATCAGTACATTTACACAGGGTCGTTTAAGGTCGTTTCCAGGCAGTTGAATTTAGAGGCTTTTTATGGAATGCAAAAAAATGGGTTCAGACGCCAGTTCAGAGGCATTTGAAATGCCAAACAGCTTGTAAACACGCCTTAACGTGGTAGCTCACATCTAGGAGCGTTTCCATTTAAAAAAAAATAAAAAAAATGTTTTTTCCAAAAACACTCCTAGACGCAAACGCGGAAAAACGCGGCATGCAAAACGGAAGTTTTAGACGCCAGTTTCTAGCTGTCAAGATAAAACGTTCAGGTTAGGTTGAAACAGCGTCCTGTGTAAATGGAGCCTAAACCTTAAGGTGATTCTGCCAGTAATACTTCTTATCCTCGGGTGACAACACTCATTCCACCGTCAGAACAAATGAAACGGGACAGGACTACAGAAGCTTCTTCGCTCCCCTTCCTTCATAACAGATGAGACAAGTTGAGATCAGTGGACAAGATTTCTGGCTAAATAAATAGGAAGATTTGGCACTTTGATATAACCAATTAATTGTATATATTAATCAGATCTAAAATAGGCCAAATAAGGAAACAGCATTGTTGGGATTTATATACACTTAAACAAGGCAGTCATTGTACTAGTTAATCTACCCTGTCTCCACATTTGATAAACAGTAGATAAGCAACCATGTAAAATTGTGAGTCACATAAAAATAGTGGTTGTAAAGACATATTTTTCTTTATTAAAATGTAATACTTGACTGCTCTGCAATGATACTGCACAGATCAGTTCCTTACCTCCTCTTCTGAAGTCCCCTGGAGGCAGTGTCCACCCCTCCCTCCTGTGGGCGCCCCTTTGCAAGCCCTGTGCTGAGAGGCAAAGTTCTGGTGCTCTCCTAAGCTGGGCTGTGTTCATCCATAAAGACACATACACAGCGCAGCTCGTCCACACCCCCCAAAGGATTTGACTGACAACAGAAGGAGCCCGTGGTTCACGATGCTCTCGGAGTCTCCTGTGAGACCAGGGAGAGGGGCGAGCGGAGGGGTGGGGGATTGAGCAAGTAGTGGGAAATTTTTAAACTTATTGCAAAATAATCCATTAAGGTTAAAACTTTTGACTTTAGAACTACTTTACGGAAATGAGACTGAACAGTCTCAGAAATAGAGGAATGTATCCACACCTTAAGACAGACTAAAGCCTAGTACACACGGGCCGAATGTCGGGCTGCTTCAGCCAGTTCAATAGAAATCGACCAACATGCAGTCCGTGTGTGTTGGAGTTAGTCCAACAGAAGCTGGGCGTTTGGCCGTCTTCTGTCAAAGGGGCATGATCGGAAAAAAAAAATCACGTTGAATAGCTAGTACAGCGGCTCCTCCTGTGCTGTCCATTTTTTTCGTTCAGCCATGGTCGGCTTAGGTGTGTACGCGGCTCAGGAGGAGAGCCTGTACGAACGATCTGATGTTAGTACAGCGATCTCCCCTGCTGAGCTTCGACAGAAGCCGGACCAGCTGCTGTACACACTGGCCACATATATGCCGGTTTCTATTGAACCGTCCAATACTGCCCGATATTTGGCTGTGTGCACGGGTTGTAATTAGAACTGGTGGTCCAGTGAGTGGGGTAAGAAAGTCAACTCAACGTAAGGAACAAATATAACATGGGATGTGTGGTGCAGCCACGATCTGAGATATGCCTAAGTCCGCCTATGCCAATTCAAGCAGAGAGCGGGTTACAGGGATCCCTGGTGAATGCAGCTAGGGAATGCAGGGATCCCTGTAACCCGCTCTCTGCTTGAATTGGCATAGGCGGACTTAGGCATATCTCAGATCGTGGCTGCACCACACATCCCATGTTATATTTGTTCCTTACGTTGAGTTGACTTTCTTACCCCACTCACTGGACCACCAGTTCTAATTACACTATGTACCCCGATTGAGCTCAGATATGCCAAGAGTTTTGGGACTTCCAGTTATCCCTCCCAGCCACTTCCGCTAAGCATACAGCCTACCATAGGATCATTACCTCCACCTCAGATTGTCATAGACTTTTTTGAATTTAGGGTTGCTGTAATTGGGTGTGCATTTAAGCTGTCTCAGTATCCAATTTACTCTTTTTATGATCGGGCATTGATGGAGCTAGATGTTCCATGACACAGCCACTAGCACTTTAATGAGCTGGGGCTGGTGACAGGATTTCCTAGGATCCATGAAAGAGTCCCCCTATTACCAACTATACATTATGGTCATGGTTATGGCATGTGTGTGACCCTGGGGTGTGGTTTTAACCGACAACGTTGTCTTTTTTAAAAATGCCAAGTATCATTGTGTGTTTTTGTAAATTGTATTATCAATAAAGCTTCTGATTGTATAGTATATGCCGCTGGGTTATCCCTCTGTTCTCCTTCGGAGTTACGGACCAGCTCTGGGCAGGGTCTCTCCCCTTCCCATTTTTTGGTGTAGTCTTGAAGCATAACTAAAAGGTGGTTTTGACAGGTACCCACTCCCATTTCCTGTCGGATCGCCAAAGAGATCCACCCAAAGTTCTCCTCCCTCCCCAGTAGCTGCTGACTTAATTTTTTTTCAAACAGGGCGGAGAGGCACTTTACTGCTTTACTGATGCAAGTTTACAGAGCTCAAAGTTACAAACAGAAGACAGAGCCTAAGACGTAATGGATACCTCCATTTTTGCTCTATACACCTCTATTCTGAGAGAACGAAAAACAATCTTGTAGGGAGAAAAAAAAAAGAAATAGCTTCTGCTGTGATCTCCTGTGAAAGTCCATAATTCTCTGTAGCCTCAGTGTCACGCATACAGCATGTTTTTTAAATATTTTTAAATTTGTAATAGGCACTGCATATTTTTTTAACCAGGTTGAATTTTGCATAAACTGGGTGACTGCTGCTTTTTCATCAATGGCTAAGGAATGCAAGCTTTAAAATTGAAGTATGGGACTTCTTTTTTTTGTTGGAATCATACTTGCCTAGCTGGATGCAGCATCGGTCCCCTGCCGCCTCTAATACTGAGAGCCAATTGTTTGGTTCTTACAGCTCCGTGTGCAGAGAGCCAGTAACTGTCAGTCACCGGGACTCTGCTCAGCCCTCCCCCCCCCCACTTAATGGAGCGCTATGCTGTGGAGGGGGCAGAAGCGGATGGGTCAGCGGCTCGCTGAGAGGCTGAGCTGGGTGCCGGTCAAGGCACGTGGACAGATCCCGACCATATGGTACCGATTCTTCACGAGCCTGGACCAGCTATGTGATGTCAGCCGACAGTGGGCTTCAGCCCCCTGTCTGCTGAAAACGGGTCACTGAAGTGCAGAGCGAACTGCACTACTGTGATCCACAGGAGAAATACAGCCAGATGAACTTTGGTTGTACTTCTCCTTTACGCATGTACAGTGCCTTGAAAAAGTATTCATACCCCTTGAAATTTTCCACATTTTGTCATGTTACAACCAAAAAAGTAAATGTATTTTATTGAGATTTTATGTGATAGACCAACACAAAGTGGCACATAATTGTGAAGTGGAAGGAAAATGATAAATGTTTTTCAATTTTTTTTTACAAATAAATATGTGAAAAGTGTGGTGTGCATTTGTATCTGGGTGTGCAGTATTAGTTTTCCGCCACACACAGCATTTTGCTTTTAGGCCAAAAAATTCAATTTTGGTCTCATGGGACTAAATATGGCTTTCAGCAACAATGGCTTTCTTCTTGCCACTCTTCCGTAAAGGCCAAATTTGTGGAGTGCATGACTAATAGTTGTCCTGTGGACAGATTTTCCCACCTGAGCTGTGGATCTCTGCAGCTCCTCCAGAGTTACCATGGGGTTCTTGGCTGCTTCTCTGATTAAAGCTCTCCTTACCCGGCCTGTCAGTTTAGGTGGACAGCCATGTCTTGGTAGGTTTGCAGTCATGCCATACTCCTTCCATTTTCAAATGATGGATTGATCAGTGCTCCGTGAGGTTGGGATTTTTTTTTTTATAACCTAACCCTGCTTTAAACTTCTCCACAAATTTACCCCTGACCTGTCTGGTGCGGTCCTTGGCCTTCATGATACTATTTATTCACTAAGGTTCTCTAACAAACTGAGGGCTTCACAGAACAGCTGTATTTTTATTGAGATTAAATTACACACAGTTGGACTCGATTTACTAATTAGGTGACTTCTGAAGGCATTTGGTTCCACTCAATTTTATTTAGGGGTATCAGAGTAAAGGGGCTGAATACAAATGCACGTCACACTTAGAGATTTGTAAAAAAATTTGAAAACCATTTATCATTTTCCTTCCACTTCACAATTATGTGCCACTGTGTTGGTCTACCACATAAAATCCCAACAAAACACATTTATGTTTTTGGTTGTAACACGACAAAATGTGGAAAATTTCAAGGGGTATGAATGCTGCTTATCATTACACAAACACTGGGAAACATGACTGACGCACTAGCCTAAAAAATCATGTCACTAGGAATTCCTCCCTTTACAAGTTAAATGTTGATTCTCCCCACCAAATTGGCTTCTTTACAGTAAGCAGGTAGCAAGTAAAAAATTTACAATTATTTGGGAATTTGTTTTTGTTTTACGGCAGGTCTGGAAAAACCTCATACATGAATGGTACCATATATGTGTATACAGCAGATATAACACCTGGCAGTTCTACAGAACATTATCTGCACAAAAACATACACAAATTCCTCTGCTATCTCTCGAGACTGCAGCTCACATCCTCCTGCTAACATTTTCCTTAACAAAGTTGGCAAGTGCAGATCTTTTCCAGAAAGCCAAGCGTTGAGATGAGAGACTCCCTGATATGGACAAGGGAACAAGTCATAAGAAATATGTAGGTTAATTTTTACAACGTCAGGCTTTATATTTCCACCCATTACAATCAGCACCCATTACTACATTTACTTCTAAATCGCTTGTTTAAACGAGACAGGAAAGAAAATGAATGGACATGGGATAATTGGCAGCACTGATTGTTTTTACTTAAACTGAAAAGAGATCAAATGTTTTTGACCTGTTACAAAGTGAAGTGGGCCAATGTTATTTTAAGAGACGTAGTCTTGTGAACAAAGGAAGTGCCTGCTGGGTAGACCTAGAGAGCCCTATCTACATCCAGGCAATGTAGGACCATCTTCCTTGTCATGGTTGGGGCAGAACATGAAAGACAATGCCCTCGTTGGTAGACAGAAAAGACTACCTTAGAAGGTAGGTTTTGAACTCAAACACACCTTGTGCAAAAGAAAGGGCTCTTTACAAGAAAGCTGCCAACTCAAAAACATGTCTAACAGATATAAAGGCCACCAGAAAGGTAACCTTATAAGCGAGGTCTTCCAACATAATGTATTCAGTACAGGGGGTGGGGTTGGCTGGCCTGTGAAGATCAGAGCACCAGGTTATGATTTCAAAGTGACACAAGGTGCAAAATTTAGGGGATTTATATGGCCAACTCCCTGAGCAGTTTGGATTAGGGATTACTACTTGCGGGAGATGGATTTTCTTGCTTTGAGCAAAGTGGAATACTCTTATTCCTTAGGATTTGGGTTTTAACAGCCATACTGTTAAAGCCAGCGAATAAGAAGCAGAATGAAATAGGGGGTCTTGGGCAAGTAAGTCTGGTCTGTTTGGAATAGGCCAAGGCTCAGACTCCAAAAGACTGAGTATATATAGGTGTATCATATTCAGGGCCATTTAGATGCAATGAGAATCACTTGAACCCTTTCCTTCTCTATCTGCACTGGTGGGGCTGCAATGGTGGACCCCTTAAGGCCTGGCTAGTAGCTCAGGACTTGAAATTTTGAGCCCTGCACTAGAACATCTATTACAAAGGCTAGGGTCTTGACCACAAAGTTGTAAAGTTTGTTCTTAAACCTGGAGATCAGCAAATCTACATCTGGACTGCCCCACCTCTGACAGATTTTGAAAGGTCTCTAGGTGCAGAGATGACTCCCCCTGGGTCTAGGTGAAACTCAACTATCTACTCCAGGGGTGATGGATGGCTGAGGGAGCAGGAATGTGTGTTTCTGCACAAGGGAGTATCAGACTAGTTACTTTTAGGGCAGGCTGAGTGTTAATGCACCTTTGATGGGGAGGGTAGAGTAGGCCACTGCTGTGGCATTTTCCGATTCTACCCTGTCTGGGTGACCTTGCAGAAGGGAGTTCCAGTGTTGCAGAGATAATTTGATGGCTCTCCATTCCAGAACACTCACAGAAAGTTTTGATTTCTGTAGGGATAAGTTGCACTCAACAGCAAGGGAACTGTAAACTCTGTCGGAGTCTGCAAGACTGGCATCCACTGTCATCACCGTCCATGGGAAGGAAAGACTGTCCCTGAGGATCAATGTCAGGAAGAGCTTTATCTGGTTAGAGGTATTGGGCAATCCAAGGACTGAATTTGACTTTTCCATATCATGAGTATGTTGAATTTCAAGAGGTCTAGAGTAAAATAAGCCGGGAACCCTCATGAGTTAGCAATCTGAGGGTCCACGTTTGGGATTTTAGAGAGACAAATTTCCTCCTGAGAAATACAAATTCTGCATTTGGGCTGTGTCCAAGATTAGACCCAGGTGCTCAAGAGGGTGTGGGGGGCTGGAAAGGAGACTTTGGAAAGTTGTTTATACAAGACCAAGGTTTGAAGAAGCTAAATCATTCTTTGGACACTGGCAGAGAAGGTGAGTCCTTCAGTAAGAGGTTATCCAAGTAACCTGTGAAATGAATTCCCTAGGTGAGCAGAAAAGCCACAAGGGGGGCAAGGACTTGTATGAATACTCAGGGTGCAGAGGAGAGCGAAATGGTAGTGCTACAAATTGGAAGTGTTGATCTTCCACAGCAAAACACAGAAAACACTGATGTGAGGAAAAGATGTGGATATGTAGACAGTCCTTTTGTATATTTCCCCTTGTCAGAGAAGCAATGACATCTTGCTGATTCCAATCGGTACTAAAATAAATCTGTTTAGAGATTTTAAGTCCAGTATGGGGCAGATTCTTCTGAAGGAACTGGTAAAACCACTCCTTGTGCCTGAAGTTATTGCCTAGCAGTCATTAAAGTGGTTCTAAAGCATAAACTTTTTTTACCTTAATGCATTCTGTGCATGAAGGAAAAAAATGTGTAGGCATTTTTATACTTACCTGAGCCCTCATTCGATCCAGTGCTGTGCACGTCTGTATCTCTTCTCTCCCCTCACTTCCAGGTCTCACTGGCTTTGCTGGGGCACTGGAAGCCAATCAGAGCCAATGAACATGGGAGCGGGTTCAAGTCCCACTGTCCATGTCAATAGACACAGCAGAGGGCTCAGGAGCAAGCACGCACGAGTGGGAAGCTTCTTCCCATGGAGGCATTGGACAGAGGAGGAGCCAGCAGCGCCGGCGGGGGACCTAAGAACAGGAGGTTCTGGGCTGCTCCGTGCAATGACAGTATAAAGATTTTTTTGTTCTAAGGTAACAAACATCCTTTACAACCACTTTAAATATACTTTCTTTTGGTCTAAAGCTGACAGATTGGAAGAAAAATAGTGAGGAGGGGGTAGGAGATAGAAACTATTTTTACCCCCTTTGAAATCACAGATTAGATCCACAGGTTCGGGACATTTAGGACCCAGACTGGCACAAACGCCAAAAGATGACCCCCAACTCTAAAGAGTGTGGGTGCCCCTTCACTGTAAAGAAGGCTTCAGTGAAGGCTTGGAGAACCCATGCCTTGTGACAAAAAAGTTTGTTCAGCCTTGGTTAGGAAGTTGACCCCTTAGAAGTGCAAAACATTTCCTTTCGCTCAGCTAAGTTGGTAGCCGTAGGAGTAGGAGACCAGATTTTTATTTATGGGACAGGAGTAATTTTTCCCCACTGACTTCCTTGCTAAACTTCTCAAGGGATTCCTCAAACAGGCATTCACCATCAACATGCAAAAGTAGAAGACTCTTCAAGTTCAGCAGAGCAAGCTTTTAGTCACAAAATCCTGCGCATATGCAGAGAGATAAGGGACATTCAAGAGACTAGATTAATTACATTCTCCAGAGTGTCAACACAAAATATTCAGGGATTCAGCTGCATTCATTCTAAAACAGCAGGGTCTTCAAAGACAGGCTCCTGGTCTCTATTTGTCTTGTCCATTTAGCAATAGTCTGGCAAATAGCCATGGCAGCAATAGCTGGCTGGAGAGAAAGAACTTCAGGGAAAAGAAGCATTTAAGAGTTTACAGAGATTGCTTAGTAGATGGAACATCCTCAACAGGAACTGTAGAGTGTTTTAGAACTAAATTAGCAATATCCACGAATGGAAAAGCCCAGCCTGGATACAGGGGCCGCTATAACCCAGTTGGTGCATTCCCATGGCTGTGTCCCTGTGGAGGATGACAGCATGTGTACAGCAAAGTGCTGTGCGCATTTTGGATAGATGGGAATGTGTTATCTGGGAGGCAGTTACCATATCCTTCAGAGTCTAGAATGGATGTAAGAAATTGTAAAATGCTTGAGCCGATAAATGTAAGCAGCAAAATAACAGGGATGAGTGGTGTCCAGGTACAGTTCCCCAAGGTATACACCGAGGGCAACTGATCCATAAACTTCTGAATATCCCCGGGCAGAAAGCAATCAGCTCTTGATACTAATTTCAGAGAAAAAAAAATGATGAATGGCTAAAAAGGAATAAATACCTCCCCAGAGCAGAAAGGTCCACCATCTAAGGACACTAGCAAAAAGCTGGAATCAGTGTTAATTTCACCAAGGAAAACATTTTCATTGCCTAAATTAGCATTATTTTATTTAAAACGAAAACAATTCAAATGGCATTTAAATAAAAAGACTATGACTAAAACGAAATCAATATTTGTCAAAATTAACACTGTACTACCACATAAGAATAAGTAGGGGCATCTACTAAGCTGCTGAAAGAAAAAACATTTAAGATAAAGGTTGTTCTTGCTTTTTTTTTTTTTTCTTAAAGCAGAGTTACACCCTAATAAAAGTCAGCAGCTACAAAAAGTGTAGCTGCTGACTTTTAATAATCGGACACTCACCTGTCCCAGGCTCCAGCGATGCGGCCGGCATCCCCCCCCTCCCTTCCAAGGCACCAGCATTGCAAGTGTGGGCGCTCAGCTTTGGCTTCAAAACCGGGCGTGCACTGTGCATGCGTGAGTCGCGCTGCGCTTTGTGAATGGCCGATGTATCTTCTGGGACCTGTGACGCGTCCCAGAAGATCGCTAGGAGGGTAGGTGAACTTCTTTCCTATGCCACAGAGCCAGGACAGGAATTGCAGCTGGGACCCTGTTAAAACATGGTGCCCGCTACCCCCCCAAAAAAATGACATGCCAATTGCGTTATGTCGGGGGGTCACCTTCCCTTAAAGCGGAAGTTCCACTTTTGGGTGGAACTCCGCTTCAATATTTAAAGTTGGCAATATAGTCAGTTAATATGTGCAATGGCATTACAACCAAAAGAGTTACATTTTTTTTTTTTAGATTTTAAAATTGCACTTCTGTTTGTCAAAAAGGACTGGCTGAAGCCTTGCAGAAAAGGGCAGGGTTATTATACATATGTGCTATGGCCCTAACAAGTATTTTAACGTTGTCTAATCAGCTGAAGGAAACCTGTATATAACCCATGGTCTATAAAGTCCTTTGTCTTGTACGGTGAAGATCAATGACCAAAAAAATTGACTATGCTTTTTCTTTAAAAACAGATAGCATGCTGTATTTAATGATGATGCAGTGTTCTTTGTAGTGCAGTAGTGCAGCTTAACGCCCAAGCTTACTGATAATGCACCACAGAAAAGGCGAAGGTACCATTATCACTACTGGAAGTGTGTAATGATGGGGAAAAAGCTTAATGAATAATCAACACAGCAATTCACCTGTTCCCTACATTTGATGTGTGAAAGGAACCTAAAAGGTGTCCGTGTACATACAGTCTGGAGTACCTTAGAATTCTTTGTGGCAAACAGATTGGAGACTAGACAGATATGGGACGATGTTCTTTTTAAGGTATATGTAAGCAGTCATTTGAGGAAGGAATACATTTGTAAGCTCGTATAGCCCTATACACTGTAAAAATACATGCATAATATACAAGTCGACACTGCAGGGTGCAGGATTTTAGTGCAGAACTGCCTGCTGAGATCACACACGTAAAGGCAGAATATCAATTACCCTGTACCCAGTGTCAGCTACCAGAGGTGAAAGTTTGTCTGTGTGTGTGTTTTCTTGTGGCCACCTTGGAGAAGACAATTTCTTAATTGGATCTCAAGAGAGCATGTTTACATTTTCAGTGAGGGGTATACTGTAATATTAATAAAACCATGGGCAAAGTTTAGGATATAAACTAAAATAACATCAGACAGCACTTAATCTAAATGCATACAGGCAGGAACACTGTTATGCAAGCATATTGATATGAGAGCACATATAGCACTCAAATATGGACAACAAGGCCCTGGAACAGAACTTGTATTCATTTGATTCAAATACAAAACTAAAGAATGTTGTATGGTACACACAGGTGTGTGTACTCAGCATTGAAAGTAATCAAAACTCTGCACTTCAACATCAACAGAATGGCTCTATTCCAAGCTATCTGCTAAGAATTGTCTAATTGCCATTAAAAGAAAGCACCAACACTGATCTTCCAAAAGCTTTTATGTGTACGTGGGCCAAGAACAAACTGGAGTGTAAAAGAACAACCTGACAAAAATGTACTCAGAATACTGATGCAGAAGTATTTTAAATAGTCCAACTGATACACTTGACATAGGCCTTCTTTTATTGTTAGGTTAAAGAGGTTGTAAACCCTCACGGTTTTTCACCTCAATGCATTCTATGCATTGAGGTGAAAAACCTCTTGTAGTGCACCACCCCCCAGAGCCCCCTTTTTACTTACCTGAGCCCGATCGTTCCTATGCCGGGGACGAGCACACCAGCTCCAGCCGGTGTCTCGGGTCCTAAGTGGATAGATTGATAGCAGCGGAGCTAGGGACGTGGCCGATTCCTGCTATCTGTGTCAATGGACGCAGCAGCAGGACACGGGATCGCGCGCGCACGGGTGCCCCGAGGGAGCTCGCTTCTCCCACAGGAGACTCGAGAAGAGGAGGAGCCGGGATCGCCATTGAGGGACCCCAGGAGGATCAGGGCCACTCTGTGCAAAACCGCTGCACAGAGGAGGTAAGTATGACATGTTTGTTTAAAAAAAAAAAAATACAAACGTTTACATATCCTTTAACTTCAATACTGGGCACTTATACACCTTCCTGCCCAGACCAATTTTCAGCTTTCAGCGCTCTCACATTTTGAGTGACAATTCTGCAATCGTGTGACGCTGTACCCAAACAAAATGTAAAATATTTTTTTCCCACAAAAACGGCTTTCTTTTGGTGGTATCTGATCACCTCTGGGGTTTTTATTTTTTGTTATACAAATAAAAAAAAGAACGAAAATTTTGAAGAAAAAAAAAAAAGTTTGTTTCTGTTAAAAAACTTTGTAAATAAGCAAGTTTTCTCCTTTACTGGTGGGCACTGATGAGGCAGTATTGATTGGCACTGATGAGGTGCCACGTATATGCAGCACTGATAGGTACTCATAGGCGGCACTGATGGGCACGTATAGGCGTCACTTGTAGGCACTGATAAGAAGCACAGATTAGAGGCACTGGCAGGTATCCCTGAAGGGCACAGAGTGCAATCCCTAGTGGGCAATGATTGCCATCTCTGGTGGGCTCTAGTGGGCTTACCTGGTGGTCATGGGTGGGCATCCCTGGTGGCCATGGGTGGGCATCCTCGGGGGGGTTCCACTGATAATCAGTGCAGACCTCCCCGTCAGGAGAGCAGCCGATCGGCTGTCCTCTACTCACGTCTGTCAGTGTGAGTAGAGAAAAAGCTGATACACGGCTTTTCCGGTTTACACTGTGATCAGCTTAGATTGGACCCAGCTGATCACGTGGTAAAGAGCCTTCATCAGAGGCACTTTACCTAGATCGGTAATGCGGTGTGTCAGACTGACACACCACCGATTGCCGCGCTGTACGTGATCGTGGCTTAACCTGCTGGACGTCATATGACGTCCAGTCAGGATACCGAAACCACCGCCCGGCCAAAAACAGCATGATGGGAAGTGGTCACTTCATTAACAACTTGCCGACCGCCAATCGGCAATTGACGGCGGCAAAGTGGCTCTGTAACGCGGATCGCCGTCATATGAGCTTAGAGCGCCCCCTGCAGGTTAACCCCTTCACTGCCAATGACATTTACACAGTAATCAGTGCATTTTTATAGCACTGATCGCTGTGTAAATGCCAATGGTCCCAAAAAAGTGTCAAAATAGTCCGACATGTCCGCTGAAATATCGCAGTACTGCTAAAAATCGCAGATCGCCGCCATTAATAGTAAAAAATAAAAAAAAAATAAAAACCCCAAAAATGAATTCTCATCATCTGTAAACGCGACCACTTTTGTGCAAACCAATCAATAAACGCCGATTGCGATTTTTCTTATCGCAAATATGAGGAAGAATATAAATCGGCCAAAAACGGTGAAAAAAAATGTTTTTTTATATTTTTTTTTTGGATTTGTATTTTAGCAAAAAGTAAGAAATTTGTTTTTTTTTTGCAAAATTGTCGCTCTTCTATTTATAGCGGCTATCAGAAATGACGCAGAGGGGATCAAATACCACCAAAAGAAAGCTCTATTTGTGGGAAAAAAAGGACGCAAATTTTGTTTGGGTACAACGCCGCACGACCGCGCAATTGTCAGTTAAAGCGACGCAGTGCCGAATCGCAAAAAGGGCTCCGGTCCTAAAGCTGGAAATCCTTCCGGTCCTTAAGTGGTTAATTCAACTAATAGGCTATCTTTTTCAAGATATTTCTATTTAATCACATCTTGTGTATAAATTCTCAAAAGCACCTAAATGCACATTAATGCTAGGCATGTTCCCACATTGCTGCATTTTTAAGGCCAGAATTCCAACCAATAGAGTGCATTAATGCCAGATGCATGAATGCGCATAAAATTGCATGTAAAAACTGAGCTTTACACAGTCTCTTTGCTGCCGATAAACTCCAGTAGGAGAAAAATAAATAAATAGAAAACAGTATGCATGAAGACTTAGAATTACCATCACTTAGATTCACAAAATATTTTCTATGTATGGCAGTGATTTATTACTTTGGCCCTCTGGCCATTTTAATGGGTGGTGTCCCCAGCTCCCACTTTTCAACATTTGCGAGATTGCCACCATCTTTAGGTAAAAGATTCCTCCATAGTGCTAAAAGAGAACATTTCAAGATTGCAATGCTGAGCTATCAAAGGAAACAACACACAAGTCATTACTATTTTGCATTTAATGCAAGGCAATCTACTCTGTTTTAGCCATGTATTTACTTTTTTTTTTTTTTTTTGGTTTCATGACGTTCAGGGTTTCATAATCTGGGAAAATCTGTCATACAAATAAAAGTGAAGGCCCACAGGATGTAAAAAGGTTTAGGTTCCCGGAGAGAGTTCTTTACGCTACAAATTCCTGCTCAGACATGCTGCTAGTTACTAATACATGACCAAGTGCCTGGGTTTCCTGTATAACATAGGGCTTGCTGGGCTACCTTAGGAAGTCCTTGTAAAAGATGAGCCTTCATAAAACAAGCACACTTAGGCATGGGTGTCATGTTCCAGAGAAAGGCTATCCAATAATTCTTAACAGCAATAGCAGACATATATAGCTATGTAAAGGAATAGTGTGATGTTCCAGCTGGTTAAGTAAATCTGTGGATTTGCACTAAAATGCCATTTTGCAATGCTAATTGGATGGAAAAGATGAAAGGCTCAATTAATTAAGTTTTAAAGATTGTTAGATTGTGTTGAACATATTCAAGCAATGAGATCTGGAAACAATTATTGTTATGGCAAACTTCATGTGCCTTAGCTTAGTAAATTAGTTCTCAACTGGAACTTGTCAGTGAGCTCACTGGAATCTCAAACATTATCAGATACAGAAGGAAACATGCACTAGAAACCTGGTTCTACCAGCATATTCCTATATGGATCATAGTAGTGATATCAAAGTGCTGAAAACACCTTGTTTTCCACAGTATGAAATCTAAAATTTCCCCTTGCAACAGCAGCAATCATGAAGCTTCACATTTAGAAAACAAAACAAACATCAGCAGTTTTATTAAAAAAAAAAAAAAAAATTACAAGTCATCATAAGCTAGTGTTTGGTAAACCTTATATCTTACCTGTGGGTTATTGGCTTCCACCAACTTGCACTGTCTCAGGAAGAGTTTCAGATTGCCCCAGTTCATGTAAGGCAGCAGTACCATTGGTTTTTCCCCATCTTCTATACAGACATGTCCAACGGGAAGCAGGTTCCTGAAACAACAAAAAGAAAAAGCTCAGATAAGAATACTACTATATACATGCCTCTTCGCTTCACGTGCTATGCGTCCATTTTTCTGTGTGCGTATGCGACTGTGGGCCTAATGGTACCAGGTTCCTTGTATTTGGGTAAATTTAACAGTCCAGAGTGGGGCTTTAAGGGTTTTTCCCTTCTTGCTGTATTCATCTTGGTTGGTTACTAGGGGTGCTGAAATTAATCGATGCATTGCGATTCAGCGGTTCCCAATGTGGCATTGTCTCGGCGACTGCCCATAATCGATTATCGGGTGACGTCTCCGACGCGACTTGTCAGGCGACTTTAGTCGCCTGACAAATCGCATCAATTCATTGCAATGGAACCGTTCTAAATAGGAGCGACTCAAGTCGCTCCGACTTAGAAAAAGGTTCCCCTACTACTTTTGAGGCGACTTGCATGGACTTCTGTTACAGCATTCGCCTGCAAGCCACCCCTGAAGTCGCCTCGAGTCGCCCCGCAAGTCGGATCTGCGATCTCCCCTGTTTACGGTGTATCAAGTGCCCCTTAGTAGTGTACATGCTTATTGGCAGCAACATAGCGCATTTCTCCCAGTGCCTCTCTCTACACTCATATGACAGCCCAGTCCGCCTCTCTCGTCTCCGGTGTTTGGCAGTAAACCGGCTGATGTCAGCGATGGATTCTCAACCCCGCCCACCTCTCTCCTCTCGACATCACAGATGGATTCTCAGCCCTGCCCGCCTCTCTCGTCTCTGGCTGACATCACCGATGGATTCTCAGTGGGCGGGGCTGAGAATCCATCGCCGACGTCAGCTGGAGACGAGAGGGGAAAGGAGAGAGAAGAGAAGCAGGCTGGATGGTCATATGAGTGCCGAAGGAGACACTGTGAAAAATGCGGTATGTTGCTACAAATAAGCATGTACACTACTAAGGGGCACTTAATACACAGTAAACATGGGATTCATTAAGTTATTTTAACACCTGTCCACCACACCACCCACACCCATCTACACCCACCACAACCACCCACACCCATCTACACGCACCATCACCACCCACACCAATCACTACCTAGCATCACCCACTGACACCCATCATCATCCACACCCCTCTACATCCATCACCACCAACACACCTCTGTACTCACCTACTGACACCAATCACCACCCACACCCCTCTACACCAACACTCATCACTACCCAGCATCACCCACACCCCTCTACACCAGCATCACCCATTGACACCCATTACCCAGCATCACCCACACCCACCCACTGACACCCATCACTACCACCCACACCCCTCTACACTTATCATTCCCCAAACTCCCCCATCCTTCTGTTCCTATCCATGGATGCCTCCATCCCCAGACTCCCCCATCCTTCTGTTCCTATCCATGGATTTCTCCATCTCCAGACTCCATCATCCTTCTATTCCTGTCGATGGATTCCTCCATCCTTCAGTTCCTACCCTCCCTTATATCCTAATCGTGATGCATCGCGGAATCGAATCGTTGACCAGATAATCGTAATCGAATTGGGAAACCAGTGAAAATGTGCACCCCTGTTGGTTATAACAAACTGCATGTCATTTGCATAACTGTAGCAAAGTAGGACATTATGCATACATATTGCCTTGTTCAATACCATCAAACTACATTGTGCATTACCGCTGCTTTTTATGTACACTGTGATATTCTGGTAACATATCTGTTAGATCTGTAGATATGAATGATAACTGCATTTATTTTGATAAAGCACCATGTATCAAACTACTGCCATATTTTTTCACTTTTTTTTTTTAAATGCGTTTTTGCACCTCCAAGCTCTTTGCGGCCAGTTTATGTCTACACACACTCACTCCAGTAGCAGCTGCAGATTGTTGTTCAGGACCAGCTTGTTGAAGGTGACAATAGTAGAATACATTGGGCATGGGCACAGTCACCAAGAGTATCCACTGGAAACATATGCGACATGGTACCACCACCCTATTACAAATGCTGACTGAATAAAGACCTTCATGACAGAATTGCAACGGATTTAAAGGAAAGCTGCAGATATAAAAATATTGAACACAACTTTTAAGATTACATCAACCAGTTTAACAGAGATTTTAATGATTGGGTACGCATCTATTTCAAGTAGAACATTAGTAAAAGTCTCTAATCTCTAATAAACAAATGGGCCTTGTCTTTAAACACTGATTTACACTGTGGTGGGCCACTTGTTAAATTCAGGGGGACACAAAAGAAGCCGAACGCCTCTTAAGAGACATTCCTGTCTCAATTACTGTGTGGTATTAAAGGAAACCGACACGTACAACATTTTTATCATTCTACATATGTTATGTGACACCATTTGAGGTTCAGTGAAATGATAGCTTATAAAAGAGATTATGATCACACAGCTAGATGAAAATAAGGCATAAAGTACCACGCGCTCTAAGAGTGTAGAGTGAGCTAATAATTTTTTTTTTACAGTGGTGGGCTGCTACGGATATATAAACAAAAACTCAAATAATGAATGTATCAAATCACTCTGGTAGCGCTCCACCTCTTTCAATCACAGAACCTTCTACAAGGTGACCACAAGTGAGAGTTTGGCTTTAAAAGTGAGTAAAAGTTTCTGAGGTAAAAGATGTCCATTTGTTAAAATCTTGACATCCACTCCTGATTGGGGACTCCAAACCAAGGGTTGCCACCTCATCCCTTTAAAACAGAACACACATTAATTACACAGGTTCTGTGGCTGATTAAGGTGGTAATTAAACTCACTTGGTGCCTTATCTGCATTAAAGTAGCCTCAGAACCAGTGTAATTCATATGTGTTCGGGTTTAAAGGGATGGGGTGGCAACCCTATCCAAACCCCACAGGGCACCGCTCCCCTTTGACAGCACACTCTCCAGAATCACTTGGTGAAAAAGAGCAGTGCCTCTCAATCATTTCCGCTGCTCCATCAATAGCTGGTAATCCCCATTATAATGGTCCTGATTCACTAAAAACTCAGAAAAGAAGAACACAATTCACAAAGCGTAAATCTGTTCAAACATTTATTAAATTACTATTCAAACCACACAAACAATTAACAAATTAGTAGGCTTATTAACAAATTGCTCATAGGAACCAGACTTCCACCTTACAGGAGATGTAACAATCATCTCACCACACTTTGCATCCCGCAAATGCGGTGACCCATGTCACATCCGGAGAGCATGCTGACGCCACTTTCGATTGCCATATGGCCCCACCCTGAATCATCATGACTTCCTCCTGAAGGTGTGGCCATATGGCACTGCAGGCGAGTCTTTATAAGACACCATCTCTGGCACTTAACCCTCAAGTCCATTGCACTCCAGATCTCCCTTTACAAACAGCAAAATTCTGCTGCAGGGGAATCTAGAGTTCAGTTTAGGCATATAGGTATAATGCAAAAGATGTCGTCTTATAAAGACTGGCCTACCGTGCTGTATGGCCAATCCCTCGGAGGAAGTCGTAAAGATGAAACGTATCAGTGCGGGGGGCCATATGGCGACTGGAAGCAACATCAGCACACTGGGTGTAAAAACTGCCACAGTGGGTATAGAAATTTATCACCTCCTTTAACCACTTACCAACCGGAAGGTTTTTCAGCTTTAGGACCAGAGCACTTTTTACAATTTAGCACTGCGTCGCTTTAACTGACAATTGCGGGGTTGTGCGACGTTGTACACAAACAAAATTTGCGTCCTTTTTTCCCCACAAATGTCGCTTTCTTTTGGTGGTATTTGATCGCCTCTGCGTCATTTCTGAACGCCGCTATAAACAAAAGAAGAGCGACCATTTTGCAAAAAAACCCAAATTTCTTACTTTTTGCTAAAATTCAAATCCAAAAACAAACTATAAAAAAACATTTTTTTTCACCGGTTTTGGCCGATTTATATTCTTCCTCATATTTGTGATAAAAAAAAAAATCACAATTGGCATTTATTGATTGGTTTGCATAAAAGTGGCCGCGTTTACGGATGAGGAGAATTCATTTCTGGGGTTTTTATTTTTTACTAGTAATGGCGGCGATCTGCGATTTTTAGCGATACTGCGATATTGCAGCGGACATGGCGGACATTTTTGACACTTTTTTGGGACCAATGACATTTATTTAGCGATCAGAAATGTAAATGTCCACTGATTACTGTATAAATGTCATTGGCAGTGAAGGGGTTAACCTGGGGGGGGAGTGCTAGGGGTTAACTGTGTTCCCTGGGTGTGTTCTGACTGTGGGGGGGCTGGGCTACCATGGGCATGAGACATCTAACTGATCCCAGTGACAGGGATCAGTAGATCTCCCATGCCCGCACAAAGAGAGCGGGGAACCGGCGTGTTTACATCAGTGGTTCCCCGCTCATGGGTGCGGTGGGCACGCGCCCCCTAGCGGCCGTTCGCAGATCGCCGTCTTTTTACGGCGATTCGCGTACAGCAACCCGACTGCCGCCGTGAAAACACGGCAGACGGTCGGGAAGTGGTTAAAATAATCACATTTTTATTTCTTTGCAGCTAGAAATGTAGACACAGTTGTTGTTTTACCCAGCTGTATTTACCCATTGCAAGTTATGACATCCAAGTGAAAGATAGAACACCAACATGTCAGAATTTTTTTAAAAAAACCTCCAAAACACAATAGCTGAGTTGGAAAAAAGGGATTTTATTATAACTTACCGTAAAATCCTTTTCTCTGAGTTCACTGACAGACGCAGCCTTCTTATGACACGTGGGGTTATGCTCATATTACTAGGAGTAGACTAGGCAAAAATAAAACAAAAGCATAGGTTGGCCCCTCCCAGGGGGCCGTCCTCACCTTAGCATATAATCCCCCTGCTCTGCATAGCACATCAGTTCGTAACAAGCCGTACAAACTCAACACAGAGGGGTGGGTGCTGCGTCTGTCAGTGAACTCAGAGAAAAGGATTTTATGGTAAGTTATAATAAAATCCCTTTTACTCTTCCGTTCACTGACAGACGCAGCCTTCTTATGACACGTGGGGACGTCCCAAAGCTGTGCCAATCAAGAGGGGTGGGCAAACTATAACTGTACCCAACAGAAAAAGCCCTCTCAG
>BLSH010530971.1:176443-192669 GCA_018402905.1 Glandirana rugosa
ATCCAGGTTGAACTATCGTCACACGTCTCTGCTCCCATGTGCCCTGTTCTGCTCCCATGTGCCCTGTTCTGCTCCCATGCGCCCTGCTCTGCTCTCATGCGCCCTGCTCTGCTCTCATGCGCCCTGCTCTGCTCTCATCTGCTTGCCCCCTGTATTTTGCCCTGCTGCTGTTGCTCTGCACACTGCTATCAAGTTGGACCTAGAATTGAGCATATGTGCAGAAAAAAACAAGTACAAGTTTCATATTAAATAGGTACGTTTTAATATTCTATTATTTAATGCTATTTTTAAAAATAATTGTTATATCTAAAGCTCGCGGATCACACCGGTGTTCCGTGACCTGTCAACATGAAAATTATTTCTGGGGTTCCCCGAGATTTCAGACTTTCAGCCAGGGGTTCCTCAACAATAAAAAGGTTGAGAAACACTGGTATAAAGATTGACATGATGATAAACATAATCATTTGCAAAGATCTGGCCATCAAGGGC
Organism: Glandirana rugosa; assembly: GCA_018402905.1. Taxonomy (NCBI): domain Eukaryota; kingdom Metazoa; phylum Chordata; class Amphibia; order Anura; family Ranidae; genus Glandirana; species Glandirana rugosa. The sequence continues at coordinate 176,933 of BLSH010530971.1, forward strand.
CCTGAGAAGAGCTGACATAACACAATATAAATAGAATAAAATTGTGAATAAAATAATAATTTTTATACGCTTGTACTTTTGTTCGTATGTGGCATGTCTCATTTAAAGTCCCAGGACCAAATTTTCCTTGTTTGTATGTAAATTTAGGGATGGAGGCATGTCGCAGTGGGTGCGACAGATCACAATTTCCTCTTTCTCATTGAAATTTGGGTGGAAGACACCCCTGGTCTCCTGTGATCTGTCACACTACCACCATAGACAAGCCACATTGCTCTGTCTATTTCCATACTGATACTCATATATAGATTGTCTTTTTCTGACCACAACTCATCCTTTGCATTTGTTACATCATTCATTTTTCACCTAGCCAGTGGGAAGGGGTGAGCCTTCTGAGTCTTTCCCGGGGCTGCGATGCATGGCAGGTCCTCCCCGCCTCCTCCCTGGCCGGGTGGCGGGCGTCCTCCCATGCATCGGCGTCATGCCCACACGCCCTGCTCGTGACGCAATATGACGCCACAATGCCTGGGTGGTAGTTATTGCATCGGACGTCTGGGAGTGGTTGGCTGTGGACGGATCTCCATCACAATGCGCTGCATTTGGGATCTGTCTCCCATACCGGTCTCCCTAATGCGTCTTGCATGACGTTGGCAGGGACCCGCCCTCCACCTGGGGGATTTTCCAGACAGGGCCAGCCAGCACATTACCTTCAGGTCGACACACCTGATTAGCACACACCCCACACCTGGGGTATTTATAGATAGGGCAAGCCAGCACACTACCTTCAGGTCTCACACCTTTGCAGCATTCTCTGCACACCTTACCCATTACTACTTGGTAAGTTATATCTTGGGGCTTCACATATCCCTGTACTATATAATTTTTATTCCAGTACCTGTTAGTGTTCACTCAGTAGTATAATGATCCCACTAACCTATTCGCAGCTTCCCCTTCCTTCACTTTGGTTTTGCACTGTCAAGTTGGTTTCCTCCATTCACTTTCCCATGGTATCTCTCTTTCCATTCCATTCACATTTCTCCCTTTTGATATTGGTTTTCTCTACCTTTTTCATCCAGCATTCTCCATCCTTGGTGGTCAGCATGGACACTCTCCTGCTACTCTAACTGACATTACCTACTATACCTACTCCTATACACTTGTGCATGTGCCACTTGTGTGTGTGCATATGTATGTATATACATACTTATTATATATTATATTTGATACATTTTTTACAATTTTAGAATAGACTGGGATTGATGTGTCCTTCCATGTCTCCCTCCTTGGTATGGATCACTCATTTCACCATGGTTTCCACCCTGTGCTGTTTCCCTTGGTTGGGACGGGATCATCCTTGCCTCAGCCCCGGGTCAGACCCTGATATGGCTCTCCCCTCTCTTCCTCTCAAGCTAGACCAATTTTTTTGAGCTGACATATAAGTAGGAGAAACTCCCCCTATCCATGGGTGTATTTATTTTGTATTCCTTTATGAGTCTGATTAACTCATCTTATTTATACTTACAGCCACGATAATTCATAGCATTGCACTCCTGACGAGTGGCTATAAGCCACGAAATGCATAGAGTTACATCAATGTGTATACCATCTGACTTCCACATCAATTATTATGTATCTGCTCATGTATATTTTTTTACATCATTCTTATGCGTTTTTATATTCATGATAATTTTGTTCTACTTATATTGTGTTATGTCAGCTCTTCTCAGGGCCGTTGATGGCCAGATCTTTGCAAATGATTATGTTTATCATCATGTCAATCTTTATACAGTATGTGAACAAAATAATAATTTTTATACGCTTGTACTTTTGTTCGTATGTGGTATGTCTCATTTAAAGTCCCAGGACCAAATTTTCCTTGTTTGTATGTAAATTTAGGGATGGAGGCATGTCGCAGTGGGTGCGACAGATCACAATTTCCTCTTTCGAATTGCAGCTCATGGACTCCTGGAGGATAATGCATCCTAATGTCAAGGACTTTACCCACTTCTCCCACATTCATAATTCCTACTCCTGGATAGACTATATCTTCCTTGACCACCACCATTTAGATCTTATACGCCAATCCAAAATTGAAACCTCGACTTTATCAGACCATGCCCCAATTAGCCTTTGCCTTCAAATCCCTACACTGCCGAACAAAACCAACAACTGGAAGTTGAATGACACCCTTCTCGCGAATGATCTTGACAGGGGGGGGATCTACTTGAGGAATTTAGGTCCTACTTCAGCGTGAACTCTGACCAGGGAGTGTCCCCGGGGACTGTATGGGAGGCCCTTAAGGCCTATATCCGAGGTAAGCTCATTGCTTTGGGCGCCGGTAAAAAAAAGGAAAAGGTCCGGCAGCAGGCGGGTCTTCTCTAAGAGATAGCTGAACTCGAAAAGCGACACAAAACCCAGCAAACCCCAGATCTATTTCATTCCCTTACCTTGAAAAGGGAAGAACTTAGATCCCTCCTCCATGATGAGCAGAAGAGACATTTCAAGCTTGTCTCCCAACGCTTTTACGAATGGGGAAACAAACCCAGCCACCAACTGGCCAGGTCCCTACACCAGAAAAAATCTGCGTCCTTTATCTTTAAAATAAAAACACTGTTGGATTCACTGCTATATGACACTAAGGCCATAGCCGGAGAATTCCGAACCTTCTACCAACAGCTCTATCAGGTTGAGAAGGAGATTAAGGATAATACAGCTAGAAAAGAAGCCATTCGCGATTACCTCTCCCAGGCTAATTTGCGCTCCATCCCTCTTTCTTCTCTCAAAGCTCTAGAGGAAGATTTTACAATTTACGAATTGAATGCGGCTCCTAAATCCATGGCTGCAGGTAAAGCACCGGGCCCTGACGGGTTCACTATATCATATTACCGCTCCTTCTCGGAGATCCTACTTCCTCATCTCCTACGGTACACCAATTCAGTGGCAAACGGGGAAGCTTTGAGACCAGGAACACTTCATGCCCATATCACCGTTCTCCCCAAACCAGGGAAGGACCCCAACAACTGTGGCAGTCTTCGGCCGATATCTTTGCTTAATGTTGATGTTAAAATCTATGCTAAAATGATCGCAAACCGGCTCCTCCCTCTTCTCCCTCTATGGGTCTCGGGTACCAAACTGGATTTATCCCGGGTAGAGAGGCTCGTGAGTGACAATTCCTTGCGCACACTTTCTTTAATTTCCCATGTGCGCCTTACTTCCCAGCCCACCCTGTTGCTTTCTACGGACGCCGAAAAGGCGTTTGACAGGGTGGACTGGGAATACCTGATGGCCACGCTCACCTCCCTTGGCATTGGCCCCCAAATGTTATCACGGATTTCGGCTCTCTACAACTTCCCCACTGCCCAACTCCGCATTAATGGTACCCTTAGTGACCCTTTCACCCTGCATAATGGAACTAGGCAAAGCTGCCCACTCTCCCCACTCCTATTTGCCCTTTCCCTAGAACCATTGTTGTCCACAGTTCGGCGTAATCCCAACATTCATGGTGTGAAAGTAGGTTCTACGGAACATAAATACACGGCATACGCCGACAACATCTTATTCTATGTCCAACAGCCATTCGTATCCCTTCCTAATCTTATGGCGGCCTTCTCTTCTTTTGGATCCATTTCTAACTTCAAAATAAACCTAAGTCAGAAATACTTAATATATCAGTCCCACTTAAATTAACTCATTCTCTCAAGTCCTCTTTCCCTTTTTCATGGCAACCCCACTCTTTAAAATACTTAGGCATCCACCTTACTCCAAATTTGGCTTCCCTATTCCGTTATAATTATGTCCCCTTATTAAACTCTATTCGCTCTGACCTCCAGAGGTGGCTCCCCCTGGCCCACTCCTGGCTAGGTAGGATCAACATAGTAAAAATGAACGTGTTGCCCAGGCTGCTCTTTCTATTCCAAATGTTACCGTATAGGGTATACCCAGGGTTCTTCTCCACCCTCAGCTCCCTGCTGAATAAATATGTATGGAATCGTAAGCGCCCCCGCATTGCTAAACAAAGACTGACTAAACCTAAGCCGGAGGGTGGTCTTGCACTGACCCCAAGAGTTACTTTTTAGCATGCACATTATCCAGGATCTCAGACTGGAAATAGCACACCCACTCCAAGCTGTGGGTTCAACTGGAGCAGGACCTTTGTGGAGCGGAGCTCTGGCCTCAGATCTGGATCCCCAGAGCAAGCCGCACTCTTTCTGTACATACCTCGCCAGTCACGAAATCCTCACTGGTGCTTTGGGACTTGTTATGCAAAAAAAATAACTGGTTACACAACTCCCCACTACTTCAACTCACTGGCCACTCATTCTTTCTGCCAGGAAAACAGGACTCCAACTTTAAATCTCAGTTCTCTCACAACCCACTACTTCTACATCATATTACCACTCCCTCGGGCATACGGCCCTTGAGTGCCTTAATGGACTACAACTCGGCCTCACCATTGGACAGATGGAGATACTGGCAACTTAAAGCTTTTGTTGGTTCATTGCCTAAACCATTACGTACTTAATCCGAGCTCACCCCCATTGAGCAGATTGTCTCCTCTGCCCAACCCCCAGTGCACCTGATTTCTCAATTTTACCGGGCCCTACTAACACTCTCAACGCCTACCTGGCCATCATTTCTTACCAACTGGGAAAAAGACTTAAAATATCCACTTAATGACTCACAGAGATGAACCGTCCTCAAACTCACTCACACAGCATCTATCTCCTCTAAGACTGCGGAGATCAATTACAAGCTCCTGGCAAAATGGCATTACACACAGCTGTTCCTTCATACAGCCTTTGATGATGTCTCCGACAAATGTTGGCGGGGCTGTGGTGAAATTGCCTCTCATGCCCTCATTTGGTGGTACTGCCCTCGGATCCGCCCCTTCTGGAGCTCTATCAGGCACTGGATTCACATTATACAAGGATCCCCTGTAAAGGACGACCCATGGTCTATTCTACACAATTATACGGAAGAACCCATAAGCAAATACAAGAAGTCTATCACCTCGCACCTACTGAACGCTGCCAAATCTTTAATCCCCAAATTCTGGAAACAACCTGCTATCCCTACAGTTCAACAATGGCTTCACAAGGTAGACTATATCTATTATATGGAGGATCTTACCCTATCACTTAGAGGAAGATCTGATCAGGCTAATAAAACTTGGGCATGTTGGTTTGCGTTTAAATTCACCCGTGATTACACTAGTCTTATGTCACTCCCTTAGTGGTGTAAATTTGCTGCTATGCTTTTTTCCCTCCTCTGGTCCCTTCCCAGGCAGGCATTTCTAACAATGCTCTTTCCTCTCTTCTTTTCCTCCTTTACCACCCCCCTTTCCTTTCCTCGGCCTTTCTGGATTCCTCTCTCCTTCTTGCTCTCTCACCTCTCTCTCTTACCCCCTACATCCCCCAGCAAGGACATCCATCCTGTATGGCTTGTACACAGTTTTCATACTGGTTTGGCTTCCTTGCACCTTCAATAATGTATAAACGCTGAAGATTGTTATTGTCAAGTTGTACCAATGCCTAGTTTCAATGTCTTGTACTCCTTATACTTGCTAACTCAATAAAAACTTAAACAAAAAAAGAATGTTCTTGGAAAGTTTATTTAATTATTAGTGGGTCAAATTGACCTTTGTTTTCAATCGCAGTGACCACAAACTCAGAAGGCACAGGATGGAAAATTTGTCTGAAACATAAAAATTTCAGCGTATGTAAAAAATATTCTCCATGAATTGACAATAGAGAAAAATTGATCAGCACTTGTGAGCCATGTGACTAATCTGCTGGCAGCTTTTTATCATTCACATGCATTGGCAGATTTTACACACAGCACCACTAGCGCTGACTGATGATCGGATTGTCGTCAGGGCAGGGGAATGTTCACTACCAGCTGCATTTCCATTTCCATTTATGTGCTGTGCTGAATGGCAGCAGTTATTCACCTGCTGCCAGTGCTCATTATACATTTGTCTTCTTGTGGAAGCGAGGTTGGTTTTGGTCGGGAGAGGGTGCTGTTGACCATGGTATCTCAGCTTCAACACTACCTGGAAACACAAAGTGCATGTATCCCCCCCTGGGGGGCAGGAATTTCCACTTTTGCGGTCAAATTTGAGAAAACCCCACTATGTTTGTTTTGTATTCCCATTCACACAGCATGACTAAAAAAACATAAAAAATATATATATTTCTTACATTTTAGAGGTTTCTAAGAAAAAGATTTCATGGCTGATTTTAAGGATTTCTTGAAAGTCTTCGGGTACTTTCACACCAGTGCCGCCCGAGCGTTACTGGTAAAACACCTCTAATTTGAGGCGCTGCCCATTCATTTCAATGGGCATGGGCAGTGGAGGAGCGGTGTATACATCGCTCCCACACTGCCCCAAAGGTGCAGCTTGCAGAACCTTTACCGTCCTGCACACACACCGGGCTTTCACACTGGAGTGGATGTGGGTGGGTAGTTTTTCAGGCGTTTCAAATGCGCTAATTTTTAGCGGTAAAGCGTCTGAAAAATGTTCTGGTGTGAAAGGTGTCTAACAGTGTTTTGTCCCCACATGCAATGTAGGGGGCCAGTTTCTAAATGTTTAACCCTTTGTTAAGAGTTTGCGAAACACCGTTACAGATGGCAATTAATAACTACGAACACAGTAAAGACACAGTTGTTACTCCACAGCCCCTTCTAAACATTATAAAGTAAAGCAAGCATGTAAGGATTTTATGCTAGTAAAAAGCACTTTAAGGCCTCGTTCACACAGGGCGTACTAAAGTGTTCAGGGACATGCACCTGCATGAATGTCAAACCGACAGCAGCGGCTGTGACCATGCAGTTGCTACATTCCAACTGGCATAAATAGGATTGCCTACCTGGGGATGCACAGAACACCTGTGCATCCCAATGCGGCTGTACATGGCCCTCTGCTGGCATATACTTTGGCATGTCCTGTGTGACTGGAGCATAAATAAGTAACCAGCAATCTTAACTTTTTTTTTTAAGTAATGCTATGTAATGGAAACGTTAAAAACAAAAAACACACAGTATGTATTATCCCAATTTGGCTGCAAAAGTGAAAATACACTAAGCTTTAATTAATAAGCACTATAGTGAGAGCAGATGTGTACAATGGCTTCAGTGATCAGTCGTGAGGCCAATACTTCTGACTAAAGTTAAAAACATTGTCCCCACTTCAGCCTTTCACTTACTGAAAATCCATGGCAGGAAAAAGCCAGTATCAGTTAAAGCCAATTATCCAAGGTAAGAAAACAAAACTAACAAATTCACCCAAACCCCACTCAAAAAAAAAAAAAAAAAAAAAAAAAAAAAAACCAAAGCCATTTAAGCTGACTCCATCGTCTCTTGCCTGATATCGAGGACAGGTGCTACAGTCTGGGTGGCCAACTGGTTTCATCACCACCACAGGATTGTTTAGGACATGTGAGCTGTCCATTGGCAGGGTCCTAATGGGAAGTGTCCACATTCATTCATTCTGTGCACTATGCTTCTATGGATTTGGGTGAAAATTGGGGCATATAAATTTGATTTTTTTTAAAAAATTGCTGCGCCAATTTGCTACATGAAGGGCCTCTTGCTGGAGCATAGCTTTAAGCTCCATTGACATGCACATGAAAACGCAGGAAAATGGGTGTACAGAAGAATGTCTGTGCACCCTTACCTTTAGGCTGGGTTCACACCTGTGTGATCACAGATATCACATGTGATTCACACCGCATTGCTGTGCAGATCACATGCAATGTCTGTGCGATGAGAATTTAGCCGTACAATCTTGTAGGGCTGAAATCGCATCGCACTCAACTGGTGCAGGACCCTTTTTTTGTTCCGGACTGGCATTGGATTGCATGGTGTTCACACCTATGCAATGAGATTCCTGCACCATTTCACACTTCCCACTGACACCCATAGCAGTTCTCAGATGTCCGTGTGAGGCACTGGTGATTCAGGAACCCACAGGAACCACGCTGGTTCCCGCATTACACAAGTGTGAACCCAGCTTCAAGGTACTGAAAGCGGAGTTCCACCCAAAAGTGGAACTTTGGCTTTGAGTGCAGGTGACCCCCTGGCATGTCGCAATTGGCATATCATTTTTTTTGGGGAGGGGACCCTGTTTTCACAGGGTCCCAGCTCCCCCTTCCTCTCCTGGTGCAGCGGAACCAGAAGGAAGTTCACCGGTCTCCCCCCCAGGCGATCTTCTGGGACACGTCACAAGTCCCTGAAGATTGACGAGCAATGCACAGTGCTGCAGCGCGGCTCGCGCATGCGCGCACGGCTTTGGAGCCAAAGGCGGGCACCCACAGTTGCAATGCCAGTGCTTCGAGGAGGAGGAGAGGGGGAGAGGGGGAGAGGAGGAGAGGGAGAGAGGGGGAGAGAGAGAGAGAGAGGGGCGAAGCAGCCGCATTGCTGGACCCTAGGACAGGTGAGTGTGATTATAAAAAATCAGCAGCTACACTTTTTGTAGCTGCTGACTTTTAAAAGGGTGGAACTCCGCTTGAAGATAAAAATCATCCCCTTGGGGAAATTTCTTTTTCTAATGTTCTTGACTGTTTTGAGAACTGGCTATTTGACTAGCTTCTGAATTTACTGAGCTGAGAGGATGTGCTGTCATTGCCAAGTAGACTCTTATCTTGGAGACAATGCGAACTGCCGTCACAGAGCCGGAGACTTTACACATAATCACCACGAACAATGGGAAGACAGACAAGGCTTAGCCAAGCTTTTAAGGATATTGGTTACACTGGAGCCGGGACAGAAGTCCAACTGATTTCCTAAGTTCAAAATGTCCAAGAAATGAACTACACTGTCCTATAAATACAATGGAACAGCCATGAATGATAAGAGTGCAGGGTACTTCATGAGTCAGTAATACCCATTCTCTCTCTGGTGCTACTTACATTTTTAATAGAATGGTTTGGTTCAGCAGAATTAAATTGTCTACAGCTGCTGCCAGCTGAAAGCAATGGCTGATCTGACTAAATGCCCTGGAGAAACTCTTATCAGATATAAACATTCCACATGAACCAGTCACACGTTGCACGTGGATATGTGGCGCTTTTATGGAAGTGTTCCAGGATCATTAATTAGCAGAAATTGCTCTTTTCCAATTACAAACACTTACTCAGTCAACCAACTCCCTTATCAAGGTTTTATGAATGAGGACATAAAAAGTGTATAACCAAAATCAGGCTGCGTTACTGGTCATGGCAACGGAAACCAGACACCAATGAAAAATTACTGCAAGAGGATATTGGCAAAGGTTGCTCATAGATTTTAAAATGAGGTTAAATGTGCAGGCATAATGCGGGCACCCCAGGCTAAAAAAAAAAACCCCTTTAGGAGCATTTCAGAATGTACCATGAACCATAAAGGTGGGGTAAACAGCAGGGAAAGGATAATTGCAACAATTACAGCCTTGGCTTCACCGGAAAAACAATAGAGATGGGACAGGTTTACCTTAATCTCTTCATGAGGTTAACAGAATTTTCCAACTTTGACACGTGTTAGTAAAATTGTACATATCATTGAAACTACTACTCAGTGGGTGGGTTACACCTTTTTTTTTTCCCCAGGACAGTCTGGGCTTTCATTCGTTGCTTAATGTTGATGGCTATCTCCGGATTTCATTGTCAAAAGGAAAACTGGGCCAAAATAGTAGAAAAAATATACACTTTACTGTATATTTTTATGCCAATACTGTGGCCCAACACCAAAGAAACCTGCAAAATAATAAAAAGCTTGCGTTATTTGCGCTTTCCATTCTTCTCTAACAAGGAGGAAGAGGTACAGTACGATGCAATGTATCTTTTCCACTTCATAAAGAAAACAGTACTAGGTCGGGTCTTCATAGTAGTTGGCTCATCACAGTGATCACATGTATGGGAGCTTGTTTTTCAGGCTCCTGATCATTAGAACAAAGACCCAGAGTTGTCGGTCTTAGTGCTGGGAGTGTGTGGGGTGCATATATACACACCCCCAGGAATAAAGCCCATATCCTGGACACTTCCTATAGGTTTTGAGCGGTCGTAAATAGGTTAACCTGTCATATCAAAGGTTAATGGAGGAAGCAATATAGGCACCCTCCAGCAGACATAGCTGCTTGAAAAATTGCCACATTGAGCAATGGGCACCTTATGCAAAGAACCAACCTGACAGCAAGACTACCACAAACAGTCTACTTCCTACTAATCTACACACACACACACACACACTTCCAGTGTTCGACATATAGTACTTGCTTACTGTTGTTAGTATTCCCTCTTCTACTACTACTCATTTGTGGTTAATATTAAAGTGGATGTAAACTTAAAAAAACCCCTGCAAGACAAAGGCATAATGAGCTATTATGCAATGCATACTAGCTCATTATGAAATACTTACCTTAGATCGAAGCTGTTGCAGTGGCCCCGCACACCGTTTTGACCAGAGACAGGTCTCCCAGAGTTATTTCCGGGTTTGCAGGCTCTGGCACTGTGATTGGCCAGAGCCGTGATAATGTCACTCACTGGAACGGGTCACCGGCGGAGCTTGCCCCAGACCAGGAAGTGTGAACAAGGTACAGGTACGTAAATGTGCGGTGGGAGGTCCAGAAGTATCCAAGATCGTAACGGGGTCAAATCGAGATCGCAATTTTTTAACGATTGATCATGCAGCTCTAGTGTCAAGCTTTATATTTCCACACGACAAACTTTGGTACCCTATATTTTAAAAGCCCCTACAGGTCATCTGTTTAGAGCTAAGCGTTAATAATGACCCTAGAAAACTCGCCATCACATCAGGTTTGTTACATGTATATCATAAGCACATCACATTTTCATACGTAGGTTCCCTCGAAGGGTGCAATTATGTTTGAGTGTGTGTGCACATGGGGGCGAGGTGGGCTAACTACATTAAGGCCTCATTTACACTGCTGCTGGTAAACTGACGTTTTGAGGCATTTAGGCATTTTTTTCAGCTGCCCCTGAACTTTCCTCTATGTTATCTTATCAGTACATTTACACAGGTTTGTTTAAGGTCGTTTCCAGGCAGTTGAGTTTAAAAGCTTTTTTTGGAACGCAAAAAAATGGGTTCAGACGCCAGTTTAGAGGCATTTGAAATGCCAAGCAGCTTGTAAACGGTGCTAAACGCGGTAACTCTCTTCTAGAACCGTTTAGTTTACAGCCGTTTCCATTCTAAAAAAGAAAAAAAAATTTAAAAAACGTTCCTAGACGCAAACGCGGCAAAACGCAGCTAAACGCGGCATGCAAAGCGCGGCAAAACGGCCGTTTTAGACGCTTGGTTCTAGCTGTCAAAAAAAAATCGTTCAGGGGAGGTTGATAAAGCATCCCGTGTAAATGGAGCCTTAAATGACTTGGGGGTTGTAGAGCCGCCCAGATCACTATCATTGAACCATCACCTTCTGTAAATAATGCTGGGTACCAGCAGACATTGGGACAGGGTGTACAACCGCCTAATAAAAGCCAGTCCAATGTCAAAGGGACAAACATTGCATAGTTAGTACGGTGATCTCTCAGTTTTTTCCCAATGCAGACCACTGGGTTAAATGAAAAAAAAAATTAACTTGCGTACTAGGCTTAAATGATACAAAAGCTCATGACTGTAGCCATGTGCATGTTTTATATATATTCTATAGACATTAAGTGGTTAAAGGGATTAAAACATATTTCACTATTTCAAAACGTTATCAAAGCATTCACATACCTTCTTGAAGGACATCTTTGAGTGTCACTCTCTCTCGGGAAATAGCTATGTCCTTAACCTTGGCCTTTGCCTCTTGAAGAGTAACACTTTTCAGGTCGTTCTTCTCGATCCGCAGCGTTGGATAACCTGAGGAGCCAACGGAGCCAAACAAAACAAGATGAATACCCAGGTTGTAACAGTTATTTCCATACAAAAAGCAAATATATGGTTAAAAAGTTTAATTCAAATGGACTTCTAGAAACATTTCACAATTAGTACCAAGTATACGGTTCCCCAGAAAATATGTTAATTGTTATATCAATATAACTGTCCTTATAGAAGTTTGATCAATAAGCATCTATAGCAGCTGTAAAACCCATGTTAGTAAACCTTTATATTGAACTCTAGAGGGCCCAAAACGGTTTTAGTTTAGCATAGTTCCGGCTAGCTGAAACAATTCTGTATTTTTATATCTCTCACACTCTTCATATATCTCACAAATTATACTTGTAAAATTAGCATGGATTGAGTAGCGGGGAGCCGTCCCTGAACACAGTGATTATTGCTAGCGGCTATAGCCATGGGCAAAAATCACAAGTACAAATCTGACATGATGGTTGTACCCAAGTCAATCGATGGACCGATCCCTGCTGAACCATGCCGAGATTCGAACTGTATCGCCAGCTTAAGAGCTCATTCACACAGAAGTTAAGCCTGCACAGCATGAGGGGTCTTTTTTTACCTTTCAGTCCTAGTGTGCTATATATAAAATGTTTTCATAATAAAGAACCCCTGTCAGATTAATAAAAATAAAAACAAATTTGGCACAGTAAACACTGTTTTCCCGGCAGGGACTGCTACCCACGCAATGAGGGGAATCAACCGATTTTCTTTCTTGCAACCCATGTAGGCTCCATACACACCTATGCAGGTATGCCAGTGTTTTTGTGCAGCACTTTGGGGGCAGCCTATTCATTTCACTAGGCTGTCATAGATCAGAAAATCAGATCTACCTGAACAACATGGGAGAAGTCAAAGGTCACCAGGCACAGTGTCGTCTTCTCACACCTGATTTAAACCTCTAATTGCCAAACTAGCCAGCACTACAGAGGAGACATTGGCTTATGCAGCTCTTGCTCCCTACTATAGCTCCAACTTTACAAGTAGTCCCTCTGCATTGCACAGTATAGGGGCATTCTGAGAACGGTTTTGTAGAGAAGAGCATGGACAGCATTTCTAGCATATGAAGGCAGATTGAAAATCGCAGCAGTACTAAATTTACATTGAGCAAAAAGGTTTTCATAATCGCATCTCTGAATAGTATCAGAATCACATCTGAATCGCACCTGAACCACTGAACTACCTTTGACAATTGCACTGAAAACTGATGTGAAAAGTGCACCAAATATATGTGAACCCAGGGCTTAGTCTGTCTAGAAAGACTCTACACGTAAAGAAAAGTACCTGTTGATCTGCCAGAAATTGCATGCTTCTAACTTCGAACTGCCAATAAAGTTTTTTTGCTACATTGAAATCAAAAGCTATCCCATTCTCATCTCCATAACATGGAAAAGGTGTTCTATAGCACAGGACTGACAACACCACTAGTGATGTCAAAGCAGCAAAGTCAGCTTTGTCAGCTCATTACAGGAAGTAGGAGCACACTGGATTTCTGGCAGATCAACAGTTTTTTTTTTTTATCTATTTGCAGTTTTTAAAAAGAAAGTCATGAAATGTGCATGTATTGCATATTTCTTTCATTTTGCGGTATTAATAGCTTTTTTTACCATAAAATTGAAAAAGAAAAACTTCAATAAAAAATACCAAGGCAACAGGAAACCCTGAGCTGATCTACAGTTTTGTTTGCAAGTTCTCAATCCTCCTGTAATCAGCAGTACAAGACTTCCTGTGTCCCTCAATGAAAGAAAAAGAAAAAGGTTTTGGCTACATAAACACTTGAAGCAGCACTGTGGCCAATAGTAGTTTCAGCCTTGATATAGATTTCGTAGGGAGTTGTGGGCTTATAGCTGTGCCCATAAACAATAATAAACAATTATAAAGCATGTAAAATGTATTTATACACATTAAAATCCAACCATTTAAAAAGGTATACATGTATCCAGGTATTCGAGCATCTAAAACATGTCCACCTAGTGGCTCACAGTCTGCTCTGTGAGCCACTAGGTGGACATGTTTATCTTACATGTCCAAATTTTATATAAAAATTTGTAAGGCACTTACATATACGGGTTATTTCTCATTCTTTAGCCAGGACTACTTTGTGTCCCCTGTGACCGCACGGCACCCTTCCCTTTTTTTCCCTTCCCTTTTTTGACCAGCACAGGTGTTTAAGTCTTCGCTGTTGCCGAAGTGACTATATGTGGATATCACTGGACAAAACATTTTATGACTAAGTAAATTATTAACCACTTCAGCCCCGGAAGGATTTCCCAGGTTAGGACCAGAGCACTTTTTGCGATGCGGCACTGCGTCGCTTTAACTGACAATTGCGCGGTTGTGCGAAGTTGTACCCAAACAAAATTTGCGTCCTTTTTTCCCACAAATAGAGCTTTCTTTTGGCGGTATTTGATCGCCTCTGCTTCATTTCTGTTCGCCGCTATAAACAAAATACAAATCCAAAAAAAAAGATAAAACATTTTTTTTCATTGGTTTTGGCAGATTTATATTCTTCCTCATTTTTGGTAAAAAAAAAAAAAAAATTGCAATTGCCGTTTAATTGGTTTGCGCAAAAGTGGCCGCATTTACGGATGATGAGAGTTCATTTCTGGGGTTTTTTTTTTATTTTTACTAGTAATGGCGGCGATCTGCGATTTTTAGCGGTACTGCCATTGGCAGTGGACATGTCGGACCATTTTGACACTTTTTTGGGACCAATGACATTTATACAGCGATCAGAAATTTAAATTTCCACTGATTACTGTATAAATGTCATTGGCAGTGAAGGGGTTAACCTGCAGGGGGAGATCTAGGGGTTAAGTGTGTTCCCTGGGTGTGTTCTAACTGGGGGGGGGTCTGGGCTACCATGGGCATAAGAGATCTAACTGATCCCAGTGACAGGGATCAGTAGATCTCTTATGCCCCCACTAACAGAGCGGGTAACCGCCGTGTTTACATCGGTGGTTCCCCGTTGTTTGGCTGTGGCCGCTCATCGCGGCTCGCCGGCGGACATCGGGTCCGCCCGAGCCGCGGGCACACTCCTCAGGAGTATGGCGGGCAGGAGTACGCACCCCCTAGCGGCCACCTGCAGATCGCCGTTTTTTTACGGCGATTCGCGGTACACGTCTACACTGCTGCCGTGAATATACGGTAGGCGGTGTGGAAGTGGTCAAGTTACGTATTATGCAATGCGTTTACTGACATTATTTTGTCTTTTATGTAGTTTTTGAAATTAATGGTGGTCTGTAAATCCCGAGGAAGCCAACCTTGGCGAAACATGTCGGGACAATACCTTATGTTACGACTATCCTCTGTAAAGATGCTCTAATCACTGGATACATGTATACCTTTTAAATGGTTGGATTGTAATATGTATAAATATAATTTACATGTTTTATAATTAAAGTGTTTGTTAAGCCACTTTATAAAAAGTTCCCATCCACTCTGTATTATAACAAGAAGTTGCCCTGTGTCTGTGTTACAACATACATATACTTCTCTGTATATAATCACACCTTCTTACTAGGATCAGTTGTCATTTTTGTGCTTTTCTCTCTTAGCTCAGAAGTCCTGAGGGAGGGGCTGAGCAGTGCTGCGGATGTCAGCTGGAGAGACAGAGCAGTGCTGTATTATCTATAGATAAGAATATTTCTGATATAACACTGACACAGGTAAGTTATTCTTCTAATACAGAGGATGTAGGAGCTTTTAGATTTAATTATGAGAGCAGAGAGGAGAAGCTACTAGAGGTGCGGGGGGAGTTGAAGACAGACACACATGAGATAGGAGAGCTGGGAGTGACATAGCCTGCATAGACTATGGGCTCTCAGGATAAGCAATATACAAGGGGAGTCAGCACTCGGGGGGGGGGG
>BLSH010530971.1:232435-244696 GCA_018402905.1 Glandirana rugosa
TAATTTTTTTAACAAAGAAAATCGAACGTCCCAGCCACCCCACAACGGGTACCCCCCGAACGGGGGGATGGGGGAGGGATGTGGGCGAGGCGTGGGGAGGGCCTTATAAAAAGGTGATAAAATGGCGGTACGCCGCTAAGCGGTGGTAAAACGCCGTCTAGCGGCGGTAAAACGGCATCGGCGCCGGTAGAAAAGCTCCCAAAACGGAGATCACGGTCGCCGCCGGTAAAACGGAATCAGGTCGGATGTGTCGCCATCTCGACCGTCCGAACTGGATAGACCCTGCCAGGGCTACCGGTATAACCTCAGGGACTTCGTACATTTTGCACGACGACGGCAATACTTGCTGTTCCTATTAGTGTGCCCACGAGCACTGCTCCCAGCAAGAGTGCTCAATAGAAACCGCCAGAAAAAACCTGTGCTGTCAGCCACGCTGCCTGCAGGTGAAAGTAAAACGGCAGCAGCACGTTTTACATGCTTCAGGGACTCCAATATGGCCATCGGGACCGTCCCAGATAGGTCAAGCCTGCCAGCTCTACCGCTGTGTAGGCTGGACTAAGGCAAAATGGCCGCCGCTGGCACTAGAGGCAAAACCCTCGAAAAGATGGCCGCGGCTACGGCAAAATGGCGGCGATCTGCCGCAAAATGGTGGCGAATCGCCGCATGGCGGTAAAATAGTGGAAAAATATTCCGGGAGGGGTGCGGAGCGGGTGTAGGGAGGGGGTAGGGGGGCAAGCCCCCCATGGGCAACACCCCACCGACCCTGCAAGCTAAAAGAAACAATTTTTTTAATTTTTGCGCCCGTCACCCCCCCCTTCGCGCCCCGAGGGGGGAATCACTCACCACTGCAACCGGACATAGCGGGTCGCCACCCTTCACAGACCTTTCTCCCCATCCGGAAGGGATGCTGTAGGCCCCAGCCCCTGGACAGGAAAACACGTCCGGTCACTGGGCGAAGTGGGGGTCTCCCACTGGCCGCCCGCACGGAACGGGCACGATGCGGCGGGTCCCGCCTAAGCATAGGACTGGCTCGCATCGATCGGCCGCGCTGGGGAAAACACAGGATTCTAGATATCCTTTTTGCCCCAGCCAGCTTCTTGATAGCAGTCTTCATCAGATAGCTTGAGAAAATAAAAAATCTGAACCGCAGGACCCGTCTGATAATGACTGCAAAAACAGACATCTTCGACAGCATGGGGAGCAAGGCCGCGTCACACAGGTACCGGAGACCCTGTATCAGATGGTCAGCCCGCTGCAAAGCCTCAGGTGAACACCCGCAGCCCAACTCATTGTGCAATTCAGTCGCACATTCCGTAAGTGACTGCGCCACCGTGGCCGCCCCCGCCACCAAGAACAGTGCCTTGGATACCGACTCCGTCCGCCTATCGGCCAGATCCTTAAAAGAGGGAGACCCTTCCAAGGAAATGGTTGTCGCCTTATTCAGGCGCGCCACCGGAGGATCCACTGCGGGGGATGCCCACTTCTGCAAAAAACTGTCCTCGAAGGGATAGCGCACAGAGAAATGTTTGGGCAGTGAAAAGAAATTCTGCGGACGCTGCCATTCCTTATACACAAACTGGTCAAAAAATTGGGTATAAGGATATGCCTTAGGGATCCGTGACTGCTTAAAAAACCCACAAACGTAGGCAGTCTCCTGCGACTCCCCGGCTTGGTCCAGCCGCAAAGACTCACGGATATCGGTGATCCGGGAGGCTACCAGTGCCCTTTCACGTGCCACCGAGGCCCCCTGGTCTTCCTCATCGTCCAGTTCACCATCTGAGAGCTCCACGGGGGTCCCTGTGACCACTGAGGCCCCTTCCGGTTCAGAATCCTCCCCAGAAGACAGAGGGGAGGGGGTGGACGCTTTTTAGACACCCCCTTAGCACGGCTCTGTACCCCCCGGGAGAAAAACTCTCCCAATATGGAAGTTAATTGATCCAGGGGAACCAGAGGTCCCAGCGCAGCCTGCACTTCCATGGACCCCTCCGGAGAAGAACCCACAGGTTCAGCCGCCATTGTGCCACCTGAACACTTGCTAGGCCTACGAGCCATGACACCCCCACTATGCAGCCCCACCACTGCCCAACAGAGCAACCGGGTAAATGCCCAGGAGGACTGTGCCCACCGACACCCCAGGGAGAGTCAGCTATACTTGCTGTTATTGCCCTTCTAGCGCTGCGTCCCAGTAGGAGTGCCACCCGCCCCTGCCTTGTGATGTCACTGCCGCTGTGCTTGCACCGCTGTCCAGAAGAGAAGAGGAAGAAAGGCGCCGACACGCACGTTTTCTATAGGCAGGCACACCAAAAATGGCCGCCGGACCTGTAGCCCTGAACCCTCCACCGGATGGCAATGGTATCGCTAGTCGCCCTGCACCCCTGGAGGGGGAGAGGAGGGTCACTCACCAATCCGACGGGCGTAGCTGGTAGCCACCCAGTAGCAGACCTTCCACCCCTCAGGTGGGGAGGGGTGCTGCAGGCCAAACGCCCCTGGATGCAAGCGCAGCCCGGTCACTCGGACGCAAGTGGGGTTCACCCACCAGCCCCCCCCACGGAACGGGTACGAAGCTAAGGGTAGCTCGCATTGGTCTGCCGTGCTGGGGAAATTTCAGGATTCGAGGTATCCTCTATGCCCCAGCAGGCTACTTGATGGCAGTCTTCATCAGATAGCTTGAGAAAAGCAAAAGGGAAAAAAATGGGAAACCGCAGATCCCAGCAGGGAACCAGGTCTAACTCCTTGCACTAGGCATAAAAATGATATGCAATGCAGGGCTGGGGGGTTATATGCTGGAGTGAGGACGGCCCCCTGGGAGGGGTCAGCTTGCCTTTTTTTCTTTTTTGCCAAGTCTACTCCTAGTAGGATGTGCATAAACCCCACTTGTCAATGAGAGGGCTGCATCTGTCAGTAAACGTAAGAGAAAAACAGCAGACGCAACCAGGCAAACAAGCTGAACACTCGAACAACCTCTAAAGGGGCAAAAAAAGGAATCTTAGACAGCAGCCGAACAACGATCTGCCTATGTAAACAAGGCAGATTGTCGTTATGTCAGAAGGGAAGGCACTGATCTGGCGTTTCTGCTAAGCAGGAACACTGATCTTTTGCCTTCCCCTAGTCAAAGCACCTCCCCCACAGTGAGTAAGCACAACCTAGGCACACAGTTCACCCTTTGATCGCCCCTGTTAACCCCTTCCCAGCCAGTGTTCTTAGTACAGTAACAGTGCATATTTTGTTTAGCACTGATCACTGTATTAGGCTGGATTCACACCTATGCATTTTTAGTGCCTTTTGCATTTTGCAGATTTGCACTGCAGTCCATTTAGCATGGTTTCCTATGGAACATGTTTTGCAGTGCAAATCTGCAAAATGCAAAAAGCACTAGAAATGCATAGGTGTGAATCCAGCCTTAGTGTCACTGGTTTCCAAAAAGTGTCAGTCGTCTGATTTGTCTGCCGTAATATCCAAGTCCTGCTATAAGTGACTGATCGCCACCATTACCAGTTAAAAAAAATATATATATATATTGCATAGTTTTTAGACACTAACTTTTGCACAAGTATGTAGCAGAATACATATTGGCCTACATTTAGAAATTCGATTTTTTACATTTTTTATAGGTTATGTTTTATAGCAGAAAGTAAAAAATATATATATTTTTTTTAAATTGTCAAAGCCTTATTTGTTTATAGCACAAAAAAAAAAAAAACAAAAAAAAAAAAAAAAAAACACAGAGGTGATTAATACCACCAAAAGAAAGTGATTTGTGGGAGAAAAATAAAAGGACAAACTTTTATTTGGGTACAGCGTTGCATGACCATGCAATTGTTAGTTAAAGTAATGCAGTGTCATATCGCAAACAATGGCCTGGTCATGAAGGCGTAAATCTTCCAGAGCTGAGGTTAATAAAGTAGGCATAACTAATCTAAACAAAAAAGTAACCTACAATGGGAAAAATAAGACTGAAAACCAGGAGCCAATCTGCATATACTACAGCAAAGAAGCTACTGGCACAAGACCATAACCTTTAGTTAGTCCAATCACCAAAATATAAGAGGGTCTGAAGCACGGCAGGGAGCTCTCTTTCTGCAGATTTAGAAAGATCAGACAGACGCATCAAGTGCAAGTTACTACAAATTTCTAGCAGGACAGTTTCAGCAAAGCATATCAAAATTCATGATCAATGCCAAAGACATATTGGATTGTGGTCTTGTTGTGCACCTGAATACAATGCTGGGTTACATGGACAAAAGCACACTTGGTGAGAACACCACAAATACATACTAGTACATTGCTAAATGAACTCTTACTGGTGACAGGCGTGGCGTTGTTAGGTGTGTCTGCTCGCAGGTATTGTGTTGTCTGAGTAGAAGGCTGAGAAAGTCCCTGGGAGCTGCTGCTGTCACTTATGCTGCAGAAAGAAAAAGTACAATCCACATTTTACACTATACCAACTGACAGATACAGTGAGATATATGAATATATGGACCTCATTTTACAGTCACATTACTCTATACAAATAGCATCATTAAGGCTCCTTCCACATGAAGTGGACTCTGCCAGGATCCACCTGCTCAGTGGGGAATCTGTCCGCTAATCCCCGCTGAGCAGGCAGGTGGCTAGTCCGTGTCCACTACGCTGTACAGAGGACACAGACAGCGCGCTCTCCCTTATGTGTGGACAAATGTAAATGGACTGCCTGTCTGTTTACACCTGACTGCAAACCGATCCACTAGACTGATGGGGAACAGATCCCCATCTGTCTGTTTTTAACGGATGCATATCCGCTTAAACCTGCGGCTCCATAGAGGACAATGCAGGGTCTGACCAGGTCCCCTTGAAAACTTGACAGGCGGACCTGATCGGTCCACTCGTGTGAAAAAGGGGCCTTACCCAGATGGTATGCTGTAAACAACAGTAGCCTATCAACTGTCTCAGCTAGTGAAAGCAGATTTCTTGCCATGGTTTACTTCACACCATTGTTTTTTGCATGGTTTCATTATATTGATTCCTAAAAAACTCTGTTACACAATAGTCATGTGAAGCATTGTAATGAAAATGCAATACTGTGAAAAAAAAAACACCACTGGGTAAACATAATGGGGTCAATTTACTAAAATTGTAGTGTAAAATCTGGTGCAGCTCAGCATGGTTGCCAATTGCAGTGGATTTGCACAGAGCAGCTTGGATTCTCCTCTGCTCAGTTCCCTATTCGGCTCTCTTGGCACCTCCCTCCTGTTGGGTACCCCCACAGCAAGCAGCTTGCTATGGGGGCACCCGAGCCAAGTCACAGCTCCCTGTGTCCATTCAGAGACAGAGCTGCAGCCCGGCCCCCTTTCTATTCTCATTGGCTGACTTACTTTGTTTGACAGCAGTGGGAGCCAATGGTGCCACGCTCCTGTCTCAACCAATGAGAAGGGGAGTCCCAGACGACCAAGACATTCCTACAACATTGCTGGCGCTAGAGGGACATCAGGCAAGTATTAGAGGGGCTGCTGCACACAGAAGGCCTTTTATCTTAATGCATAGAATGCAGCTCCCCTCCCACACACGCCATTATTTACCCCGAGCCCGAACCGATCCAGTGATGTGCACGACAGCAGCGGCTGCTGCCTTATTGGGCAGCTGTGAATTAAATGCTGTGACGCAGGCGTGGGGCTGAGTCCCAACGTCTGTGTCAATGGACGCAGCAGCGGGACTCGGGAGTGAACACACATGGGTGGTCCCCAGGGAAAGCAGCTTTCCATGGGGGCACCAGTCAAAGAGGAGGTGCCAGGAGCGCAGGCGGAGGACCAATGCACAGAGCAGGCACATATATGTTTTTATTTTATTAATAATAATAATAATATTATAAAAAAAAAAAAAAAAAAACACAAAAAGGTTTACAACCAGTTTAAGCTTTGACCAAAAAAAAAATACCCATAAGCTGATTGGTGCAGTGCTGCATGGAAACCAGACTTTGCACACTCCAGTTTTTGTAAATCCACCCCAGTGTGCCCAAGATTACATATAAATTCATCAATTACAAAAACAAAGTCATCCAATTCCATTCTGATATATTCATTGTTCTGTGAAAACAGATTTAAAGCTGCACTCGATTACAAAAAAAAAAAAAAAAAAAATCTCCAGATAATGAAATAGACAAGATCTACAAGCCTACAGATGACCATAAAATAATACTAAGGCTGCATTCACGCCTAAGCGTTCCAGGAACACGATCAGAAATATGCATTTCTGCCCGTATTTTCAGAAACATGCGGCAAAACGCCCTATGCTGCAGCACAACAAAAAACACAAGACAAATCACGTCGCTCAGGTGAGAGTGCACAGCCTTAAGGATACTTTTAAAATTAATTTTACCTGCTAAAGTGTAAACTTTCCTGCCATGCTGCCTCTTGTTTTTCTGACAACCTTCTTTCTTGTGGTTTCACAGTTGCTTTCCCCCTCAGCGCTGACCACAATACAGGATTCAGGACAGCTCCTCACATACGTGCTCCCAGCCAGGACTGGTGCTGTATGAACTTGCGTCCATTCAACAGCACAGCCCATACAAGCCACTCCCTTCCTACGGATTGACTCTTGCCTGAGAGCTAGACGAGTGTACACGCTTACCCAAAAAAACGTTCAGTGAGAGACCCAGAGCCAGTGGAGGTGAATAAGCATGGGATAGATGTTTTGCACACATTATTGCATATTAAAGACAAACTCCAGTCTGGGCAAAACAAGTTAAAAGTCAACAGGTACACATGCTGTAGCTGCTGACTTTTAATATAAGGACCTGTACAGGGATCCAGCGATGTCCGCACCCAAGCCGATTCTTCAATCGGCTTCGGGTGCAGGCAGTGGCATCTTCACTAAGGGAAACCGGCAGTGAAGCCTTCAGGCTACACTTTCTGAATGTTCCTGCTGCCTTCTAGGACTGGTGTGTGTCCCAGAAGGCAGTGGGGGGGGTGGGAGTAGGAGAGGCTGAACATACTCTGAGATCACTGTGGAGATCCTACCCGGAAGTGGGAGAGGGTATCTGTCAAAACAAGGCACTCGCTTCCCCCTCCCCCAAAAAAAGTGGCAACGGAGGGTGCAAACAAGCAGAGCTTCCGCTTTTAGGTCAAGCTCCGCTTTACAAAGTGGGGGATGTTTGCCACACGGTTAAAAAATGTAATTAAACACATTTTGTACCACTTAAACATTTAGGTTTACTTCATATCTATTCATTGCAGTAACATGCTATGAGAGATGTTTTACCAAATTAATGCAATGTGCCTTCTCAGAGTATGTGATGGGAACCAACCCAAAAGTTTCACGCCTGATTTTTTTTGTGCGTTATGGTACATTAATAACCCATTCCAAAACTGAAATTATGTTCCCCTATACCAGGGTCCATTGTGCTCCCCTGCACAAGTGTGCTAGGGAATGTTGCTCAAGCTACTGGCCTGCAGCACAAGTGTAACAATAAAACACTTTCATTGCACTCATGTTAGGTGCCCTTGTAGAAAATCCCAGTTCAACCAACTGTTGCATGGATTGCATCCTTTAACCTTTTACAAGTATGGAAATTCATATCATAGCCAGCAAATAGAACATTGTAAAAGCTCTAATGCCCTCACCCACTCGCTGTGACTTTTAATTTTATGACAAAACACCTACCTGTCATCCAGCTCTACTCTTTTCATGCTGTGAAGGTGCAGCACAGCCAGTATAATGGCCACTAAGAAAATGACTGCACAGCAGACACCAACGCTGATGTAGAATACACGGGTTGAGGTGGTTGGCGCTACATTAACAGGATCAACTAAAGAAAAAAAAAAAAAAATGTTACACTGCCATTAAAACCACATTTAATCGAGGATTTAAATATTGGATACATTTAAAGTGTATCTATACTAAAAAAGTAAAGTTATATATTCACTTCTACATAGCATTTCAATTATTTCTACCTTACTTTATGAATGATCTTGAAGTTTTTCATTTCAATAATATTTATTTGGTTTTGTAAGAAACAATACAAAACAGAGCCTCTGGGCATTCCCCGGCTCAAGTAAGATACTATTAAGTAAGATACAGTTAAGTCTAGCAGGTTGAATCAGATCTTGAAGTTTTTAACGTACTTTGTGAAGATCCCCACACATGACTGACTTGAATTCTGTTACTCGTACTGACTATGCCTTCTTTATAGATACTAGTGAGTCACACATTTCACAAAGCCTGTCTTCTAAACCAGTGGTTCTTAACCTCGGTCCTCAAGTACCGCCAACAGGCCATGTTTTGGGAATTTCTCTTAGATAAAATAGCTGTCCAAAATACCATGCCATTGACTCGGATTTAAAACACCTGTGCAAGATAAAGGAAGACCTGAAAACATGGCTTGTTGGGGGTACTTGAGAACTGAGGTTGAAAACCATTGGTCTAAACTACAAAAGGCGCAAAGAGGAGTTTTAGGAGGCAGAAGTACAGGAATCACTGCTTGCAGATAGCAAGGTACCATGGGATATGTAGCCCTTAAAAATTGAAAGTAAAGAGGAGAAGCTGCAAAGCATGCAGGGAATCCAGGAAGTTGTGGAAAGATGACCTGAAGACAGGCAGGACCCACAATATAAAAAGGAGATTTCTCAAGTAAGCTTATAGTGGATTGTAAAAAATTGTTTGTATTATTACAATGCTGATGTTATAAAATGAAAGTGTATGATATAACTATAAATTCCCCTTAATTTTCCTTGGTTATGTAAACTGATTTCAGCCAATCAAGAAACGGGATAACAATACTACTGTTAAGAGGACTGCAAGAATTAAATCCATAAATATAGAAAAGGAAGTTACGAATAGAATAGCTAGGCATATATAAAGCTAGGCATGCCGATTGTGTCTTTAGAAGTGCCATCCTCCCAAACCTCAGCTCCCCAATAGCATAAATCTACCCCTCTGTTATGACCTCATATGCTGCCATCTATCTTAATTGTGTAACAATGTCTCTATATGATGACTGCAGACCCCAAAATATGCTAGCATTTAAAGGTTCCTAAAATACCCCTCCTGAAAATGCTAGCTGCCTGGTTGTCTCTGCCTTCTTTCTTATCGGAGACACTGACTTGAAACAAACTTGCAGATTAGAAAAGTCAGAACAAAGTCTTGTCTTCTAAACTGCACTTTTCTCTCAGTACAAGTAAACTGTTGTAAAAAATAGCGGTAGTCCCCATTTTTAGGATACACAATATTAGCGCAAAGGTTTTCAAAATTTCAGTAAAAAATACAATAAAATAAATTTTAGGTAACACAAACGCAATAAAATTACCCAATATTGTAGTTCTAAGTGTCTAGGTAATGTAAAGGTAATGGCGCAACAAAGATACAGTTCATATGTACAAAAATGACTCCACAGGACACATGGGTAAAAGTCTCATAGCGTAGTATTTTTAATTTAAAATGGTGAAATAAAACAAAGATATACTGCACTCTTTCAAAGTGCCCATCTCCTGGCACTAGGCGTTTACAGCATGTGTATCAGGGCTGTTCCTCTGGTCACAGCGTGCGGTGCAAGCCTCATTAGGGACAGGAAAGCCTATTGGATGTTGGTGAACCCGGAAAGGCAGTTCCTCTGTGACTTCAGTCATGTGATGCAATATATCTTTGTTCTATTTCAGCATTTTATATTAAAAATACTACGCTATGAGACTTTTACCCATGTCTCCTGTGGAGTCATTTTTGCACCTTTTAGCCCGACTCTGAGAAGATCATAGGAATACTGACACTATCAGCGGAACCAATCGGGTGTTTCCAAAAGCACTTTATGACCTCCTGTAAATAAGGGTCATAAAGATCTGGTAAGTGGCCAATTCTTACTTGAGCACGGGTGGAGAAATTTGAGCACTAGAAGCACCTTGAGGAAGAAGTTTTTGGTCTTGGGATAAGACCACATATATGGACATAATTTATCTACGCTTTTTAAAAATCACCATTATAATATTGTGAAGATATGGACTTTTCATGCACTATATCACTTTAGGACTCTTTGAAATGAGGCTGGCGGCACTCCAGGTTAATGCAATATAAAAAATTTTTTATTGAGATCCCAGAAAGATCATCCAAAAAGTAAGCATAGGAACAGGATACAAAAAAATATAGGTAACGCGTTTCACACGTCTAGCGTGCTTCTTCACAACCAAGTGAAGAAGCACGCTAGACGTGTGAAACGCGTTACCTATATTTTTTTGTATCCTGTTCCTATGCTTACTTTTTGGATGATCTTTCTGGGATCTCAATAAAATTTTTTATATTGCATTAACCTGGAGTGCCGCCAGCCTCATTTCAAAGAGTCCTATTTGCATCTGCTGCAGCAACAGGGCGTAGCACCCAGGAATCAGCAATTCACCACTGTGAGTGCAGGACTTTCCTAGAGCAGCTGAATGGTATACACTATATCACTTTGCTGACGATTTATTTACAGATATTTGTAATGTACATATGAACTCTATCTTGGTTGGATTTTTCACATTTTTAAAGGGGCTGCGATACTTTTAGTATATATGTAGGGCGCCTTTTCTCCCCTCTTTTTGCATATTCCAAAATATAAAAGATGGAGGTTGCACAGAGTAAATAGAAAAATTAATAGTAAATTAATAGTAAATTAAAATTACACATCCTGGTGAAATGGCAGCAAACGTCAGTATCCTATATTTTCCATTGGCGACGCTTTAAGGGTTCGTTTACACTTGCTTCAAAACAGGGCGTCAGATACGCTTTGTTAAAGCTCCCTTAATGCCAGTCAAAGCTACTGTCACTAAATAAACTGGTTAGCTTACAGTCCTGTTTACACCTTGCTTCGCTTCAGCTTTGCGTCAAAAGTTATACCCCATGTAGTTATAGCCATGCTTCAAAGCCTCTTCAACACCTCCATAGAAGTCTATGAAAAAGCTTGT
Organism: Glandirana rugosa; assembly: GCA_018402905.1. Taxonomy (NCBI): domain Eukaryota; kingdom Metazoa; phylum Chordata; class Amphibia; order Anura; family Ranidae; genus Glandirana; species Glandirana rugosa. Next base: position 243,337 of record BLSH010530971.1, read on the forward strand.
TTGAACTCGCTTGAAGCACCTATGGCTTTTCAGAGGCTGCAATTCAGCTTTAGCTTTGCTTTGGAGAAATTTTAGGTGTTAGTTATCAACAAACACACAGGGCATCGGCTAAGCTTCAAAAGAGCCTCAGCGAAGGAATTCTGAACACAGCTACATCCCCAGTTATAGGAGGGTGTGCACACTTATGCAACCACATTTAAGTTTTTGATTTTTACCCCCCCCCCCACCCCCAAGATTTATTTTTCGATTTCTGAGTTTACAGTTTATAAGTCACATTAAAAGGTAGAAAAACTTCTGAAACGATTTATCTTTGTTTAAATTTTTACATCACAGAAACCTGACATTTTAACAGGGGTGTTTAGACTTTTTATATCCACTTTAATTTCAACAGTTGTAATGAGCTCAGAAATGTCTATCGCATAAACAAACTTTTTTCTTACATGAGGTTTTAGGAGGTTAAAGCGACACTAAACTCTGGTTCCCAACTCAAAATTGTCCCTTCTATTGTTCTCAGTCTCCTTCAGGTCTCCAATTTCCTTCTTTTTTGGCTGCTATGATCCACTTTGATGGACTATGATATTTGTAGTGTACATAGTGCCGTGCACAAGACCACAGCTAATGTTCACTGTTCATTCCGAGCAAACAGGAGTGATGAAGGAAAAGGAGAGGTTCGGTAGCTCAATGAGGACATTACAAGGAGCAGAAAAAGACAGTAGGAAATTATTTCTTGAAAAACAGGTTACAGGGCCATTAGGTAGTGAATGTGTTGATCATTTTTGGAGAATAAGGATATTTAGTGTCACCAAGTCACTGTGTCATGCAAATTATTTGTTTTTGTTTTATTTTCTACTCAAAATGCTCCTTAACTATTGCATGACTGCACAATTTGTTTTCTTGGTCACATAGAATTGCAAAAGCCTTTTTATTCTATGAACTTGTATTTATCTCCACCTCTCTTGCATCATAAAATTGGAATATAAGGAAATAGAAGTAACAGTTCTGCATGTCAGGATTGAACAAATCTTGGAAAAAAAGACCCATGTCAACAGTCTTGCAATCCTAGCAACTTTTTTTGAACCCAAAGCTAAAAAAACCAAAAAAAAAAAACCATATATACGTAACTAAAGCAGTAAAAATAAATTGAGGCTGTTGCTTGCTGTTAATTTTTTGAAGGCTGGCTCCTAGATTTTGGAAAGATGCATCCAGGCCTGCACTATGCTTTATTGACCACACCATTTTTTTTCACAGTAATTCTGGTAAAAAAAAAAAAAGGAAAAATGTACAGTCCCCCCCCCCCCCTTAGCAATATAGCATTAAGAATGTGTAACACTTACAGTGAATTCTTGTGCTGTTCCTGTCA
>BLSH010530971.1:248091-260051 GCA_018402905.1 Glandirana rugosa
AGTAGAGAGTCCACACGGCAGGACCTCCGGGGTGGAGATGACGCGGTTACCTAGACGGACATTGAAGACTTCAGCAGAGAGCAAACTTCAGTCCGCTCTCTGCTTAAAAAGGGTCATAGGACTGCAAAACGAATTGCACTCCTGTGATCCATAGGAAAAGTACAGCTAAACAAGCTTTGGCTAGTCTTTTCCTTAAAGTGTGCTAGCAAAATAACCAGTTACACTTACCAGTAACGGTGTTCCTGGGAAGTCTTCCAGGACGGCACACCTGAGAGATGACTGGTCCCACCTGACAGGAAACACAATCAAGAGTTTAAAAGCCCCCACCCCGCCCATGCTCCTCAGTTTTGTGCAAAAGTTTTGACCCACACCAGTGCATGAGAGTTGACAAACAGAGTTTCATATAACAGATAACCCTATCACAAGATCAGGTGGGAAGTAGGCCTGCCGTCCTGGAAGACCTCCCAGAAACACCGTTACCGGTAAGTGTAACTGGTTATTTTCCTCAAGTCGTCTTCCAGGACGGCACACCTGAGAGAGAAGCAAGAAGCTCAGGCCTACCTTAGGGCGGGACGACAGCCTGTAGGACTTTCCTACCGAAGGTTAGGTCCAGAGCGGACAGAAGTTCAACCCTGTAATGCCTCAGGAAGGTGTTCCGGCTTGCCCACGTTGCTGCTCTGCAGATCTGGTCTACCGATGCTCCGGCCTTTTCTGGCCAGGAAGTTGCCAGAGACCTCGTAGAGTGAGCTTTTAGATTAGGGGGAACGGCTTTCCCTGTCTGTTCATATGCTATGGTAATGGTTTGTCTAATCCATCTAACAGTGGTTGTTTTAGAGGCCTGTTCTCCCTTCCTTTGACCACTAAACCCTACTAATAGGTGATTTGATTTACGGAACTCTTTCACCCTCTCAAATGACATCCAACAAATTAAATTATTTTTCCCTCTCATTCTGGGGGTTTTCACAGAATGAAGGACAATCTCCTGTGTCCTATGAAAACTTGACGGTAGCTTGGGTAGATACAGGGGATCTTGCCTGAGAACTACCCTATCCTCAAATAATAAGAAAAAGGGCTCTTTCATTGAGAGAGACTGCAAGTCACTTACCCTCCTGGCCGACGTAATGGCCAGGAGGAAGGCCACTTTCAAAGAAAGAAGCTTTAAAGAAACTTGAGCTAATGGCTCAAAGGGTGCCCTAGTTAGGGCCTCCAATACCAGGGTCAGGTCCCAAGGGGGAAAACCCTTCACTTTCACTGGGGACATCCTTTCCCTGGCTGACAGGAATCTTTTAATCAGAGGTTCTAAGGCCAACCTTTTATACAAAAACTCGGACAGAGCCGCAACCTGTACCTTGAGGGTCTTGGTTGCCAGCCCCTGATCCACACCATCCTGGAGAAAATCCAGAACAGCGGGGATCTCTTGTTGGGAAGTCCCTCTCGCCTGACACCATCGAGAGAACACTCCCCAAACATTGGCACAGATTTGCCTAGTCACCTGCTTTCTGCTCATTAAGAGTTTCAATCACTCTCTCCGAGCAGCCCTTGTGACGCAGGCTTTCCCTTTCAAGAGCCACGCCGTCAGACTGAAGAAGGCGGGATTCGGGTGAACCACTGGGCCCTGAAGGAGGAGATCCTGCTGATCCGGAAGGTGCTGAGGAGGGCTTACTGACCAATTTCTTAGAGTGGGAAACCACGTCCTCTTGGGCCACCCCACCAAGGCGCTACCAGAATTAGTCTGCCCCCTGACTGACTCAGTTTGTGTAGCACCCTCTGGATCAGAGCCAAGGGGGAAAGGCATAGGCTAGCCTGAAATTCCACTTGTGGGCCAATGCATCTACCCCCTCTGAACCCCGCTCTCTGTACAGGGAAAAGATTCTCTTGACTTTCCTGTTGCCTCTTCTGGCAAAGAGGTCCACCTCTGGTGTCCCGAAGGTTTGACATACCATCGAAAACACCTCGGGGTGTAACTCCCACTCTCCTTGAAGGATCTGCTGCCTGCTGAGGAAGTCTGCCTCCCCCCCGGTATGTGGATGGCTGAAATCGAGGGAATCCTCATCTCTGCCCATTCCAGAATTCCCTGCATTAGGTTCATCAGAGAACTGGACTTTGTACCCCCCTGACGGTTCAGGAAGGCCACAGTAGTGGAATTGTCCGAAAGGACCTGGACCTCTTTTCCCCTGATCCTTTCCTCGAAGGCTTTTAAGGCCTCTCTGACCGCTAGGAGCTCCCTGAAATTGGAGGAAGTGTCCTTCTGACTCTGGTTCCAAGCACCCTGGGCATGAAGTTCCTCTAGATGGGCCTCCCAACCCCAGGCGCTTGCATCGGTCGTGACCCTTACTGGCTGGAGCTGGTTCCATAGAAGGCCCCGACTTAACCTGTCCGGGTTGAGTCACCACTGAAGCGACTACTTTACCTTCCTTGGGACCAGTACCCTTTGGTCCAAGGATCCTCTTTTCCTGTCCCAGGAGAAGAGAAGGAATCCCTGGAGAGGTCTGGAGTGAAACTGAGCCCAGGGGATGCAGGATGTCATCAGTCCTAGTATCTTCATAATGAACCTGTGAGACAACCCTCTGGGTTCTAGAAGAGACTCTACTGCCCCTAACAAGGTCTCCACCTTCGCTTGGGGCAAAATGAGCTTTTGTGCCACAGAGTCTATCAGGAACCCCAGATACATCTTGGTTTGGGAGGAAACCAGTGAGGACTTCTGCACGACTGACCAGCCATCCCAGGGACTCTAGTGTGGTTACTACCCTGTCTAGGTCCACCATCAACTGTACCTGTGACTGGTTGTAGACCAACAGGTTATCCAGGTACAGGATCAGCGCAATTCCCGCTAGATGGAGGAAAGATACCACCTCGGCCAGAACCTTGGTAAAGATTCTCGGGCTGGGTGCCAAACCAAAGGGCAAGGCGCTGAACTGCCAGTGCTGGACACCCTCCTTTGTGCAAATTGGAAACCGCAGCAGACTCTGGTGTTCCGTACAAATGGGGACATGAAGGTACGCGTCCTTCAGGTCTATTGTGACCATGAAGACATCCTTTAACAGATGCTTTTTGACGCTGTAAATATTCTCCATACGGAACTTCTTGTACCGTATGAACTTGTTCAGCCTTCTCAGGTTTATAAGGCGAAACTTCCTTGAAGGCTTTTGGGACTACAAAAATGTGAGAGTAGAACCCCTTCCCGAGTTCTTCTGTTGGCATCGGAACAATGACTCTCTGCTCGGCAAACTGATTGATATTTTCCAGGAGGCCCGCTGCCTTCTGTCTGTCCCTGGGCAGATGGGTAAGGAGAAAACTTTGAGGGGGTAAGGGAGTCAGCTCTAACCTGTACCCCTCTCATCTGAAAGATGTAGGGGCTCTGCCTAATCTTCTCCCACTGGGTGGAGAATTGGGAGAGCCTCCCCCCTACGCAGGCACTGGCGTCCCTTGGAGTCCTTCTCGGCTGACTTTTGGCCGGAAAAAAGGAGACTCCCTTTTGGTTTTCCTTTGCCAAACCCCCATCTTTTATTTTCTTTTTTGTTCTTAAACAGATTGGACTCTTGGGGGCTTCGAAAAAAATTTCCCTTCATCTTCTTAGGCTTCACCGGGAATTTTTCCCCCTTTTCTGTAGATCTGGCAAGGGCCTGATCTAAAACTGGGCCAAATAGTAATGACCCTTCAAACGGGAGACCACACAATCATGACTTTGATGTATGGTCCCCGTCCCAGGTCTTCACCCATAAGGCTCTTCTAGCTGAATTTAGCAGGGCTGCAGATTCTGCTGTTGTTTCAACAGCAGCGTCTGCTAGATAGGCTAACGTTTTACCAATGAATTCCAGGGAGTCTAACACCTGTTTTGACTTGGATATACGTGAAACGTGGTCCAGGAGCTTGCTCACCCACATGTCCACATTTCTAGCCACGCAAGTGGAGGCCAGGGCCGGACTCATTGCCGCCGCACTGGCCTCCCAGGCTCTGCGCAGTAGTGTTTCAGACTTCCTAGCCATCTGGTCTCTATTATTACCCGCATCCTCAAAAGAGAGGTCAGATTGTTTTGAGACCTGAGCCAGGGAACCGTCTGACTTAGGAGTCTTAAAGAATCTCTCCTCTTCCTCATCTTTAAAGGGACATCTACGCTCTCTGGCTCCTTCCACTCAGGATAATGTCTTTTAGAGCCTGATGTATTGGAAGAACCTTAGCCTGTGGGCTGACTAAACCTGTGTACATTTTATCCTGAGCTGACAATTGTGCAGCAGGCTCCTACTCTCCTCAGAGGTATAAATAGCCTCGAGGAGACCCTCCATTTCATCAGCCGAAAAAATGTATCTGCCTGGTCTGGATTCTTCCTCCTCCTGGCTATCCTCATCCAGACAACTCTGCTCAGACCCTTCTGCTTCCTCCTCCTCCTCCTCCTCCTGCGTGGCAGGAACCCTGACAGTGGCCCGCTTAAGTGGCCTCTCAAGGCCTGACGGCCCTTCTTGTGAGGAAGTGCCCTCAACATTACACAGTGCCTCCACTTCCTGCCTTGGTTTAAGGGTTGCTTTAAAAGACCTGAGAGTAGTCAACATCTCTGTCTGTACAGCAAGAAAATCCTTCATAACCTGAGACATATCTTTTCATGACAGCTTATAAATGCATTTAAAACAGAAGGGCTTTGTGGGTTCCTGCGGAAGTTTATAATTGCAGTAACCACATCTTTTATAGCGGGAAGAGGTCTTAGACTTAGTCCTGCTGGCGCCTCCCTGGGCCACGGATTCCACGTCTGCAAGATAAATGCACCTGCATTAACCTCTACCGCTCCCTGCAGGGGTAAGGTTCAGGTTCCCACCCCACCAGTACCCCTGCCAGCCGGCCGACTCACCCACTGTGGTCTCCTCTGTGGCTGTGACCATTGCCGGTCCCTCCTCTCTGTCCATCCTTGAAGAAGCCAGAGCTCTCCGGCTGACCGCTGATGTGGCTCTACTGTAAGAGCAGGGGGATTGTGGACGCCCGCTCCGCTGGATGCTGGTCACTCCCCTCCTGTGAAAAACACGGCCGTCATCATTTTGGTGAAGCCCTGAGGACCGGAAACACCCTCAAGCGGCCGTGACGTCACTTCCGGTCACGAGAGGGGGGTGGCGTAGGCGAAGCAGGAAATCGATCTGGCTCCAAGCCGCCGCCGCCGCCACCTCCCCCCCCCCCCTCGGCATCTCTATGCGGCACTCCAACGACTACACAGGAGCCGGGCTACTCCTGCAATGGAGGCCCATGGGAAGAAACAACACAGCACAGCCTCCTCAATCCCGGACAATCCAGCCAGGTAAGAAGAGGGAGGGGGAAAAATGGTCCCTGAAGTTTCTGGCCACCCCACTGTGCCCAGGGTCCTTCAGTTCTCAGGGGGGCTCTTCCAGTCCTGCTGCCCCCTCTGAGAAGACCGTTAGCGGTATGGGGAATAGCCCCCATGGGAGGAGTAACGGAGACCCCACCTGACCCTCCAGCCACTCAAGCCTGCGGTCTGGTTCCCAGGGGGAGACCCTCAGCTCACAGCCTTGGATCTTAGCAAAAAAACAAAATGTTTCGCTGTGGGGAAACACAATCAAAAACTGAGGAGCATGGGAGGGGCGGGGGCTTTTGAACCCTTTCTTGAATGTGCTTCCTGTCAGGTGGGATCAGTCATCTCTCAGGTGTGCCGTCCTGGAAGACTTGAGAAATCTTTGTTTGTGATTTACATTGCCCTTCTAAGCGCTCCTTGCTGCAAAAGCTAGTTTTTTTAAATAGCCTGTTCACTGGATTTAGCATGAGGACACATTGGATGCCTTCAGCTACCACTGTGCTCTTGCTGGATGTCCAGGGTGTGCCTGTGGTTTTGTGGAGTGGATGCCCTCCAGGCAAACCTGTCATTAATTTATCCACTGCTATGTGTGCTCCAACTTGGAGACTCAAATATTGCATTAGGCTCGCAATATACAGAAGAGCCTTGGCGAGACACTGAGGCTTTCACATGGCTTTAACAATTCACATAAAAACATAGGGTTTTGTTGTTCACATTTGCTGACAGGGTCAATTTATTTATTTGCAGGCTAGCTGGTAAGTGTGCAAATTTCATTGGTTTGTGAGGTATCTGCAGGGGAACACCTGTACATTCAGCGTAGGCAAAGGTGGCCCTTCACATAGGTGCATGGACAGGAATTACATATAGCACACACAGGAAGTGCCTATTGTATCAACATTTTTCTGGTTTAACTATTAACGAGTGACAACCCAGGTAACAATGGGGGCCACATAAACCATATACTTTTTCCCTTCACAGTAAATACTTTTAAATCTCTAAATATGCACTGCACTGGAATGAGGTTATTTGGACTGCCTAGATGAAAAACAGACAACTATTGCCAAGCAGAGTTTTTCTTGAATTTCATGAATTTGGGGCCAATCACACCCACTTAATATTTGGAAGTAAACGGATGAAACTTTGTGTGTTTACATCAAGAAGTAAGCACTGTTTTGATAACCTCCCTGATACAGATGAAACATGACAAGAATATTTTTCCAAAAGGAAGATAATTACAATTATCACCAGATGGCGCTCTTGCCAAAGGCTAAGCTCACAATAGTCATGCGTTCTGTACCGCTGTTAAAAGTTTTTCTTTGGTTAATTAGCCATTGATTTTACTTATTTAAAAAAAAAAAAAAATGAATGTTCACAAAAGCCACTCACCTGATAAGGACTGTGGGACATCCCCTTGCATTGAGATATTGGTCTGTGGTGTTTCCATGGCTATGGGATTGTCCACATGAAACCCCAAATTGTATTCCACCTGTCAAGGAAGAAGAATTAAGAAAACCACCAAATTCACCTTAAAATACAGAAGAAAGGAGGAGGAAGGTGACTATAAGTAGAATGTTATCACTATATAGGTACACCTGTGCAGTCAACTCTGGCACTGTGGGTCAAAACTTTACTTTAATCCCCCACCTCAGCCACACTCCATTCAGCTGCTTCCAATTGGTCTAATTAAAAAGCTTACACTGGGCGGAGAATGATTACTCTATACAAAGCCTACATTTCTTCATTTCAATTTTTTGCATGCGCCTGTACTTGTGTTTACAATATCATCATATATACACGAGTAAAGCAGAGCACAGCAATTCATGTCAATGAGATGCTTAATGCAGCACCTTGGCAAAGGAGACATGCAGGCAATTACACTGAGCTCAGCCAGAATGAATCACAAGTGAAGATGAGGATCGGGGCCGCTGTGTGCAATAACATTGCACAGAGCAGGTAAATATAACATGTTTGTTAAACGCTTTACAACAGCTTTAAAGCTGATCTTCAAGTTTCCTGTGACTTTAAATAGTTTTATGCCAAGCAGGTTCAAATGCACCATTTCCTTTACTAATTAATGCACTTCGTCTAAGCACTGTATGAATTGTATGTTGCTTGAGCTACATAAAGTACACAGTGCTGGGTTCAGGCTGTGGGACAGAGACTCACTCCCTGTCTCACATCCACAACAATGCAGAGTTGGTCTGTGCAGTGCTCAGCCATTTAAAGGCAGCTTTGTATTCTGTGAATGAATACACAGGATTTCTCCGATTGGCTGAGGAAGGCTGATTTCACACTTTCTGACTCACTGGCCACTGGGAGGGCTCAAGAGCTAGGAAGTGTGAATCAACACGGAGTTTTTCAGGGATAGTTTAAAGTGCCTATCATTTTGGCTGCTTATAGTGTGAGTGAGTGTGTGTGTGTGTATATAAGAGTGTGAGTGTGTAAGGCTACTTTCACACTGGGGCTACAACAGCGTTAGTGGTAAAGTGGCGCTTTACTGCTGTTATAGCGGTGCTTTGGCGCTGCTAGCAGGGCGCTTTTAACCCCCCATTCATGAATGAATGGCAGGGGCCATTCATTTCATTTCAATGGCAGGGGCGGTGGAAGAGCGGTGTTTACACCACTGCCGCACCACCCCAAAGATGCTGCTTGCCAGACCTTTTTTCCCTGTCCTGCAAGCGCACCGCTCCAGTGTGAAAGCACTCAGGCTTTCACAATGGGGGGAAAGGAGAGGCAGTTTTCAGGCGCTATTTTTAGCACTAAAGCGCCTAAGCAAATCCCCAGTGTGAAAGCGGTCTAAGAGTCAGTGAGTGAGCAAGAGTGCGAGTGAGCAAGAGTGCGAGTGAGCAAGAGTGCGAGTGAGCAAGAGTGCGAGTGAGCAAGAGTGCGAGTGAGCAAGAGTGCGAGTGCGCAAGAGTGCGAGTGAGCAAGAGTGCGAGTGCGCAAGAGTGCGAGTGCGCAAGAGTGCGTTTTAAAATTACTGAACTGTTAAAGAAAAAAAAAATTGAAAAACAACAGCAGCATTTGGTACGTTTACATACCTTCGATTTAGAGTGCCAGCTAAAATGGAGCTTGCTCGTTTCAGTGGGAATGAGCAGATTGAATGATAAAGCATAGTGATTTATGATATCATTCCTGACATAATAAAGTTCTGCATCCAAGCCTAGAAAAAAAGAAAAAGATTTTGTTTAGTGTATGTATATAAGTGAGAAAGTTCAGCAATTTCATTGTGTATACTATCAAATCAAATACAAACCAGAGATGTTATGACATTTGTGAAAAAATATCCCAACCTTATCTTCTATGCATTAAAAAAATCCAGCAGAGAATGTGTGCTAGTAGGGGCTGGTCATCTCCAAAGGAAAAGGCGCGTTCTATTAAATACACCAAGCTAAAGGTGAAGGCTAATCAGCTATAATCGATGAAAAAAAAATAGTCGCTGTCTAGCAGATGTGGTGAACCCACAACTTATAAAATAGAAAGCCTCAAGTGCAGTCCCTGACATTTCTAGATAGCAGCGCATTTTTGTGCATTAAGGTGTGTTGCATCAAGTTAGGCAGCCTATTGGGCTGTAAGGCACCTCAACACCCAAACATTTTGGTCCTGCTGCATTTTTTGCAGTTAAGCGCAAAGGACACGAAAAAAGTTGGCATACAGTCAGTGTCAGTGGACGCAGCAATAACCCCCTTCACTGGAGATAGCAGACACAACAATAACCCCCAACACAAGTGAGTCAGTGTACGCAACAATAACCCCCAACACAAAAGAGTCAGTAAACGCAACAATAACCAACACCAGAGATTCAGTGGACACAACAATAACCCCAACACTAGAGAGTCAGTGGACACAACAATAACCCCCAACACAAGAGTCTGTGGACGCAACAATAACCAACACAAGAGACAGTGAACGCAACAATATCCCCCAAAACTGGAGTCAGTGGACACTGCAATAACCACCAACACTGGAGTCAGTGGACACAGCTATTACCCCCAACACTGGAGTCAGTGGATGCAGCAATATCCCCCAACACGAGAGTCAGTGGACACTGCAATAACCCCCAACACTGGAGTCAGTGGACGCAACAATAACCTCCAATACGGGAGTCAGTGGATGCAGCAATAACCTCCAATACGGGAGTGAGTGGATGCAGCAATAACCCCCAACACTGGAGTCGGAGGATGCAATAACAACAGTACAAACGGCAACTGCCCCAACAGCAAACAACACATAGAAGGGTGATGCATGTCAAACAAAAACAAAAGAAAAATTCCCATCTCAACTTACCAACCAGGCCGCAACAAACCGAATTGTCCTAATAGCTCATGTTAAAAACAGGGGTTTCGTTTGCAAATATACGCGTAAGCTGCAGAGACCGCGGCAAGGCAACCCAAGTATTATCTGCAGTCCTAACTCGATAAATTTTGAGCCTCCATAGTAACAGCACATATATAATAGATTGAAGGCAGGTATGCCTGGAGGGAGGCCACTCCTCAAAAGGCACAGGGGTGCACTGGACACCCAGCAAATGTGTGCAAACGAAATCACTGTTTTAATGTGAACTGTTAAAACAGGACAATTCGGTTTGCTGCAGACTTGTTGGTAAGTTGAGCTGGGAATTTTTATTGTTTGACACAATAGCAAAACCCAATACTGGAAGGCTCAGCTCACACTAGTGTGGACATGCATCCTGCAGTTACTCAGGCATGGCAGGCCATTTAGTTGAATGGGATGATGTGCCGCTTGAAACGCACAAAAGAGGGTGCATGCACCTTTTTAAAACCGCAGCCGCAGGGAAAACACATGGTCTTTTTGACCATGAGGTTTCCCTGTGGTTCCCATACCCGTGATCGCACTGCAGGCTGACATGCATGGGGGTGCCATGCCATGAATGCCAGCCCCGCACGTCTCGCAAGAGCAGTGGCATTCGTCTGCCGGTGGTTGTGAGTGCAGAAAACTATGCGATTTCCACCACCCACAACCAACCCACACTAGTGGTAAATGTAGCCTAATATAGGTTTGAGGTAATTTAGTAGCATGCAGTTTTGGCATCTCCCCCCCACCCCCCACTTTCACACTGGGGTCACTGGAAGAAAGTTAACCCCCCCCCCCCCCCCAGAATGGTGGTCATGGCAAAGGAAGTTTCCTCACAACGTAAGAAGGAGGTGTAAAACGCGCACAAAACACACCAAAGTCAGCTCTAAGATAAAAAGATACAAAGCTGCATTTTTAAAGCAGAAAAAAAGTCTATTCAAATGAAAGGTGCTGCTCCAAAAACACAGTAAGAAACATGCTAAAACCATGACACTCTGCTGTCGCTAGATGTGAACGGGGCCTTAATCAATGAAGGGTAGGGAGCAGCAGATTTCATTAACTTGGGTAATTTTGAGGGTGTTCATACAGTCCTGGCATTTTTATTTGATATGTTTTATAACATAAAGGAAACTTAAAGCGGAGTTCCACCCTGTTAACAGTCAGCAGCTACCAAAATGGTAGCTGCTGACTTAATTGGTTACTCACTTGTCCCTCGTTCCAGCGATGCGGCCGCCCGAGGGCTCGCTAGTCTCCCCCTCCCCTCTGCGGCGTCAGCATCACAAGTGTGGGCACCCGGCGTTGGCTTCAAAGCCGGGCACTCACTGCGCATGCGTTGAGCCACGCTGCAAATGGTTCGGCTTATCTTCTGGGACCTGTGACGTGTCCCAGAAGATCGCCGAGAGGGAGGGGGGGGGCAAGGTGAACTTATTTCCGGCTCCTCGGCACCCCCCAAAAAAATGACATGCCAATTATGGCATGTCAGGGGTCACCTCCTCTTAAAGCGGAAGTTCCACTTTTGGGTAGAACTCCGCTGTAACATTTTTTGGTCCTTTTTCCCCATTTATATAAAATACAATAAAAATCCCAGTGGCTATCAAATATCACCAAAAGAACGCTTTATGTCTCTGAAAACTGAAAAATGGCCTGGTAATGAAGGAGTTAATATTGACGTCAAATTTCGATTTAGTCACAGTCTTTTGATTAAAATGCCATTTTAGTCACCTAACACTGACATATGGTACAAGGCAACTTCAAGCATGTGTAAACCCTCAACCCATTCCGTTAAACCACCTCAATACTGGGCACGAAAAACCCCTTCCTGCCCAGGCCATTTTTCAGCTTTCAGCGCTATCACATTTTGAATGACAAGTACTCAGTCATGCAACACTGTACCCATATGGAATTTGCGTCCTTTTTTTCACACAAATAGAGCTTTCTTTTAGTGGTATTTAATCACTAGTGGGTTTTGTGCTATAAATAAAAAAAGTTTGAAAATTCTGTGAAAAAAATGCCTTCTTTCTTTGTCATTAAATTTTGCAAATTGGTCATTTTTCTTCATAAAATTTTGGCCAAAATGTATACTGCTACATATCTTTGGTAAAAATAACCCAAATTGGTGTATGCTTTTTGGTCATTGTGTAAGTTATAGAGTCTACAAACAATCATTAAAAATTGATCACACCTGATGTACTGACGGCCTATCTAATTTCTTGAGACCCTAACAAGCCAGGAAAGTACAAATACCCCCCAAATGACCCCTTTTTGGAAAGTAGACATTCCAAAGTATTCAGTAAGTTGCATGGTGAGTTCTTTGAAGTTGTCATCTTTTCCCACAATTCTTTGCAAAATGAAGATT
>BLSH010530971.1:295541-311544 GCA_018402905.1 Glandirana rugosa
GGGGGGGCTCCCTGGGGTCTTGATCCGGCTCCCTGGTGGTCCAGTGGGGTGATCCTGAGGGTGGCTGCACTGATAAACGTTCAGCGCAGCCCCCCCCTGTCAGAAGAGCAGCCGATCGGCTCTCCGCTGCTCAGATCTGCAGACCTGAGCAGAGGAAAAGCCGATCAACGGCTCTTCCTATTTACACTGTGATCAGCCGTGATTGGTCACGGCTGATCACATGGTAAAAGGCTTCGGATCGAAGCCTTTTACCTCGGTCGGTAGTGCGGTGGGTCAGACTGACCCACGGCACCACCGATCGCCGCGATGCGCGCCCCCAGGGGCGCGCGATCGCGCATTATCCTGAGGACGTCAATAGACGTCCAGTCAGGATAATGAACCCCCCGCCCGGACGTCATTTGTCAATGCGCCGGGCGGGAAGTGGTTAAGCACAACTGATTTGATTATAGATAATATCCTTCTACCTGAACACTCAGCACTGAGCAGATCCTGCAGTTTATCATGTGACAGTGGTATACAGATCAGCCAAAAAGGTATATAGTGGCAGTATTTTAATGTAAAAAGATTTATAAGCTGTGGGCACTGTGGGGGGGAGGAACTATTTTCATATTACTGGGTTTAGTAACACTTTAACCAATAAGTTATACGCAAAAAGCTTTCCTACTTTGCTGGCCATTGATTGAATGGTCTATTATGTAAGATTTATCCATCCTGCTTTCACAGTGGACTTAAAAACTTAAAATAAAATAAGATTTCTCAGCACTTTCTCGTTTCTGGGGAGCCACAGAGGGGCACATAATGCCTCCTATACAAGTGAATGTCCGTATGCAACAGTACTCTTGTAAAGTCCAATGCTTCCTTGCATCAGGGTTTACCCATGCATGAAGGTCCAGCATATTTCCCGCATCTGGAAGCTTCTTATTCAGGAAATACATTGGACAAACAAGCTTCTTTGCATGTTTACGAGAGTAAGGCAGTCTACAGCTGCTCACTTTTATGGCAGACTGTATGCTGCACCTAAGACTCCCTGAGTGCAGGAAAGAGCAGGAAAATTTCTATTACAAATGTCCATGTCATGCATGAACCCTTAAAAATACAGGGTAGGCCATTTATATGGATACACCTTAATAAAATGGGAATGGTTGGTGATATTAACTTCCTGTTTGTGGCACATTAGTATATGTGAGGGGGGAAACTTTTCAAGATGGGTGGTGACCATGGCGGCCATTTTGAAGTCGGACATTTGGAATTCAACTTTTGTTTTTTCAATAGGAAGAGGGTCATGTGACACATCAAACTTATTAGGAATTTCACAAGAAAAACAATGGTGTGCTTGGTTTTAACGTAACTTTATTCTTTCATGAGTTATTTACAAGTTTCTGACCACTTATAAAATGTGTTCAATGTGCTGCCCATTGCGTTGGATTGTCAATGTAACCCTCTTCTCCCACTCTTCACACACTGATCGCAACACCGCAGGAGAAATGCTAGCACAGGCTTCCAGTATCCATAGTTTCAGGTGCTGCACATCTTGTATCTTCACAGCATAGACAATTGCCTTCAGATGACCCCAAAGATAAAAGTCTAAGGGGGTCAGATCGGGAAACATATGCCTAACCTCATGTGAAAGCCTGAAGTGAAATGAAAGGCTAGAAAACAAAGCCTGGTACATGCAATGAGAATAGAATATCCAACCAATGATCGTCCTTTTTTTTTGCATGCTAATCTTATGTCGAAAATGAAAAGGTTACTCAACTTACGAAAATTCTCGCACAACAGAATACATCGGAAGAGATGTAACGTGCTGTATTGTATTCTTTTGTTTCCGAACATGAGTAGTCTTGCTCTTCCAATTTTTTCCGGACGAAAACTGTGCGGATTAAACAAAAATTGTGTGATCTAGAATCGTATGAGAAAAATTTGCATGTCTGTCCCTTCAGATTATCGTACGATCGATTCAAAAGTGGCATTTTTCGTCTGATTTTCTGATAGTGTGTACTAGGCTTAAGAACATGACCCAAAAGATCACAAGAGTTTAAAGTCAAATGATGCGTTATACAAATGATGTAAAAAAAAAAAAAAAAAATCAGAACAGGTCAAAGGTCTTTAGATTGCCAACATAAGTTCCAATATTGTGCTCCTTAAATAAGGAGATGAGTTATAGTGTGTGCCCAGCATACATTGCTTCATAGACAACTCAGAAAGTCATATGGCCTTAACCGATGGGTAAAAAGTTCAGTCATAAATACCTCGGACATCATTTAGATCTTGAACAGTAGACTGACCTAATAACAAGACCAGAATGAATTATCTGTCATTTAAAGAAATATCACCTGTCTAGACAACACCAAGGAAAAACGTCTGTGGTAGAATAATATTGTTTTATTGGCCAGAGTTCCAGAGCATTTGGTTTAGATGAAGTCCCTGTGACCATATCACTCCCACCCTGCAGACTTGGCCTCTATCAACTTCAACTGCTGAATGAACGCTGCGCAGGTTGTCAGATAAAGAGGACATGTGGTACACATTAATTCATTTCTAACACACGCCTTTTATTTCCTCAAGCATATATGTTTTCCAGCAATAAAAGATTTTCTACATTGTTATGACCATGCCCTTGTAATCAGCAACCACCATGAACGCCAATTCCAGATTATTATTTGAAATTACAAGTTCCCTTTTTTTCTTAAAATATCTAACTTGTATAGACTGCAAAAAGCAGAAAAGTTGCAATGCCCAGCCATGGTTTTCTTGAAATAAATGCATGCCGTATGTAATATCAATGAAAAAAGTTCACAGAGTACTGGTGGGAATGACAATTCTAGAGTTTCAGACTAAAAAGCAGAAATCTGAAACCTAAAACTGACCACACGTGTTATCTGATTGTATGGAATGTAAGGCAGTCCATAGGAGTTTTTTTTTTTTTTCAACCTGTGGGTTCAACCAAAGAAAAAACTTATCAATTCCTCCACCCACGTTATACAGTGCAGATGAAGGACCTCCCTGCTGGGGTAGAATACCTGAACATTATCTTTATCCGATTGGATGCTGCCAATAATTGGCAGTCAAAGGATGTTGGGTGGGAGCAAATTACAGCCAGTTAATCAGGAACTGGATGAAAATTAGTGTATGGCCAGCTTAAAGAGGTGGTAAACCTCAAAAAAAAAAGTAAAGAAAAAAAAATAAAATAAAAACCCTGCAAGACAAAGGCATAATGAGCTAGTATGCGAATACTTACCTTAGAATGATGCCCTGAATTGGCACCGGCACACCGCTGACAGGGCCAACATCTTTCACCAGAGTTACATCGGGGTGCGAGGACTCTGGCGCTGTGATTGGCCGGAGCCACGATAAGTTCACACTCACGCATGTGCACGGGAGCTGCCGGTCATGGCGTGGGCCCTGAAGAAACGGCTCCAGCGGGGCCGTTCCTTCAGTGCGCATGCGCCGATGACGTTGGCAGCAGCGTATATAGTGAATATCTCCTAAATTGTGCAAGTTTAGGAGATTTTTACAGTACCTACAGGTAAGCCTTATTATAGGCTTACCTGTTGGTACAAGTGGCGTAACAGAATTTACAACCACTTTAAAGCCTGGTTAACACCTATGCAGTTTTGCTTTTGATCCGTTTCTGCAGCACTTTTTGCGGTGCGCGCACACATTTTTTATGCGTTCCAGTGCATTTTTTCCATTACTTTATGACAAGGGAAGTCACATTATGAGACTTTGGAAAATGTTCTTGCACTAGACACCAGTATGATTTCAGCCACAGATTTCTAGGCTATCTCACAGAAGTCGCATCAGCATCATATAAAGAAGTTATGCGACTTCTTACACAACTTTGATGGATCAGTATTTTTTCTTTAACCCTCACCTCGCCTTCCTAGTCATCCTTGCTGTCTAAAAAACTCCTCCCAAAGCACATTCCATTCACAACTGTGTGTAGCAGAAATGTGCGTCCCCCCGCTTACTTTTTTTTTTTGCATTTTGCATTGAGAAAAGTGCACCGCACAAAGAGCAGCTCATGTGCTGCTCTACGTGCAAAAAATTCCCCAAAGTGGCTTAAGAAGCTTCCCAGTAGTGGAGCGCCGAGCATTTTGGCAAGTTTGTAGCATATTTTGTCAGTGGGTGGGTGGGTGGGTGTGAGGGGAGTCAGTGGGTGGGTGGGTGTGAGGGGAGTCAGTGGGTGGGTGGGTGTGAGGGGAGTCAGTCGGGCGGCCAGTAGCAGTGCAAGGATGGAGGAGGGAGCCGGGCTCCTGAAGGTGCTCCCTGCATGTTGGGTCTCTGTATGTGGGCAGGGGCTGTATAAAAGTCTCACACATGTGGTATCACTATACTCGGGAGAAGTAGCAGAATGTGTTTTGGAGTGTAGTTGCAAGCATGCATGTGCTGTGTGAGAGAAAACCAGTTAATATGCCAATTTTGGTGGGGGGGGGGGATTCATTTTGCAAAGAACTGCGGGAAAAAATTACAACTTCAAAAACTCACAATGGCTTTAACTAAATACCTTGGAATGTCTACTTTCCAAAAAGAAAACCAGATTTGGGCTATTTTTTACCGTAGCAATATAAATTTGGGTCACAATTTATGAAGAAAAATTACTAAAATTTGCAAAATGTTATGACAAATGAAGAAAAATGCATTTTTTACAAAATAATGTGGTCTTTATTTATAGTGCAAGAAATAAAAAAACCCAGGGGTGATTGCATGCCACCAAAAAAGTCTCTATTTGTGTGAAAAAGGACAAAAATGTAATGTGTACAGCGTTGCATGAGTAATTGTCATTCATAGTGCGAGACCGCTGAAAGCTGGCCTTGTTAGGAAGGGGGTATAAGTGCTCAGTGAGCAAGTGGTTAACTATTAGGCCTCATTCATATCTGCACATTTCCAAACATGCAGCAACCCACAGAAAACATGCAGCTAATGCATGTTGCACTTGCATTGCCATTTAGGCATTTGAAAGTTACTGAACACATGGCGAACACCACAGAAAACGTGCTTTGCTGCGTTTTGTCACTTGAGTTACCATTTTGGCTGTGTTCACATCTTCGCATTTTGAACGCACAGCAAATGCACAACGTGCGTTTTTTTCCGTGCTTTTCAATAACATGCAGCAAACGCACGTCACGCATGTGTTACCATTTAGGCTTTGTTGGCAACTGTCTGTTTCCCAGCGTGCAGCAGTCCACACAGTAAAGGTGCGCTTTGCTGTGCATTTCATAACCGCGCTGCAAATCAGCATTGGGATTGTGTCTCCATAAAGGCAACGCAAGAATGATGTGTTTTTGCACTACGCTTCCAAAACGTGCAGCAAAAGCATGCTTTTTCTGTACCATCGGATATGCGCAGATATGAATTCAGCCTATGACAGCCCAATCACGGTTAGCAATTGTGCGATTTTCCACGCACTAAAAAACGAGCTCCAATCACACAAAAATGCACACTGAAAAACAAACATGCAACACTCCACGACTGAAAAGTTTCTTGAGCTACTTTGGGGTGTTTGTTACACATAGGGCAGCCCATGCGCGGTTATGCACACAAAAAAAACACACACACGAGTGGGAACACACGTTTCCAATATGCTCAGGTGTGAATGGAATGTGCTTGGGAGGAGAGTTTTTAGGCAGCAAGGATGACTTGGGAGGAGAGATGAGGGTTAAGATTAGTTTTTTTTACTTACAAAAGTCGCATAGGAATCCTTATCTAATGCTGATGCGACTTCTGTGGGTTTTGAACATAGAGGTCTATGTGGCTGAATTTGCAGGACAACACTGCAAAAAAAAATGCAATGTTCCTTGTCATGCGATTCTATGCCCATCAGAAGTCGCACTAGTGTGAGGGGCCAATTAGTGACATGCGCATTTTTGATGCATTTAGGTGGGTTTCCAATGTGTTTTGCCGTGTTCCAGTACAGTTCAGTGGAGAAAAAAATGCAGCATGCTTGACTTTCCTGCACTGGTGTCAACTAGGTCTTTGAAATCCATATAACCTATCGTCCATGCGTTTTTGATGCAGAAAAAACACTCCACTGGACTGCATCTAGTGTGAACCGACCCCAAGTAATTACTATTTTCCTATTTCAGTGCTATCACTGCTGACCTGGTCACACCATGGAGTAGAGCAACTAAAACGTATAAACTGGATGGATTTTATTTTGTTTTGCCTATCTGGTTTCCAGAATCTTTTCAATGACATGTAAAAAATGCCATTTTTTATTAGTGTAAATGCTCCATACCAGTAAAATCTGTCACCAAAATGAAATAATTACTCTGAGCAACAGGGCATTGCTGTCATTCCATATGCTAAATACCAGACGAAACCACATTGCATCAGTTCCTCAGAAAAAATATAAAACCCGTGCTAGATTCTAACTGTATGTCTGAATTTTCAAGGAACATTAAATGCCACAGACAGCAGGGAGATCTCAACCACCTCACAAATATTTTCCTATAGTGTAACAGTTTTCTCCAATCCGTCCTGGAGAACAAATATTACGTCAGTCTAAAACACAGTAACACTGCCAAGTCTTTTTATGGTATGCTCTTTGTTGTAGGTTACAAAGACTATACTTTTTGTATTTTCACTGAGGTACTGCATAAGCTTTACCAGTCAGTTAACCAGTTACGGACCGGCTCGTGTACATTTACTGCTGCAGAGTGGCGCTGTAGTGTGAATCACAGTCTATAAATGGTGCTCACGCGTGCGCGGCTAGTGGGCGGGAGCGCGCTGCCAGTGGCGCTCTCTCATGCCTGCCGCACTCTGCAGCAGTATGGGCGCAGTGCCGGCAGACATCTACTCGCGATTGCCTGGCAGAGAAGCAAAGTGGGGAACCGCCGATGTAAACACGGTGATTCCCCATTCTGTCAGTGGGCATGGAAGAGACCTACTGATCCCTGTCACTGGGATCAGTTAGATCTCTTA
The DNA here is from genome assembly GCA_018402905.1 of Glandirana rugosa. Classification (NCBI taxonomy): domain Eukaryota; kingdom Metazoa; phylum Chordata; class Amphibia; order Anura; family Ranidae; genus Glandirana; species Glandirana rugosa. Next base: position 302,466 of record BLSH010530971.1, read on the forward strand.
TGCCCCTGCCAGCCCAGCCCCCTCACAGTTAGTACACGCCTAGGGAACACAGAAAACCCCTTAGATCTCCCCCTGCAGGTTAACCCCTTCACTGCCAATGACATTTATACATGGTAATCAGTGGATATTTAAATTTCTGATCGCTGTATAAATATCATTGGTCCCAAAAAAAAAAAAAAAAGTGTCAAAAATGTCCGACATGACCCCTGCAAAATCCCTGTCCCGATAAAAATCGCAGGTCGCTGCCATTACTAGTATAAAAAAAAATAAATAAAAATGCCATAAATTAATTTTCATAGTTTGTAAATGTGGCAACTTTTGCACAAACCAATCAAACGCTGATGGCATTTTTTTTTACCACAAATATGAGGAAGGATATAAATCTGCCAAAACCAATGAACAAATTTGTTTTGTTATTTTTTTTTGGATATGTACTATAGCAAAAAGTTAAAAATATTGTTTTTTTTTTTTTTTTTCAAAATTGTCACTCTTTTTTTGTTTATAGCGGTGATCAGAAGTGACGCAGAGGGGATTAAATACCACCAATAGAAAGCTCTATTTGTGGGGAAAAAGGTGGCCCTTTTGTTTGGGTACAACGTCGCACAACCGCGTAATTGTCAGTTAAAGCTACTCAGTGTGAATCACAAAAAGTGCTCTGATCCTACAGTGGGAAATCCTTCTGGTCCTTAAGTGGTTAAGTTACCTTCACGGCCCAAGAGAAAGTGCACCGCAGTGACAAATATCCACACATCGGCCTCCCATCCCATGTCTGGCAGAGAAGTCTCTAGGAGTTCACTCATTCCATTTTCTTTGCTGAGCAGCACATACTGACTAGTTCAGTTTAAAGTGGTAGTAAACCCTCCTATCGTTTTCAGCCAAGGAAGCTGCCATCTTTGCCTTTGTTTAATCTACAACTGCCATGATGCTGCACATGTGATCAACTATGACACCAGCCATTGGATGGTTTGACAGTTTGGTTTATAGCACAACCAATGGGAGTGTTACATTTCCGGCACGTGCCGGAAATGTAACTGGTTTTTAACCTGTTAAATGCATGGGTTTACTACCGCTTTAAACAAAATTTAGGATAGCATTGAACTTGGAGGGTATGAAAAATGACAACTCAAGCACTGAACTTGGGAAAATACTGAAATAAAGATATAATCTGGTGAAAGCTTATGAAAATACAATGTTCCATAAAGTGCAGCTAAGCCCAAAAGCAAACATTGTAAAATGATTGCAGATAAGTACTTAGATGTGTTGGCTGCATTTGTTTCCTTTTTTTCAAGCTTTTGCCTGCTCGTAACATGAGCTCCTTATCCAGGGTGGATAAAAATCGATGATTATTAAAAAATGTTTATTTAAAATTTGTTTTTTTTTTTTATTTTTATCAAATTTATTTTAATTTTTTAAAAAAGTTTTCTATTTAAGATACATTAATTTAGTTTATTCAGCATGAAATGGAGCTTAGTTATATAGTATGAGGCTGTATATTCAGCAATATTTACATTTTTGGTAAACTCATTCAATGAATCCAAGCTCTGCAAGCAGAGAGAAAATGTACTGCATTGATGTATTAAACACAATTTCACAGTAACCATGAGATGAAACAAAGTTCAGGAATATTCCTTTATCCCATTGTTTTGCAAATCTATGTACACTACAAACTGTATGATTGAATCGGTTCTGATATCGCTGTTTTACTAACCTGACCGCTTATTATTCTAAATAGGAAACCTTCATTTTGTTTGCACATATTAAAGAGTCCAACCACCAGCAAGAATAAGTCCTTACATTTAAAGAGCGCCTGTAATTTCAGATCCATCATGGCAGCGCCTGTTAGTGGGCATCCACTCGCCTGCTGCCGCCACGTTCCTCACCTTGTTGCGTCACTGCCGCATCACCAGCCGTCCCATTAAAGTGAATGGGATTGTCGGTGAGTCAACAGCGGGTCAGAGGAGGAGCCGCTGTGGGACAGAGATGACAGTTGCTCTTTAAAAATTAGGACCGAGTTGATTTAAATCAAGCCTTTTTTTACTAGTGATTTAATTAATGGATTTAAATCTACTTGGATTTAAATCAAATCCGCCCTACTCCTATCCAAGTAGGAAAGTGCTAACTCACCCTACTGTTAGAGGACAACAGAAGCTAACAGAATTACTAGAATCTCCCCATCTTCATTTCCAAAACAAAGATGGATGGGGTCCTGTAGCCCTAAAATTAATATAACTGCTGCTAACCCCAAGAATCAACATTTTCTCATGTTTCAATGAGATAACAAAATGTATATTGATTGAGCTTAGATACCCTTTAAACCTCAGATGTGAATGATATCAACACTACAGGACAAATATAAACTGCATTCGAGTGGATGTAAACCGGATTGATGAAATTTGAGCGGGGCATATCGATCTGCAGTGTTTTATTATCTCTCTCCAAGTCCCTGAGGCCCCTTTCACACGGGCGGATAGAATGCAGCTTTTAGCTGCGGCTATATGAAGTTATCTACCGCAGCTATACTGTGACAATGCTTTCCTATAGCCCCAATCACACTCTGCATTTAGCAACGGTTTCGTTAGACGAATTTGTGCGATTAGAAAAAATGGATTGGAATGCGTCCAGGAACGGTGTTATGCCGCTAGCCGCACCTATCTGCACGAATCCGCAGCTAAACTGTGTAATCTACGGATAGCAACGGCAACAAGCATAGAAAATCAATAGGAAGCACTTCAAAAATGTCAAGAATGTTCCACTGCAGCTAAACGCAGCTGCACGTAAACACAGCTAAACGCAATGTACAACTGCATGTAATCATTGTGCCTGGAGTCTTGGAATTTCAAAATAACAAAACATGCTTTTAACAACAGCAGAACAGCCGTCAGTGTGAAAGGGGCCTTAGTCCTGTAGCTGCCTCATTTTCTATTCTTCTGTTATTAGCCTGACAAGTACTCTGTCACAAATGATAAAAGCGGCTGGAGTATGGTGATGGGGAGGGAGCTATAAAAAGATTAGCACAGCACTCAACTCAAGAAGAGAGCTGAGAGATTCTACCTATGACTAGAGGGGGCGTGTGCCTTTCCTCCAATCAGCTGTCTTGGCTGTATGCCCAGGCTTCATGCAATGCTAATCAGGAAGAGAAAATCTAACACGGAGAGCACTTTCTGATGGATATATATACAGCTGAAGACAGCAGATATGCATGTAAAACCTCTATAGGGAGATTTATTTCATCTCTGTGTATCATCTGAGGCAGTTCACTTCACTGGGTATATGTAAGGGTTTACATCCACTTTCAATTTTACATTTATATATTGTATAAAAAACAACATTTGCTTTTATGGACCCTGAGGAAGATATTTGGACAAAACACATCAGATGTTGTGGGTGACCCAAAGGATTAATATTAACCAATTACTGAGCACCTTTACCCCAATCCTGCCCAAGCCAATTTTAAGATTATAGCGCTGTCACATTTTGAACGACAATTGCACGGTCATGCAACACTGTACACATATGAAATGTATTTGATATTATAATTTTCACACAAATAGAGCTTTCTTTTGGTGGTATTTAACCACAGGGTCTTTTATTTTTTGCTAAATAAACGAAAAAACACAAAATAGAAAGAAAAGAAAACAAAACGTTTTCCTTAGTTTGTTATAAAATTTTGCAAACAGGTAATTTTTCTCCCTCACAGATGTGTGATGAGGAGGCAGCACCGGTGGGCACGGATAGGCAACACCAGTGGGCACGGATAGGCAACACCAGTGGGCACGGATAGGCAACACCTGTGGGCACGGATAGGCAACACCTGTGGGCACGGATAGGCAACACCTGTGGGCACGGATAGGCTACACCTGTGGGCACGGATAGGCAACACCTGTGGGCACGGATAGGCAACACCTGTGGGCACGGATAGGCAACATCGGTGGGCACGGATAGGCAACATCGGTGGGCACGGATAGGCAACGACGGTGGGCACGGATAGGCAACACCGGTGGGCACGGATAGGCAACACCGGTGGGCACTAATTGTCAGCATAGATGCCCCCTTTACACAAGCAGGTTATCGGCTCTCCTCTCCTCACAATGTCAGCATGAGGAAAAAGGGATTTTATTAAAACTTACCATAAAATCCTTTTCTCTGAGTTCACTGACAGACACAGCTCTCCATTGACATGTGGTTTATATGCAGATCCTATTAGGAGTTAACTAGGCAAAGAAAGAAAGCAAGCTGGCCCCCTCCCAGGGGGCTGTCCTCTCTTTCCCATATAATCCCCCTACTCTGCTCAGTACATCAGTTCGTAAGAAGCCGTACCGAAAAAAACGCAGAGGGGTGGGTGCTGTGTCTGTCAGTGAACTCAGAGAAAAGGATTTTTACGGTAAGTTTTAATAAAATCCCTTTCTCTCCTACATTCACTGACAGACGCAGCTCTCCAGTGACATGTGGGGATGTCCCAAAGCTGTGTCATTAAGAGGGGTAGGCAAACGACAACAACTGTACCCAACAGAATCTCTGAAGAGACGCCAGACGCGCATACACTGCCGCCTGTAAAGCTTTATGGCCAAAAGCAGCATCCAAAGATGCAGACACATCAACTTTATAAAACTTAGTAAACGTGTGCACCGAGGCCCAAGTAGTCGCCTTGCACACCTGTGACACCATGAGCCATGACTGGAAAAGGAGGCACTTTGCCCTGAACAGAATACGCATGAGTCACAGTCTGTCTGATCCAAGAGAGACAGTAGCCGACGAGGCTGCTATTCCTTTGCGCGGACCATCCGTCAAGACAAAACGTGTCAGACCTCCGAAAAGAGTCTGTAGCCGCCAAATACATCTGCAAAGCCCGTACGACATCCAAGAAATGCAACTCAATCTCCTTAGGATGTGAAGGGTGCGGACACAACAAAAGGGAGAAAAATATCTTCGTTAATATGGAAAGAAGAAACCACCTTCGGCAAAAAAGGCGGCGCAAGACCGCCTTGTCCCTGTGCAGGACCAAGTAAGGAGACCTGCAGGACAACACTGCCAACTCAGACACCCGCCTAGCCTGGCCACCAAGAAGCCACTTTCTGCAACTATTGTAAGGGAATATCCCCGATCTTCTCATACGGTGGCTTCTGAAGCACTGAAAGCACCAAATTCAAAATCCACAGTGCCACAGGCGATGGCACCTGAGGAGGCACATGGCGCACACCTTGTACAAATGTATGAATCAATGAATGTGACGCCAAAGGGCATTGAAAAAGAATCGCCAAAGCTGATATCTGGCCCTTGAGAGTACTCAACGCCAATTTTTTATTCAGGCCCTGTTGTAAAAAAGTCAGGACCCTGGATACCACATAAGAGCGAGGGTTCCAACCCCCCACCTCATACCAGGCAATATATGCCTTCCAGGTGCGATGATAAATCTTGCTCGAAGTACACTTGCGCGCTTTCAGCATGGTAGGGACCACCGAGTCGTCTACACCCCTGTCCCTCAACACCTGGGACTCAATAGCCAGGCTGTCAAAGCCAGCGAGTGTAAAGCAGGGTGCAATATGGGTCCGAGACAACAGATCGTCTCGCAGCGGGATACGCCAGGGAGCGTCTGCCACCATTCTTACCACGTCGGCATACCACGGACGCCGAGGCCAATTCAGAGCCATCAGAATCATCGGAATTCCCTCAGCTTCTACCGTGCGCAGTAGACGTGAGAGAAGTTTGAGAGGATAGGCGTTCAGAAGACGATACCGACCCCAAGGTGCCACGAGCGCGTCTGTGGCCACCGCCAACGGGTCTCTTGTCCTGCACACAAAGGCCTTTACTTTGTGGTTGAATCGAGACGCCATGAGGTCCACGTCTGGCGTGCCCCACTTGTGGCGAATCTGGCTGAACACTTCTGGATGGAGGGACCATTCCCCCTGATCCAGCGTCTGGCGACTGAGTTAGTCCGCCTGCCAATTTTCTAAGCCTGGAATGTAGATGGCGGAGATTGCCGGTACGTGAAGTTCTGCCCAACGCTGAATGAGAGCTGCTTCCGCAGCCGCACTCCTCGTTCCGCCCTGATGGTTCACATACGCCACCGCTGTGGCATTGTCCGACTGAACCCGAATCGGGAGCCCTTGCAACCTCGCCGTCCAGCGGGAAAGGCAGAGTCTGATCGCTCTTAGCTCCAGCACATTGATCAGAAGGCGAGATTCCTGCGCCGACCAAGGGCCCTGGGTCGACAGATGTCCCAGGACGCCCCCCAGCCCGACAGGCTGGCGTCCGTCGTGATTATCGACCACATCAGGGGAAGAAACGATTTTCCCCGCGTCAAGGCTGGGGCCCGAAGCCACCAGGCCAAGGAGGCCCTGGTCTGATGATCCAAGAGGGCCAACTGGTCCAGAGACAGTGGGGATCTGTCCCACCGAGACAGAATCGCTCGCTGAAGTAGCCGGGTGTGGTTCCGAGCGTAAGGTACCACCTTGAAGGCCGACACCATGAGCCCCAGCACCCGCATACAGAACCGTAATGATGACTGCCGGTGAGACAGTAAGGTTCGCACTGCTGATTGCAGGGACCGCAGCTTGGCCGGAGGTAAGAACACCTTCGCCTGCTCCGTGTCCCAAGTCAGACCCAGATATTCCAGGGGACGAGACGGAGTCAATGTCGACTTCTGCAGATTGATCAGCCAACCAAAGTCCTTCAACGAGGCCATGGTGATAGCTACGCTCTCCTCCAGGGCTGAGGCAGACTCTGCTCTCAGGAGCAAGTCGTCGAGGTAAGCTACCACCGCAATGCCCCTCTGCCTCAGTAGCACCAGCACTGGGCCACCAACTTGGTGAAGACCCAAGGAGCCGAGGCCAGACCGAAGGGCAGTGTCACAAATTGGTAATGGAGATCTCCCATCGCAAAAGCGTAGGAAGCGCTGGTGTCGGAGACAAATGGGAACATGGAGATACGCGTCCCTGATGTCCAGGAACGCAAGGAAGTCCCCCTGATGTAGGGCGGCCACGACCGAGCGGACCGATTCCATCCGGAATTTTCGCGCTTTCACATAAAAGTTTAGCGCCTTCAGGTCCAAAACCGGCCTTACCCCCCCTCCTTTTTTGGGGACCACAAATAGGTTCGAGTAGAAACTGTGAAACCTCTCTGACTGAGGCACCGGCACGATCACCCCCTGGTCTGAGAGTGCCTAAACCGCCCCGAAAAGGGCTTCCCGACGTTGATGCGGGAGTCTTATGTTCGATGGGAAGAACCTGTCTGGGGGTAGAATGCTGAACTCTTCCTGCACCCACCGGTCGGAAATGCGGGCAGTCCACCTGTCTGCGAACCCCAGAAGACGTCCCCCCACCCGATCTTCGGGTGGGGGCAACCCATCATCATGCAGAGGAAGGCTTATCCCTCTGCTTTTTTGTTTTTGCGCTGCCAGGGTCTTTTTCTGGCCTCTGTAGCAGCCTTGCCGGCTCGCGGGCCCTTGCCTGCTGCACAAGGGGCATGAAAAAACCTCTTCTGACCCGAAGAGACAGGCCCCTGCTTGTGCTCCGGAAGAAATGTACTCTTCCCGCCAGTGAAATTCTTAATGATTTCATCCAATTGAGGCCCAAATAGACGGCCACCCTGAAAAGGGAGGTCCGCTAGACCTTTTTTGAATGCGTAGTCACCCGACCACGAACGCAACCAGAGGACCCGTCTGATAATGACTGCAAAAAACAGACATTTTGGACAACATAGGGAGCAGGTCTAGAGCAGCATCACACGTGTTCTGCTTTCTGCGACGCCTCAAGCTTTCTGCTGCAGTCCAGATCATTCTGCAGCTCCGCCGTACATTCAGACAGATATTGCGCCGCCATGGCAGACACCAGGGCCGGTCTCAAGGCCTATCCTGCCAAAATGAAAAGTGCCTTAGACACCGCCTCCGTCCTCCTATCGGCAGGATCCTTAGACGGCGACCCCTCCAGGGGAATAGTCGTCGCCTTGTTCAGGCGGTCCACCGAGGGGGACGCCCACTTCTTTACGAAATTATCCTCAAAAGGATACCGGATAGCAAAACGCTTTGGCATGGCGAAGGAATGCTGCGGACGCTGCCATTCCTGATAGATCAGACGATCAAAAAATGTATCATAAGGGTAAGCTCTGGGTAACCTAGGAGGCCTGGCAGTCCCGCAGACATAAGTAGACGTCTGTGACTCGCCATCTTGGTCCAGTCGCAAAGACGCACGGATGCCAGATATTATTTCAGACACCAGCGCCTCTTCGCGCGCTGCCTTAGCCCCTTGGTCTTCCTCATCATCCGAGGGGTCAAGTTCACCCTCAGAAAGTTCCACGGGGGTCCCCGTGACTCCCGAAGCCACTTCCGGTTCGGAATCCTCCCCTGAGGAACAAGGGGGAAGAGGGGGCTTCTTAGGGGCACCCTGGGAAGAAATTCCCCAAACACCGCCCTCAGCTGTTCTAGGGACACCAGGGACCCCAACGCAGGTTGCACGGTCGCTGATTCCTCTTCAGAGGGCCCTGCAGGGTCATCTGCCATCACTCCACTCAGACTGAACACACACAGTGAGGACAACAACTAGCGGCACCCCCACACTGTAACCACACCACCGCCCCTCAGAACGCCAGGGAGACCCAGGAGGACTGCACCCACCGCCACCAGCACCCCCAGGAAGCCAGCTATACTTGCTGTTTCTGCCACAGAAAAACGTCCTGAGGACCGCCAGAGAGCTTGCGCCGTCAGCAGCCAGCCACACTGTTCCAGTTAAAGTGAAAGTAAAAACGGCAGCAGCATGTTTTCTCAGCATGCAGGGACTCCAATATGGCCGCCGAGGACATCCACTAGAGGCCAAAGGGCTGCTGAGGAACAAAGCTCCGGCAAAATGGCCGCCACAGCACTGGAGGGAAAATCCCATGAAAAATGGCCGCAGCTACAGCAAAATGGCGGCGGATCGCCGCATGGCGGCCTAGGCGGTATGCACACAGTGCCAAACAGGTTGCGGAGCGGGGGGGGGGGAAGGGGTAAGAGGAAAGGACGAAGGAACCCAGGAGGGACCCAGGAGAGCCCCAGCGACCAGCCTCTACCGGCGGCTAACGCAGACAGATGCGCCAAAAATCAACCGCC
>BLSH010530971.1:311554-321574 GCA_018402905.1 Glandirana rugosa
CCCCCCCCCCCCCCCCCCCCGCCAACACCCAAGGAGGATCAGAAGGGGGCTCACTCACCACTCCTGACGGGCGCAGCGGGTAGCCACCCGGTCGCAGACTTTTCTCCCCAGGTGGGGAGGGATGCTGCTGGCCACAAGCCCCTGGACAGGATCAAAACCGGACACTGGGCACAAGTGGGGGGATCACCCACTGGCCGCCCGCACGGAACAGGCACGATGCGGCGGGACCCACTATAGCCTGGGACTAGCTCGCATCGGTTGGCTGAGCTGGGGGAAGTACAGGATTTTCCAGGAACCCTCTATGCCCCAGCCGGCTTCTTTATAGTAGTGTTCATTAGCTTGATGAAAAATAAAAAAGCGGTAGCAAAAATCTCAAGCGCAGGTCCCATAACGGAGCCAGGTCAACTCCTTGCACTAGGCATGTTAAAACTGATGTACTGAGCAGAGTAGGGGGATTATATGGGAGGGGCCAGCTTGCTTTCTTTCTTTGCCTAGTTAACTCCTAATAGGATCTGCATATAACCCACATGTCAATGGAGAGCTGCGTCTGTCAGTGAACGTAGGAGAAAGGAGTGCTGTTAACCAGCTTGTGTGTATATCGTGATCAGCTGCGATTGGACACAGCTGATCGCATGGTAAAGAGCCGCTGATTAGCTCTTTACCCCGATCTGCGATCTGTTGTGTCTCAAAGACACAGCAATCACAGAACGTGGCGGGTTCAATCACGGGAGGACGTCATAGGATGCCCTCTCAGAACTGACTGGCCGCAATGTAGTAGTTATTCTACTATAGCACAGTCGGCAAGTGGTTAAAACAGAATTAAAAGGTTAAACTTTTTTTTTTCTTATTTTGGATAGAGTAAGGGAGGGTTATTATCACAAATGTCAGTCTTTGTGTGTCTAACTGGAGAGATTTCCCTCCACTTCCTATCCCAAAGCCAAAACGGATAGTGAGAGGAAACCACTCCAAAGTGAGGGAATCCCTGGTGGTAAACAGAACGGGTGTGGATCACAGGAGCAATCTCATGTTCCTGCAGACTCAGGATAGCTGGCTGTCTTTACATCATACAGGTAGGCAATTACCCAAGAGCAAGAAGATTAATGGACTATGGAGGATGCTCACACCAGTGCCCTCACAGCTTTAGAACTATGAGCTGTCAGCTGCAATGGATGGTAGTACTTGAAACTGAATGAATGATGTGGCCACGTGGGCAGACCCACGGTCTTTAAATTCTGACAGCTAGTGGGGGAGAAGATCCCTGGCCTGCTGTCACAGGAAAAAGGGGAGGGGGGGGGGGGAGGCTGCAGATTCTGGAGCATATTACATTTTCCACCCTAAAAATGGGTGGGACATGTAATATGTGCCAAAGGTGAACTTATCCTTTAAAGGTAACGGTTAAAAAAGTGTGGGTAGGTGTCCAAAAGTGAGGTGTAGCAACTCTGTGTTGCATTTTTGCTATCATTTACAATCTATACTGTTTATGTAGGAAGGGAAGTGCAATGTTACCAACTGGAAATAATATAGTTTTTTTCCATTTAGTTGCATAGAGGATCATAAAGAAAATTATAACCAAGTTATATGGCAGAAATAAGAATTACATAATTACAAAAATTCTTCGTAATCACACTAGTCACCTTACACCCACCAGGACTAAACAGAGACCTATAGTGACCCACATTTACTAAAAGATTTGTTACATCAGTTTTGATTACTATGTTAATTACATTTCATGTTATGCACACATTGTTAGAATCACAAGTCAACTGTGTTTGTTTTTGCAGATTCCCACATTTGGGATAATTATTCCTATGGTGAACTACAAAAACTGTTGATTTCAATAGAAGCACAGTCCATGGTATTTCCTGTGAGCTGCAAAGAAGAATATCCTCCTTTCTAGACTATCTTCTATAAACTATCAATTTCCCTGACCGCAAATAGCGGGGATGAAGATATACATACATGTTTGCAGTCTACATCAGGGGAGAAGTCAAGGGTGACAACTATAGCTCCCTCCATGGATACAGTAGAGGAGCCATTTAGCCACCCAAGGACAGGAAGTGTGCTATATTGAGGATTACCAGGTGAAAAAGAAAAAGACGCTTGGGGTGGGAAAAAAAATGCAGCCACCACACATAGGCCTAGCAAGCAGCAATATACTACACCTTTTGGTTTACGATTGCAGGTACTTCTGTCCCAATAATGCTAACTTATTGGAGGGTTGATACATTGCACATGAGACAACAGGCCAAAGTGGTTTATTGCAGGTCGGATGGAGAAGACAATCACATCTCACAAATTTGTGTTATATACTCCATATTTTTAGGACACATAATAAAATGTAAAGGATGCAAAGTTCACTACTGTGAACAGCAGGAATAAAGTAGCAGATATAAGCAGCCATTAATTATCTGTTCATACAGTGATATATAGTGACAGCTCTGATTAGGCAACATTCCACAAAGTGTGGGGAGAGGAACTGAAGAACATCATATCTAATGGATGCAGCCCACATACGTTTGATCCTTAGGAAAAATAAATAAGAAAAGGAAGATTAGTAAATCAGGGATTGTAGATAAAATGCTAGAGATAACGGAAGGTGATGGGAACAGAAGAATCATCCCATTTACACATTGCTAAATGGAAAATTCAGCTGACAATGAAAAGTAGGTAGCATTTACCAAAAAAAGTGATTACTGGTACAACACTGGCACAATGCTCAAAAATAAAGAACCCATTTAGATACAAACTGTACCTGCGTAGGAGTTTATCAAAATAAGTGTACAGGTAATGTTGAGGTACATATATAGTTACAGTGTTACTAAACCCAGGACCCTGCAGTCACTATATCTGGTCTCCCACAGAACACAGAACATGGAAATGCAATAATTTTAGTAAATAAAACCTGCTCAATACCTTTTCTTATCAGTATATTCAGTATATAGCAGTCTTGTGACTATAAGTGTCTGGTTAAAGCTTGGAGGAGTTTTCATTCTACCCTGATTGTCCTATGAGGCTGCAGGACGCCTGACCCTTTGTCTGACAGTGCTGATTGGCCCTGTGCTGAACACATGCACCCTCCCAAGAAAAGATTTTAAAAAACCCTCTCTAGCAATAGACACCACACTGAGCATGTGCAGAGTGACTCCAAAGGCTCTGTTCCAACAGGAGATGCATTGGGGACAGTGGAAGGAAGGATTAGAGGAGACAGGCTCAAACAGCTTTTTTATACAATGTGCAGGATTAACCCCTTAGGTTCCACAGTTAGTATAACAAGCATGCTTTACTGCATATACAGACTGATTTTACTGTTGTGGGTTTAAGTAACACTTTAAGGCGACCCTGTCAGATAGATATAGAATATAAACTATGCATTTATGAGGGCTCGACAAACCACAGGACACCATAGCAACTAGAAATTGTGTCCTGGTGACTGGGAATTTGTCACCCCAGTCACTGTTACAAGAGTTGCACAAATCCTTTTGCCCAACAGCCAGGACATGCAGTTTTGGGTGCTGGACAAGTTTCTTTATTTTTTTAACATTTAGCCCTGCTGCGATTTACAAGCAAGCGCCCCCCCCCCCCACCCGATCCATCACTGTGTGGGCTCAGTGCCCAGCCACCCCCTCTGCCTATCACTGTGTGGGCTCAGTGCCCAGCTGCCTCCTCCGGCCTATCACTGTGCAGGCTCAGTGCCCAGCTAATGGAAAAAACACATCATGAGCTAAAGTAATAACATAAAAATGCACTGACCACCAAGGTAAATCAATAAGGAAAAGCTTTCTACTGATAGCTCTGTACAGGATGTTTGTAAGCTATAGGAAGTGTCAATGAACTAAGAGAAAGAGCTCACCAGCGCACTGGCAGTTTATTGAGAACTACAAGCTGTCTGCCATGGTGGAATATGGGACTTGCAAGTCATTCATTCACAGATTCCCAAGCAGCTTTTACATTGTTACTGTGGGTGCAGGGAGTGCCTACAGAGGGAAGATCAGGGAGTAGCTTATATCTACTTGATCCACACATTTTATCAGCTCTCAAAGACCAAAGCAGCTCTCTTGTCCACTCCAAAAAGGACATAAAAATGGGCAGCTTTTTCCCACCCCCATAGAGGCATGCTGATTGAAAGACAAGTGCAAGGAAGTGTTTAAGTGTGTGTTTGTATGTATAAGTAAAAAATGATTGGCCTCTCAGATTTCAGGGTTACAGTCCAGAGTATTCAACAAATGTTTCTGCAGAGCAGGAAGCTATAAAACCGCTATTAAACGATTCAGTAAAAATGACTCCATAGGAAACAAAATCAGAGCTCATCTTATTTAACAGGATCTCAAATATGGTTTAGATTAATAGTGCACATAATTACAGACACAGTATCCTTATTGTACAACTCCTCAATCTGGCACCATTTAGTGACGCGGCACAAGAATTCATAGTCATTTGCCCCTACTTTCACATCAAGGAAAAATTTGTTTTCCCTACATGTATATTACTTTGTTCCTATCTTTTACATTTACAGTGTTTTTATATAGATAAAAGTGCAATATTACCATCAAAGGAAGTTTGTAAAGACCTACTACAATGAAGGAAAATGTGTGGTCAATCACAACCTGTATATGCGACTCCTACTACATTGTGTAGACAGAGGACTTCTGCTGAACACACCCTCATTACAGTATAAACTGCAAGCATACCTTGCATGCTTTATGAACCTTGAGCCACTTTACAAGTTAACGCTCAGCATCAGTGAAATATCCTCGGACCATTTCTACCTACTTTTCACACCTTCTTTAGGCCAAACGCAAAGGGCAGCCTCAATGGCAAACTGGAGCAGGTATGGAATGAGGTAGTCAGAGTGTGACTAAGTTGTGGTTGAGATTTGCAATACAAAGCATTCCAACGTTAAGGGATTCTAGACGGCACTCCAGATATAATGCATATCCTGCACTTGTCATTCACACATCAGCGCTTCCAAATCGCAGGCAGAATCACAGCAAATCTGCCCGCGAATGAAAAACATGAATGCATCTGCTACTTTACATGGTAAGATGAAAAAATTAATTGTAAAGCTAACAAAATGTGTAAGTAGTTCCAGGCCAACTACATTATTTAGGCTGCATTCACACTTCAGTATTTTGAAACGCAGGCAGATTTGCCACGTTTCTGCCCACGATTTGAAAGCACCGATGTGTAAATGACAAATCGTGGGACTCGCATTTGAGATGCCATTTGAATGACACCTCAAAATCGCAGAGCGGGACTGCGCTGCAATCGCGGCAACCAACATCGCGGGAAGGATGTCGCCTAAAAGTAGCTCCTGAACTTGCGATACGGGCTGCTGCGATTGCATAGACATCAATGTATCAAAGGTGTGTATTGAAAAACGCAAAATGCACCTGGAATATGCAAACGGCAACCTGCTTAAATGTGAATCAGGCTCAAATCATTTAACTGAGATGGATTTGAAGATGCGGCTGTATCCCACATATGGTTAAGTTTGGGACAGTTTACCTCCAAAATTTTAGACAACGCAATTCACCTTAATCTCCCTAACTGCATTCTCTTCACACATATCCCAGGTCTGACAACCTGCTATCAAAGTCTTATACATACTATATGTGTTTCTATACATTGGTTGATTGCCTATCACTGGAAATCCCCCACGGTTCCTCTTGCCCAATTAAAGAGGCAGTTATTATTAATAATATGGAAAAAAAAACTCATACATTATAGAATACTATGCATATTTTTAAGCGCAAATGGGATCCCTGGTTTTCTTTCTCAAGAGACTACTTCTGTTAGACGGTATTATCCTTTTCCTTACATATACCTGCAGATGTATTACCATTTTTGTAAATCAGCTATATGAGTTTCCAAGAAATATCTTTGTATTTTTTCATGTCCTCTTTATACTTATCAACAGAAAATTTGATCTATGTAATTGATATCCTCTCTCATGACTTGTCAAAAGCAGTATTTTTGTACCATTTTCTTGTCCGTATCAAATAAAAAGTTTTTAAACAAAGGAGATGCGGCTGTACATGGTTGTGTGCCAGGGGAGGGGTTGCATCCAGCACCCTTACAGATGTATGCTACGAATGTACACTATCTGCGTTCGGGACATACGTCTAAATGGGTGCAGTACACAGCAACTACAGGCCCTGGGAGAGCATTTATGCAGGCTCTGCACACTGTACAATCATGTGCATAAGCCCTTACCCCATTCCACTGCAATATAAGAAAGAAAGCGGGGAAAAAAAGGAAGAGATTTTGCAGTATTTTGTCACTGCTCTGACTCGTTTACTTTTACAGCTGCAAAACTGGTGTCACCGGCGCTGAGTAATACAAGACACAGCAAGAGCTTGTGCAGAAGTGTCAAA
Organism: Glandirana rugosa; assembly: GCA_018402905.1. Classification (NCBI taxonomy): domain Eukaryota; kingdom Metazoa; phylum Chordata; class Amphibia; order Anura; family Ranidae; genus Glandirana; species Glandirana rugosa. The sequence goes on from BLSH010530971.1 coordinate 317,929, forward strand.
CTGAATTGCAGCCTCTTAATTGTTACACACCACGCCACTGCTATGTATGCTGCTGCCTGTCAAGTTAAATTAATATGGGCAGTGTATTTGAGACTGACTCAAAAATAAAGATCACGCTTAAGCTTACCTTTCATCAGGTCATATAGACATTTCAATAATCATTAGTTCAGGAATGTACTATTGCCAAACTGCTAAGCATAAAAAAAATAAAAAAAAAACACCATACAAATCCAATTATGCCAACAGGAAAGCCACTTCAAAGGGTATTTCTAAATCTGGCTCTAGTGATAGAGGGGCAAGAGCACAGTCACTGGCTGCATATGGTGCACACAGCAGTCACCAGTCAACACTAAACAATGTGCTGCAGGGGAAACCGTGTCTGCTCCAGTCTTGAGGTTTACCAAATGTCTTAGTCCAAGTTCACATATCTCTGAACACTAAGTTCACAACAAGACACAGACACACTGGGGTTGATTTACTGAAACTGGAGTGTGCAAAATCTGGTGTAGCTCTGCATGGAAGCCAATCAGCTAACTTGAGCTTCTTCAATAGACCTTTGAAAATAAAACCTGGAAGCCGATTGGTTTCTATGCACAGCTGCACCAGATTTTGCATTCTCACGTTTAAGGCTGAGTTCACAGGTTTCCCCACATCAAAGTCACATGACATGCGAGTGTGACCAGCTCTCAATAGAGCCGGTTCACAAAATGTCCAGGGGAGCCGCAGTCCTCATTCCAAAAGAGTCCTGTGTGTGTTTGGGTCTGGTTCAGGTACAAATTCAGGCAAAAATTGAGACCCAATTCACACCTGAACCAGTGAACATGAACACACCAGACTCCATGCTGGGAACTGCAGTCACACATTTGAACCCAGCCTCAGGCCCCAGTCACACTTGTGCGACTTGTCACGCAACTTTTGACATCAAAGTCGCATGACAAGTCGTTCCCCATGTTTTCCAATGATATCCACTCATATATGTGTGACAAAGTTGCAGTGACTTCAGAGTAGTTCATGCACTACTTTGGTCCAACTTTCATGCAAATTGAGGGTCATTACCTCAATGTATTAACCCTCAAACATTGCACAAAATTTATACCTGGATGTTATACAGTGCAACAGTTGTCCACTATTACTAGTCAAAGCCAAAGTCGTATCCAAATTGACATCAAAGCACTCCAACGTCAGCGCAACTCCAAGCTCCGATCAGACTGATGTCAGACAGTACATTTATTCACAACAGTTTCCTTATTAGCTACAAATTTCTGAAGGAGAGTGATTTACAGCCATGCACACAAACCCAATGCTGTAGCACTAGTTTGTAGTAGCAATAAATCACCAATGACTATTAGGCCCCTTTCACACAGACGGCTGTTCTAAGCATGTTTTGTTATTTTGAAATTCCAAGACTCCAGGCACAACGATCACTTGCAGTTGTACATTGCGATTAGCTGCGTTTACATGCAGCTGCGTTTAGCTGCAGTGGAACATTGACATTTTTGATGTGTTTCCTGTTGATTTTCTTTGCTTGTTGCTGCTGCTATCTGAAGGTGACAGTGCACTGCTTTTACCTGCAGTTATGTGCAGATAGCTGCACTACATCGTTCCTGGAAGCATTCAAATCCATTTTTTCTAATCGCACAAAATTGTCTAGGACAGCATTATCAGAGTATAGCTGCGGTAGATAACTTCATCTATCAGTAGCTGAAAGCTGGAGTTCAATTCCCCCCCCAGCGCGCCGTGAAAGGAGCCTTAGACTAACTACAAATCGCTAGCATTAACAATTTGTAGCAGCAATTCATCTTGGCTACAAATGCCTATCTAAAAGGAAAACAAAAAGTCTCTCTATAACTTCTACTTCATAGCACAGACAGACTTCCTGATGATCCTTTGACTGACCTGAGGGCGGGGGCCGGGGGGAATATCAGGGGAAGTCAAATGACTGATCAGTGAATGTAAGTAATCAAATTAGTAAAGGTCTACTTCAGAGCTTGTGGGTGAACCAGTTTCATATTATTCAACATCCTATTTAAAACTAAAACAAACTCTGGTAGGGATTTACAATTATTGGATTGTTTTCTTTAACAAAAAGGTAAACGTTGGGCTACCGAATTTTCAAAAAGGATATATTTGCGATAACAGATCTGCAAGCAGATTACATGCAAATGTAAAGTATGGTTATTACTGTCCAACCCTCAGGCAGTTGCACACAGCTGAAACGTAGTCCTAGCTGTTCGACATAGCTGTGCTAAAGAAGAACCTAAAACTTAGTACACACTGCTAGATTTCTTTTCACGAAACCCTGCGGGCTGAACTATATAAGAAAAAAAAACATAAAAAGGTGACCGCTCAGGTTGGAGCCAATGTACTAACAATCCGATGTTAGTACAGCAATCTGTTCTATTGTGCTCTAACAGGGGGACAGTATCCATTTTAGAAAACTCCGGTCAGCCGATCGGCATTCCTTTATCAGTCACGCCTCTTCAACAAACTGGCCGAACGGCCGGCTTCTGTCAGACCGGCTGCAGTACACACAGGCCGAATATCGGCTGGTTTCTATTGAACCAGCCGATGCCGGCCAACATTCGGTCAGTGTGTACTAGGCATGATTTCCATCTAAATTATTAAACTCTAAATTTAAGTTTATTTATTTTTAAATGTTCCCTTCCTCCCCTTCATCACCAACCTGCTAATGAACTCTGTGCAAAACTGTTTACACACTGGTCGCCAGTACATCTGTAGCCCTACTCAAATGCTGCACATTGTTTTCCCACGTGTCTGAATCCAGCACTTTTTCCATGCAAGTTGATCGGCAGGGCCTCTGGGCAGAAACGTCAGTCACCTAAGTGCCCTCTGGCAGTTCTGGAGGTGCACTGATGACCCAATCCCCTCAACTGGATTTGGACCGAGGCATTGTCCAATCTGGACCACAGCAGAGCGTTGAGAAGGAGGCAATCCAATAAGGGCAGGAGGCACAGCAGCACTGGATGGAAGGCTGGAACGAGAGCAAGGCGGTCCTAGCAACCAATTACTAGCTGCTTAGCATGAAAAGCTAACCCTGGCAGCTCCCACCCTCCGTCCAGAGGCTGCTATACCTCCCACTCCCAGATCAGAATTGTTCTGCCTCCAGCTCTCCGCAAGGTAGGAGTGTGAAGGGGGGCATGGCTGTGAATGAAGTGAAGGGGGGGGCGGACACTACTATGGGCGTGGAGGGGTTTTGTGAAGGACAGTGAGAGAGTGTGTGGTGGTGTCATCACAGGAAACGGGGAAAGTGTTATGTGGGGGGGGGAGGGGGCTGTCGTGACAGGAAGTGTTTTGGGGAGGTGCGGGTATCATCACAGGCGGGGGGGGAAGTGAAGTAAGTGTCGGTACGGGGGGAAGTGTGAGGATGGAACGCCTCTCGACCTCCGTCTTGTTAAGACTAGACCCTCACCCTCCATATCGTCGGAGACCTGCCTCCCACCCTCGACGGTCCCAATCGAAAAGTACGATTCGTCGATCATTAACCAACGATCCTGGCGGAACGAGAGCAAGGTCGGAAGGTAGGTCACGACGACACGGAGGACGGGAATAACCTAACGGAGGAAGAGTTGCGAGACGACACCAGGTCTAACCTGTTACGGAGCCAGGTTTAGGTCAACTCCCCTAA
>BLSH010530971.1:321584-348303 GCA_018402905.1 Glandirana rugosa
CGTGACAGGAAGTGTTTTGGGGAGGTGCGGGTATCATCACAGGCGGGGGGGGGGGAAAGTGAAGGGGGGGGGGGCGGACACTACTATGGGCGTGGAGGGGTTTTGTGAAGGACAGTGCTGTCGGGGGAGGGGGGAGGTGTATTGTGAAAGGGGCAAAGGACACTACTGTGGTGGTGTGTGAGAGTGTGTGTGTGTGTGGGGGTATGTTAGGGGGTTGTTATTTACCTAGCAGTCCCATTTTTTAACATGTCACGAATGTGGAACAATTAGTCTCCATTTTTAATGGCACAGGGATGCACAAAGGGCGAGTTCAAATACCAGCATGTCATATCGGGCACTGCGTCTGTGCATGCAGCTGTGTGTCCCAATGGACAACAATGGGACTCTGACACAGGAATGCACACAACACCTGTGCATCCGTGTCAGGAAACGACAGCCCTGCATAGGGCACAGAGGTAACCCCCCCATTTGGCCTTAAAGGGAAAAAGTTCACCCTAAATCACTTTTTTTTTTTTACCAAATTCCAGCTCCCCTATGTTGCAATATAGCATTCATGTACTTTTTTGCAAAAATATAAACGCTTTCCATTAAATCTACAGACACTTAATTTACTGTCCTCCATCCATGTTTCCAGACGTTTCCATTCGTAATGTCTTACCTTCACACAGACTATAGGTCATGGCACAGGAAGGAGTTGACCAGCTGACCTCATTAGCACAAATCCTTCATCATCCACCCTCCTACCTACCACCCACTCCCAAGTGCACGTTTTTTTAAATGAGATGCAGTCAATCAGTGATCACCCTTCTCACTAAATTCACAATATACAATTAGATTGTATAGTGTATGGCCACGTTTATACACCCAAAATTATTAGTTGCGATTTCAGTGCCATTAATTGTTAAAGGCTCACCAAACACAGAAGCGCAAACACATTTTGCCATGTGAAAACACAAAGGCCAAATGCTGTAAAATGCACAGTAAAAAACACACAAAATACCAAAATGTCCCATTAACCACATGTAGTGCAGCCAATTGAAATCAACAGGCTGCCTTATGCGTGTCACAGGAAAAACGAGACACAAAACGTTTGCTCCCACTATGCTAGATGTGAATGGGGCCTGAAAGTGAAATTGGTGTGGTAACACAAGAACAACGAGGCTCCATTCACATCTGTGTGTTTCCTTGCATTTTAGAAATGCGCTGTACCAAAAATCTCTAACAATCCAACGGTCCATTCAGGTGGATGGGCTGCCCTATGTGTGATGAGTAAAAATGCTCAAAACGCCTCCCTACCTCGCAAAAAAAAAAAAAAAAAATACATATGGGAATGGGAGTTCCCACTATGCGGAGATGTGAACATAGATTGCATAGCGTATGAGCATCTTTATACAAGTATATAGGAGGGAGTGGACAAACACTCTGCTGTCAAGCCCCATTCACATCTCTGCATAGCAGGAACTCGCATTCCCACATGCAAGGTGGGGAGGCGTTTGAGCATTTATACTCACACATAGGGCAGCCCATCCACCTGAATGGACTGCCCTACACCTAGCAATCGCCCCAAAGAAGCTTCAGAACTTTTTTTTTTTTTTTTTAGGGTGGAGCTTGGTTCGTTTTTACTGCGATTTTTGGTGCAGCGCATTTCTGAAATGCAAGGAAACGCACAAATGTGAATGGAGCCTCATTGTTCTTGTATTACCACACCAATTTCACTTTCAGGCCCCATTCACATCTAGCATAGTGGGAGCAAACGTTTTGTGTCTCGTTTTTCCTGTGACACATAGGGCAGCCCGTTGATTTCAATTGGCTGCACTACATGTAGTTAATGGCATATTTTGGCGTTTTGTGGGTTGTGTGTTTTTTACTGTGCGTTTTACAGCATTTGCCCCTCCTTTTTTCACATGGCAAAATGTGCGTTTGCTTCTGTGTTTGGTGTGCCGTTAACAATGGCACTGAAAGTGCAACTAATAATTTTAGGTGTATAAATGTAGCCATACACTATACAATCCAATTGTATATTGTGAATTTAGTGAGAAGGGTGATCACTGATTAATTGCATCTCATTTAAAAAATATGCACCTGGGAGTGGGCGGTAGGTAGGAGGGAGGACGATGCAGGCTGTGTGCTAATGAGGTCAGCCGGTCGACTCCTTCCTGTGTCATGACCTATAGTCTGTGTGAAGGTAAGACATTACGAATGGAAACATGGATGGAGGACAGTAAGGCAAGTGTCTGTAGATTTAATGGAAAGCGTTGATATTTTTGCAAAAAAAAAAGTACACAAATGCTATATTGGTACATAGGGGAGCTGGAGATTAGAAAAAAAAAACGTGAACAAAAAAGGTGAACTTACACTTTAGCCCGGGTTCAGACTTGTGCGATGTCAGATCGCATGTGATTTGCGCACACACACTGTGGGTGCCGATCACATGCGATCTCTGAGCAGTGCGAGTTCAGCCATACACTTGTATGGCTGAACTCGCATTAGATTCACAAAAAATCATATTCATGTGCCAGTTCACAGTTCGCACTGCAATCTGTGAACAAAACTGGGGGTGTCATTAACTTTGTAATGACACCCGCCAGTGGTTCGCAGAAGGCAGTGTGAAATGCCAGCAGGAGTAATGCAATGCGGGAACTGGCTCTGTAAATCGCGCCGGTTCCCGCATCGCCCAGATCTGAATCAGGTATAAAGCAGCAAGGCAGGTCACAGTTCATGCATACTTGTTGCAGGTGAAACCACTGAATCCAGAAGGTTTACACGATAGCCATGCAACATAGCATTTTTAAATAAAGAGGTCAGCAACGGGTAGACCAGGTAATCAGACAGACAATTGTGATGTAGTTATGCTGTTGGCAACTATAGGACATTTTTAGCTTTAGACACAATTTTAAAATACTTTCAGACATGGCAGCAAGAGACCTATGGATGGCTGCTCTATACCAAAATTTGCCAAGCTAAGCTCATCCAGAAATCATGTTACCATTCTCCACAGAGTTTAGAGTAAGACCCCTTTCACACCAAGGCGTTTTGCAGGCGCTTTTGCACTAAAAATAGGGACTAAAAAGCGCCTGAAAAACTGCCCCCAATACACGTCAGTGTGAGAGCCCGAGTGCTTTAACACTGGGGCGGTGTGCTTGCAGGACGGTAAAAAAAAAGTCCTGCAAGCCGCATCTTTACAGCGGTGTATTCACCGCTCCTATACTGCCCCTGCCCATTGAAAACAATGGGGCAGCGCTCCTGAAGAGCTGAACACGGCTTTGGGAGAGCCACAAACCGGCACTTTTAACCCGTTTAACCCCTTATGGGGGGGGGGTTAAAAGCGCACCGCCGTCGCCCAAATAGTGGCGCCATAGTGCCGCTATGACGAGCGGTAAAGCGCCGCAAATTAGCGGTGTTTTACCACTAACGCTCGGGCGGCCCCGGTGTGAAAGGAGCCTTACAGGCCAACTGCAGGAAAACAAAACAGCTCATTTCTGTCTTAAGGTTGGTACACACGGACAGAAAACGGGCGTCATTCGACCAGTGTACAATAGCCTGTCCGGCTTCTGTCGAACCGGCATGCTGGAAAACCAGCAGCCGGTCAGCGCTTGCAGCCAATGTTCCCCCTGTCAGGGCACAATAGCACAGCACGGAGATCGCTGTACTAACATTGCATAGTTAGTACAGTGTGCTCCTCGGTTACAGTGTGTACCAGGCATGTTCAGAAGTAACCAACCCACAGTATTCTTACGTCCAATGTGGGGCTATGAGCAGTGCATTCGTATTGATAACAAAGGACCTTGGAGGGCCAGAGGGAACATGCACACTTCCATTAGGTCCTGTAGCAAGCCCTGCTCCCTCCACTCTCCCATGGCTCCACTTTCCTAAGTTTCTCCTGTGACACCAGGAAGTGACAGGAGTAATGCTGGAGCTAGATAAGTGTTTGGGGACCGAAAGGGATGGGGGGGGGGGGGTGTCGGGGTTTATAGGGTTTACACAAATGAAGAGAATGCATTAAGGCAAAGAAAAAAAAAAAAAAAAAGAAGACGACGACATTTAACCTATAGGACATCATCTATAGCTACTGTAATACTAAAAACCATCAGTGAAACACATTAAAGCGTTTTTTAATTACCAAGATCAAAGCAAAAGATGAGCCGGCACTCTTGGGGATCAGATAATAAAGTGTTTTTATTCCATCGTGGCAACGGCAATCAACAGCTACAACGGCTCTCTAAATTTGTTCCCGGAAAGTTCATATATTTTTGCACATATTAAAACAAAGGATGGTCAAAATCCATAATTCTATAGATGAAGATATGACATCTTCAATCTGATAGAAATGAGCCCCAAACTAGTATAAGTCAAAGCAAATAGATTTAGATGTTAATGCAATGATGGAGTACTAAGGATGTTCAGAGGGGTAATGGTCAAACTTCAGAAACTACATGTCCAAAAGAGACCCACTTATTTCAGGAAGAGATCAACATCATATCTGTAGTTCATTCCTGTGGGGACCCTTGTCTGTAAACTATAGATCCACCAAACTTCCCTTTGTAGGAGCTCATGACGTAAATCCCCCCTCCCCCGCCTGATGGTCGGACCCTCTCTACACCATAAAAGCAAAATGACAACATGTTGCCCCGTGTTCGTGTTTAAAATGTTTAGACACGTTGGACAATCCTTTATTTGTGGTGTAGGAGGCTCCGTGAAAATGCTCACTGACCATTTTTCTCAGCACTCTTGTAGTGCAGCCCACATATTGTAGGCTGCAACTTTTACACTCTATAACATACACTACATTATCAGAGTCGCAATTGATGTAATTTTTTATATTAAATACCTTATTGTTTGCATATGATTTGACATCACGCCATACCTGTACATGGGTTGATGGGAGGAGATGTACATCTTCTCCCACGCCAACCCTTTCAGGAGCCAGCTGAGGTGGTTTGGTCGCTACATCGACGACCTCCTGTGCGTGTGGCAGGGCACGATGGAAGAGTTAATCTCTTTTATTGAATATGCCAACAAGAATTCCCGTTGGCTGTAACTATTGTTTTTAACTCGTCCCTATGTATTTTGTCTTTTGTACATATTATGTGTTCTAATAAATCATACATTTTTATTTAGGTCTCTCATCCCTGGGTACCGAGATAGTCCAGCCCCAACCGTCCCTTCTCTATCATGGACTCTGGATGATGGTACCCACCCCTACCCCTATATACCTGTAAAATTAAGGCTTCCCCTTTTTCCTAGGTGCGTTTCTATAACTGGAACGCACTGGAAATGACTGCACTGGTATGAACTATGCCATTGGAGACCATATAAACCTACCTTCCATGTGTTTTTGATGTAGAAAAAAATGCACTGGACTGCATGTGGTGTGAACTGGCCCTAAAGGATAACTCTAGTGTGGAGTGCTAGGTTAGAAAGCCCATAGACAAGGGTGTTACTATAAAATGTGTAACTCTAGTATCATAAGTAACCCTTTTTGCAGGAAAAAAAAATGCATCTATTTTCAGAAGACTGTAGAGCAGGGATATGCAATTAGCGGACCTCCAGATGTTGCAGAACTACAAGTCCCATGAGGCATAGCAAGACTCTGACAGCGATTAGTATGACGGGACTTGTAGTTTTTCAACAGCTGGAGGTCCGCTAATTGCATATCCCTGCTGTAGAGCATTGCATCCACGATCAGAAGATCCCAGATGTAATGCCAGGCTCCTGCAGACACTGCCTTCAGCTTCCCAGCCATACCACCGTACAGTCAGACAGTTACAATGCTGGTGGAAGTGTAAATGAACTATAAGGGGTGCTCATCAGCACCCTCACAGTTCTTTGAGAACAAGCCATCTGCCGCAGTGGAAGACAGGACTTGTAATTTTCCCATTCACAGATAGCTGTGAATGAATGACATGGTTGTGCAGGCGGAGGGGACAGAGTTTTCAAAATGTAGGGGTAGGGAATCAGGGGGTAGACCTAGAGTATGTTACACCTAAATATATGGATGTAACAAACTCCATAAGATGGACTTATCCTTTAATATGCAAATTAGGAAGTGCAGTTCTTTTGACACACAGAAAAACATCTTATTCATTTTTTTTAAGACTAGTTCATGACCAGTCATGATTTACAATCTCATCAACAAACACAACACTGATCCAGCAGGAAAGGCTCGACACATAACGGTCCACAAATTACCAGATGTTGCTTATACTAAACCAGCTCAATCTATCCACTTACTGAAATTGTGAGGGTCTAACTTTTGACATTTATTAGAGCAGTTTTAAATGTGAAAAGACAAATATTTGAGATATATATATATATATATATATATATATATATATATATATGCAAAAAAGCATTTAGTCAGCCACCAATTGTGCAAGTTCTCCCACTTAAAAAGATGAGAGAGGCCTGTAATTTTCATAATAGGTACACTTCAACTATGAGAGACGGAATGAGAAAAAAAATACAGAAAAATCACATTGTCTGATTTTTAAAGAATTTATTTGCAAATTATGGTGGGAAATAAGTATTTGGTCAATAACAAAAGTTTATCTCAATACTTTGTTATATACCCTTTATTGGCAATGACAGAGGTCAAATGTTTTCTGTAAGTCTCCACAAGGTTTTCACACACTGTTGCTGGTAGTTTGGCCCATTCCTCTATGCAGATCTCCTCTAGAGCAGTGATGTTTTGGGGCTGTCGCTGGGCAACACGGATTTTCAACTCCCTCCAAAGATTTTCTATGGGGTTGACATCTAGAGATTGGCTAGGCCACTCCAGGACCTTGAAATGCTTCTTACAAAGCCACTCCTTCATTACCCGGGCGGTGTGTTTCGGATCATTGTCATGCTGAAAGACCCAGCCACGTTTTATCATCAATGCCCTTGCTGATGGAAGGAGGTTTTTACTCAAAATCTCATGATACATGGCCCCATTCTTTCTCTCCTTTACACGGATCAGTCCCTTTGCAGAAAAACAGCCCCAAAGCATGATGTTTCCACCCCCATGCTTAACAGTAGGTATGGTGTTCTTTGAATGCAACTCAGCATTCCATCTCCTCCAAACACAAGTTGAGTTTTTACCAAAAAGTTCTATTTTGGTTTCATCTGACCATATAACATTCTCCCAATACTCTTCTGGATCATCCAAATGCTCTCTAGCAAACTTCAGACGGGCCCAGACATGTAGTGGCTTAAGCAGGGGGACACGTCTGGCACTGCAGGATTTGAGTCCCTGATGGTAGCCTTTGTTACTTTGGTCCCAGCTCTCTGCAGGTCATTCACTAGGTCTCCCCGTGTGGTTCTGGGATTTTTGCGAACCGTTCTTGTGATCATTTTGAACACACAGGGTGAGATCTTGCGTGGAGCCCCAGAAAGAGGGAGATTATCAGTGGTGTTGTATGTCTTCCATTTTCTAATAATTGCTCCCACAGTTGATTTCTTCACACCAAGCTGCTTACCTATTGCAGATTCAGTCTTCCCAGCCTGGTGCAGGTCTACAATTTTGTTTCTGGCGTCCTTTGACAGCTCTTTGGTCTTGGTCATAGTGGAGTTTGGAGTCTGACTGTTTGAGGTTGTGGACAGGTGTGTTTTATACTGATAAAGAGTTCAAACAAGTACCATTAATACAGGTAACGAGTGGAGGACAGAGGAGCCTCTTAAAGGAGAAGTTACAGGTCTGTGAGAGCCAGAAATCTTGCTTTTTTGTAGATGACTAAATACTTAATTTCCACCATAATTTGCAAATAAATTCTTTAAAAATCAGACAATGTGATTTTCTGGATCTTTTTTACTCATTCCGTCTCTCATAGTTGAAGTGTGCCTATGATGAAAATTACAGGCCTCTCTCATCTTTTTAAGTGGAAGAACTTGCACCATTGGTGGCTGACTACATACTTTTTTGCCTGTGTGTGTGTGTGTGTGTGTGTGTGTGTGTGTGTGTGTGTGTGTGTGTGTGTGTGTATGTATATATATATATATATATATATATATATATATATATATATATACATACATACATACACACACACATCTATATATATCTATATCTATCTCAAAACCATTTCTAGGACATGTCTGTTTTTCCAGGCAACCATATGTGCCCAGGTTATGGTTAGGTCATAATTATGGGCAGGTCACTGTTCAAGCAATATGGTATGTGAACCTTTTTTCCTGACCAATACTGTTCTCCCACTTGTGGTAAATGGCACCACCAGGGAAACCTTCATCTGGGCAGCAAAGCCATCACTACATATCCAACATCCTTCAAAAAGTATGGAAGCACTTGCAGGCATGGCATCCAAATACAAGGCAATAGTATTGGACCTGAAGGTGCAAGAGGAATTCAAAAGGTAGTTACTATAGGGGCAGATTTAGTAACAGCTGTTTTTGAAGTTCTACTATATATAGCCGCACTATACTATCCTTGAATATTTTATTTGCCAGTTGACCAATAAAAGGACATCTAACACTCATTTAATGCCAAAATGGAGCATATGGGTAGAATATATACAGTGAAGTACAGGCCAGGCCCTGACAGAAACAGGGCCTTAATAGATTCTACAGCTATTAGGAAACTACAGCTAGCTGGACAGTAACTTGGCATGAAGACTGAAGTTAAACAGACTGGGTTTTAATCAGCCTAAACATAATCCTACCTCTATAATAAGACAATGAGGCGACAGCATAGCAAGGGAGAAAGCTATGGCTGTATGGAGGCTAACAGAACATGATAAATAGCCCTATCATTTTTCTCCTTTCTGTAGGAAAGGTATTGTAAGGGGGAAATCTTTTGTACTCATTGAAAGCATTTAAAATGTTATGTTGAAGGAAAAAGTGTGATTACAGATTTCCCACTGAAAACAGCCAATGAAGATCTCATGTTACTACATTTAATATTGCTGTGTCCCTAGCTCTGTCAGTGAGGTGTCCATTGAGCAGCTATTCAAGGATGGAATGCTTCCTTCCATGTGTATGGAGTATCAGCTTACACTGAGCATACAGACATTGAACACATTCATGGGATAACACTCGATCAATTGCTGAACTGGTGACTCGGTGATTCTGCTCTAAAAACAATACACCTCACCTCAAGATTTGCTACACAGGGAAACTACATATGTTACTACACCTAAAGCAACACAGCCCTTTCTTTACATACTGCCTACAGACATCTAAAGCCAAATTTTATCCCTCACTGTTTACTAAGTAAGCTTCATAAATCTTCCAAGTCATTTATGTCTAAACAGATGAGCTACTTCAAACCTGCTGTGTAAACAAGTCTGTTCAGAAGCATCAGCCATTCACACTTCCCACATTCTGCTTTTGAAGCGGAAAATAAAATAAATTAAAAACTTCCTAATATGAAACCTAGCACGCAATCTGTACTAGAGAATACCCCTTTAAAAAAGGGAACAGATCCTCCTCCGCCTGCTGAATGTCTGGACAACACTACTAAGTTAGGCTATGGAGGAGGCTAACAAACCACTGATAATGGATGAGCCCAAGCAGTGAAGGCACCTGAAGAGGTTTTTTCCTCCATTTACTGCATGGAAGTGAAAAGATCCAGCTGTTTCTCAGTAGGTTTGACACAATGATTGCAACATAGGCAAGTTTATCGCTCAGTTCCTGTCACCATATTGTACACAGTCAGCCTTAAAATGCCCATAGACAGATGATTAAATGTTTAAAGGATCTCACAACTCTTTTGGGCCAGGCTTGCAAGGGTCGGCAACCAGTCAATTGCGGCCACCTGATGGGTAGATAGTATTCCCACCATGCCACCAACCCCTGACCCCGTCCACTGCCTCTCAGATCAAAGCAGCAAACAGAAAAATGGTCAGGGACAGTCGGCCCTCAAAACAAAGGAGACAGCAACAATCAGCGCAAGGAGAGGTCCAACCCAACCAGCACGGTCAGAACAGGAGATGCTTCCATGTTATCAATGACAAGAGGAGTGGGGGACACATGCTGCAGAACAGGTTCCTGTAAACAAGAAGTGGGGGGAAAGGGCAGTGCCAGGAGGCAGTACAGTGGCTATAATGACAGGTTCCTAAGTGCTATATAGGCTGGCAGTGTTTTAAGAGAAATCGGCATTGGCAGATGTGTGTTTACATGCTACAGACAAATGAACTCTGTGCTGCATGCTAGTGACCTCCGAGCTACTTTTGACCCCCGCATGCCACATTTAGTTTTCTTGTCCCCTGCACTGTTACTTACTGCTGATCTTCTTCACACTTTAATGGGGCCTTGTTAAGTTATCAAAAAAACAAAACCAAAAAAAAAACCCACAATCTCTCTTCCAAGTTAACATAGAGCTGTTTACCATCTGTAGGCATCTCTTCAGTTTTTAGGCTAAACTGCCAACATGCACAGATGCCTGAGGGCCCTTCTGACCACCATCTAGCCTATGGTCAATTTAGAAAGGCTAACAAATAACTGCAAGGTGTGGGAGCAGGAACCGGATTTCTTTTCTTTTGGACATTGCTGTATTGCATTAGTCCATATCACTTCCTTTTCTGTAATCTGGTGATCTTGGATTGTATCTACTGGCAATGCTGGAACACACACAAAGAGATATATATATATATATATATGTTAAAAGCAGACCCACACTGCATGTGAGCACCACAAACTGGTAGTGCGATTGTTTTTATTTTTTCATAGCAAATTCACTGTGGACACTGTGGCTTCAGATGGCCGCACTGTGCAGGAACTTCACAAAGTAAGAAAATGGGGCATACCTTTGCATGAGTATTCTAGAGGTATTTTTTAGCTCAAGTCATATTTCGGCCGGAACTCCACTTTCGCTCAGGCATGGAGGCAGGAGGGTGTGCTTAGCTGAGAAAATCCCTCCTCCCCTCCTGAAGGCTCCTGGAATGTATGACATCATTTGCCTAGGCATGGGAACTAGGAGGTAACTAAAGAAATGCAAAAAAAAAAAAAAAGTTTTAAACAAGTAAACCTATTAGGGTGCTTTCAAATGGGCTTGACCGTGTACGCACTCTGCTTTGCTCAGTAGGGATGGATCTGCTGATACCCGCTAGGCAGGCAGAAGACAGGTCCATCTCCGCTCACTGTGCAGAGATGGACCTGTCAAAGCCCCGCTGTCCTCTTTGGAGATCGGATTAAAGACGGACCCGCCTGTCCATTTTCGCTCGATCCTATCCGATGAGATTTTTCAGACGGATGGAAAATAGGGTTTCCATCCGTCTGGATTTCACAGGCGGGATTGGATTGGATAAATCGGCGGATGTCAGCGATGTCACCACGGATATCCACCGCTCCATAGAGCTGAATGGAGTGTACGATCAAGTCCACCTGAAAAACTGACAGGCGGATCTGATCGGAAAGTCTGTGTGAAACGGCCCTTATACTTTCCTATCTATTTACTAATGCTAGCAGCATAAGGATTACAAATAATAATTTATGTTGATTGAGACAGTGAAGTTCCGCTCTAAGATATCCTTCACAGATCACATTCATTCCTGCTTTTAACATGTGAAGATTTCTGATGGTAAAATGTCAGAACAGGGGATGGGGAGAAATCTCCCTAATGGGGTACCAATAAGCAGTAAAAATCCGACAGGTGTCCTGTACTAGGTTATCAACGAAAACGGAGTCGTGACTGGACATATACTTTATGGCAACAGGTACCCACTCATGTCAGGCTGATCTCACCACGATTAACTCAGCCAGAAGTTTACCCCCCCTTCTCCTTCCCCCGCCGCCAAACCATTCATAAAGTGTAAAGTGCAGCGAGCTTCGTGCATGCGCAGCAGGGAACTGACTGATTGAAAAATCAGCTCAGGTGAAGACACCACTGGATTTGTGGACAGGTAAGTATCCTAACATTTAGGCCTTATACACACGGGCGTTTTGTAATGCCACGTTTTTGGGCGTTTTTTTCTGGTCTCCGTGTTATTCAATGGCCCTCTAAAATGTTGAAGTTTTTGAGCAGTAGAGGGCGTCGGCGTTAGTGAGCTGTAGCTAGAACCCACGGCCAGCACGTTCTGAAGCTGCAGCGTCCTGGCGTTTTTGACGCCGAGCCGGCAAAACGCTCAATAACGTTGCTTAACATTGTATACACAGCGTTAAGCCTCGTCAGGCGTTCTATTCAAAATCAATGGTTCCCGATGGGAACCGTTTGATTTGAATAGAAGTCGCACCAGAAGTCGGATCACGGTGATCCGACTTGTGGCGCGACTTGTGTGCTAGGTGTCTTAAAGGGGAACCCCCGCAAAAAAAAATTAGCGTGTGGTTCCCACCCCCAAGAGCATACCAGGCTCTTCGATCTGGCATGAATTTTAAGAGGAGCCCCCACGCCGAAAAAAACGGCGTAGGGTCCCCCCCAAAATCCATATCAGACCCTTATCCGAGCGCGCAGCCTGGAAGGCCAGGAAAGGGGGTGGGGACAAGCAAGTGCCCCCCCCCCCGGACCGTGCCAGGCCACATGCCCTCAACATGGGGAGTATGGGTGCTTTGGGGCAGGGGGGCTCTGCGCCCCCCACCCCAAAGCACCTTGTCCCCATGTTGATGGGGACAAGAGCCTCTTCCCGACAACCCTGGCCGTCGCTTGCTCGTCCCCACCCCCTTTCCTGCTGTGGCCTCCCAGGCTGTGTGCTCGGATAAGGGCCTGGTATGGATTTTGGGGGGATCCCTACGGCGTTTTTTTCGGCGTGGGGGCTCCTCTTAAAATCCATGCCAGATCGAAGAGCCTGGTATGCTCTGGGGGGGGGGGGACCCCACGCAAATTTTTTTTTGCGGGGGTTCCCTTTTAAGACACCTAGCACACAAGTCGTGCTGCAAGTCGGATCACAGTGGTCCGACTTCTGGTGGGGCTTCCATTCAAATCAATGGGCTCCCATAGGGAACCATTGATTTTGAATAGAGGCAGAAAACGCAGCTAAAAGCTAGCGTGAAAAAACGTGCATTGACGTCAATGCAAAACGCAGAGAAAAACATCAATTTTTTCCCTGACATCAGGCCCGGCGTTTTGCTTATTTCTTTTGCAAACGCCCGTGTGTATGAGGCCTAAAAGTCAGCAGCTACAGTATTTGTAGCTGCAGACTTTTTTTTTGAAGAAGTCTGGAGCTCCGCTTTAACTGCCCAAAAATTGCTACAAATACAATGCACTGTACTGCAAAATGTCACATTTGTATTTGTCAAATACATGATCAGAGTAAGGCCTCATGCACACTGGATGTTTTTACAGCTACTGTTTTAGGCCTCATACACACGGGCGTATCTTTAAAAATAAACAAAACGTCGGGCCCGACGTCAAGCAAAAAAAAATCTGCGTTTTTCGGCGTTATGCATCGGCGTTAGTGAGCGTAAGTGAGCGTCGGCGTCAATAGGCCTTTTTTTTTAAAAAATCACCCCTCTGCTATTTTTCAACCTAAAAACGTTGGCGTCAAAAAACGCCGGCACAATATTAGTTGGCGTTTGCGGCGTCGGCGTCAAAAAATGCCAAAACGTTACAGCCTCAGAATGCGGTGGCCGTGGGTTCTACTTTCAGCTCACTAACGCCGACGCCATCTACAGCTCAAAAACGCTGACGTTTTTATGGGGCCATTGACTAACATGGAGAGCTGCAAAAAACGCCAGAAAATGCCAGCGTCAAAAAACGTCCGTGTGTATGAGGCCTTAGACTTTTTCTGCAGCTGTTAAGGGCCCATTCACAGCTGAGCATGAAGCTACAAAGCGCTGGAGGGGGAAAAAAATTCAATGTTTCTCACATCTCCACTCAAAAATGCCTGAAGTAAAACGCCCTAAGCTCAAACTACTCCTGGAGGTATTTTTGTCGCGTGAATCGGACATATTCTGGCGTTTGATACTTTGCCATAGAACCAATGGAAAAGCATCAAACGAGCGTATTAGCGCGACATTGGCGTTTGCAAACGCCTGATGTCGTGCTACAAAAAGCTTCAAAAACGCCCGAAAACGTGTCCTTCAGGTGTAAATGCAGCCTTAAAGAGAAGTACGGGTTTCAGCTTTTTTCCCCCTTTATACTTACCTAGATGGATGCAGCATCAGTCTGATGCTTGCATCTGTCCCCCAGCGTCTGTGCACTGAGAACCGAGCCACAGAACACTGCCAATGGCTCGATTCTCTCTGATCCCCAAGCAGAGAGCTGCTGGCTGTCAATCAGCAAGCCCTCCACTCTGCTCCTCCACACTCACTGAAGCGCTGAGCTGTGGAGGGGCGGGGATTGGCCGTCTCAGGCTCTCAGTGGCTCGCTGAGAGGCTGAGCGGGGTGTCAGTCCAGGCACCTGGCGGATCAAGACTCTTGAAGTCGGGATGATGCGGTGCCTGTCCCGACTCCTGTAACGCCAGCAGAGAGCAGACAAAACAAATTGCACTCCTGTGACCCATAGGAGAGGTATGGCCAAACGAGCTCAGGCCATACTTCTCCTTTAAACTCCCCAGCATGTTATCCTATCTGTCCATGCACTCATAATTTTATCAGCGGTTTTTGGCGTTTTCTGGCTGGAAAAAAAAAAAAACCCAAAACTAGTGGATTTGAAGAGGAGCTTTTCAGCTATAAGGCCTCATACACACGGACGTTTGACGCCGTTTCTGGCGTTTTTTGCAGCTCTCCATGTTAGTCAATGGCCCCATAAAAACGCCAACGTTTTTGAGCTGTAGATGGCGTCGGCGTTAGTGAGCTGAAACTAGAACCCACGGCCAGCGCGTTCTGAGGCTGTAACGTTTTAGCGTTTTATGACGCCGAAAAACGCCAATACTGTACCGGCGTTAACCGGTGTTTTTTGACGCCGAGGTTATTAGGTTGAAAAATAGCAGAGGGATGATTTTTTTTTAAAAAACGCCTATTGACACCGACGCTCACTAACGCCGATGCATAATGCCGAAAAACGCCAATTTTTTTTCCCTTGACGATCCTGACGTTTTGTTTATTTTTAAACATCCGTGTGCATGAGGCCTTAAAAACACTTGAACTCTGAAAGATGCTCAAAAATGCTGGCTATTTGGCATTTATGAGCCTTTTTGAGCTACAAGCTTTTGTGGGGAGTATAGTTTGCTAAAAAAAATGCTAATGCAAAAAATGCTGCAAAACAAGCGCTTTAACGCAGCTTTATACAGCTAAAGCTACTGGCATTTTAGAATGACCATTGTGCATGAGGCCGAAAGGTCACTGCTTCTTCTCAAACATTTCTATGTAACATGATTTCAGTAGCCCTAGGCGCTCAAACAAGTTGAAACAAGCAGGAAAACAACAGCATAGTAAAAAAAAAAAATGTATAGGCAATTTTTTTCCTTTAGCTTCGGTAGAGCAGGGATGGGTTAAAACCCTACCAGTTTATTTTTGCTGTTGTGTCCCGCTGTGGAAATTTGCCTTCACTTCCTATCCTGAAGATGCAACAGTAAATTAAAAGGAAATCCCCATCCACCCCCCCCCCCCCATGCAATCTTCATTCAGATGTTATTTTAGTGCCATCGGCAGTAGGAATCCAGCAGATTTCTGTGGTTAGATTTACAGGTAAATGCAAAAGGTTGTTGTTGCTCAGCCTGTATGTAAAGCCAGGCCAACAGCCACAGCTGTCCACCAGTACTCAAATGTAATCACACAAGGAAAAAATAAATTAACTGGATAGGAAGGGATAATCATTGAAATAGCTCTCATATATGAATTTAACATGTGTATTTAGCAGTTTTCTCAACTCTTCCCCAGACTGCTAAGTTGCACATTGACAGTAGAGGAGATGTTCAACCCTGGTCTAACTACATTATGCTGCAGCAAGCTTAGTTTTCACACACCACATTACCTTCCTTCCCGTCATGTGTGCTATACTCCTACTCAAGTAGACCCCATATCCCTGGATTTATCTTTATATGCTTTCATTGTCTTCATTTTTTTTACTACACAATACAAGTGCACAGAGTTCTGTAAAATGTATCTGGTAAATAATGAAGACATTTGGTATATTTGGAGGTTACATGTTTCACGCGATGCGGTTTGCTGCGATTTATCGTGCGTCAATCGCAGCAGAACCATACCATGATTTAGGTGCCATTTGAACGGCATCTCAAATTTGCCTTCTGCGATTTGTCATTCACACCTGGGCACTTTAAAATCGCTGAAAGAATCTCAGCAAATCCGCCAGCATGAATGCAGCCTAAAGCTTGGTACACACTAGAAGTTTCTTTCGTTCAAGCCAGTGGGCTGAATGAAAAAAAAGAAAGAAGAGCTGGGGGGAGCTGCTGTACTAACTATCCGATGTTAGTACAGCGATCTTCTTTGCTGAGCTATTGTGTTTGGCAGACCTTTTTCGGTCGTGTTCCTTTGACGGCCGGCTTCTGTCAGACCGGCTGCAGTACACACGGCTGAATGTTGGCCAATTTTTATTGTACTGGCCAATGTTGCCTGATATTTGGCGTGTGTGTACGATCCTTGAGGCCTTGTTCACACAATGTGCAGAGATGTGAGTTTTGTCTGCACGAATTCTGCAAGGACACAAAGAAAACAATTGTTCTCTATGTGTCCTGTTCACACCATAACAGTGGCATCATCCAGGGTGGATAAAAATCAATGGATTTTTTTTTTTTTTAATCGTTTTTGATTTTTATCAAATTTATTTTAATAAGATGCTTTTGGAGTTAAAATCCATCTAAAGATAGTTTTCTAGTTAAGATACAATATTATTCAACATGAAATGAAGCTTAGTTATGTAGCATGAGGCTGTATATTCTGCAATAGGTATAATTGTGGCAAACTCATTCAATGAATCCAAGCTCTGCAAACTAAGATAACATGCACTGCATTGAAGCATTCACACAATGTCACAGTAACCATAAGCTAAAACAAACTTCAGGAATATTCCTTTATCCCATGGTTTTGCAAATCTACGTACACTACAAACTGTGTGATTGAATCGGTTCTGATATCGCTGTTTTACTAACCTGACAGCTTATTATTCTAAATAGGAAACCTTCATTTAGTTTGCAAATATTAAAGATTCTAACTAGCAGCAAGAATAAGTCCTTACATTTAAAGAGTGCCTATCATTTCAGATCCATCATGGCAGTGCCTGTTAGCGGGCATCCACTTACCTGCTGTCACCAGCTGTCCCATTTAAGTGAATGAGACTGTCGGTGAGTCAACAGCAGGTCAGAGGATAAGAAACCACAGCTCCAGGTGAGTGTACGGGTTCAGCTGCTCCCAAATGTGTATCCTGCTGAATACGGTAAGGTGCACGCCCTGTCACTGCCAGAAAGACTGTGAGAAGAAAAATCAGAAATGGCAGCACACTCTTTGCTCATATTTTCAATAAAAGAATCTGCTTTAAATCGGTGAGTGTACTGTCATTCCGGATTTTTCTTCTCACAATCTTTCTGGTGGGTAAGAGGAGGAGCCACTGTGGGACAGAGATGACAGTTGTTCTTTAAAAATTATGATTTAAATGGAGTTGATTTAAATCAAGCCTTTTTAATAGTGACTTAAATCAGGATTTTAATTGACTTGATTTAAATGAAATCCACCCTGGTATCATGTGCAGATTTTTTTCTATGCAGGAATGTGTAACATGTATGAAACTCAGTGAAACACGCATGCAAACTGCGTAAACTCAGGTGTCTGCAATGAAATCTGTGCATTTTTTTCCATCAGTTTTTCTGCACATGTGGTGCAAAGGAGGCCTGTGAAAATACCTAGAGTAATAGAAAATATACTTATGTCAGGCAGCATCATTTTGGATTAGGGGGATCAAAGGTGAAAGCATGATAGTCGTGGAAAGTAACTGCCCATCGCTTTCTTAACTCCAGTTTCTTGAGCATCCTGCCAGCATTTGTGACTTTTGACTGGCTTTTCCATTTCTAGGGGATTACCCAAGCATTAGGATAACGTTTCTTCCAAGCAGTCACGTGACCACAAAGCTCCGGTAGGTGTGCCTGTTTGTGCAGGCCCAACAACGGTGCTGAATGCTCAAAGCAGTCATCATCCCACCAGCCTCCATTGCCTCTAAAATGTCAGCTCCGCAAAGAGTTCATACCCAGCACACACTCACACAGCTTAAAGTACAACTAAAGGCAACATACATATTTTAGTAAATCCTCATAAATTCCTGAACGTTACACATGGTAATAAACATAATAACTGAAATTATTATATCCCTACCATGTAATTGTGATTGGGGTCTATAATCCCCTCCATCAGTTCTCCTTAGCTGTATAGTGTAGTGATGATGGGAAGAGTTCTGCAGAGGTCAGATATTATTTCCTGTCAGTGAAATAGCTGCTCTATCCCACAGACATCCAGGACATCTATGGTGCTCAGTCTATTTTACATAGCACACACCCATTTGCCAATCAATAGCTGGGTGTGTGCTATGTAACCACAGCACAAGATAGTACAGGTTACTTTGCACACAGATCAGTCTATTAATCTGTGTGCTTCTCTCTGTCTGCACTCCTCTGGTAATTTGTAATCTGGCAGAACAGAAGGAGCTAGGAGCTAGAGCAGTGGGCGGGCAAAGGCAGGACATAGGTGGGAAAGGGCGGGGCTAAACATGCCGATCGTGGGCAGGGCCTAATCATGATTCTATGTAGAATGAAATCCCTCTACTTCCCATGTGATACAAAGCGAAGAGAGAATAGACGCAAATTGAGACAACATGAGTCTAACACAGGTGCATAACATATTGATTTCTTCATTTTGGCCATAGTTCTACTTTAATGGTCACATTGCTGCTTAAAGATAGTCTAAAAGAAATATAACAAAGCAGTCCTTAGATGCATGTCTGCATTCAGTTTCGCTTTGCACATTTTATTTCCTTTATTTTAACATGGTAGTCCTTATGTTAACTCGTTTTTTGTCCTAAGGTGACAACAGTACTGAGCAGCATTGTCACCCTACGACAGGGAGTGTGTTAGAACTACATAACACCTCCTTCCTTTCTCCATAATAAGGGGGCAGTGTTTTGTAGTTCAAGATGAGAGCAGGGAACAATCCTAACTAATGACAGTCTAGAGGCAGAGAATAATTGGAAGGTGAGCTCACATAACTTCCAGATGAACAAACAGCTACTTTTTTTCCCCACTTAAAGCAGTATTCAGCCCAAAAGCAAACAATATTTTACAGCTTACCAATTCTTAGATGTGATGGCTGCATGAATAAAGCCCAAGATCCCTATCACGCTGGGGCCATCCGAGCGTTCGCGGTAAAGCGCTGCTAGTTTTACAACGCTTTACAGTGATTTTAATGGTGCTTTTCGGCCGCTAGCGGGGCACTTTTAACCCCTAAGAATGGGTTAAAAAGAGATTAATCATGCCCATGTTGCGGCGCTTCCAAAGCGCTGCAGATTCATTCCAATGGGCAGGGCGGTTTAGGAACTGTCTACACACCACTCCTAAACCACCCCAAAGATGCTGCTTGCAGGACTTTTTTTTCCTGTCCCACAAGTGCACCACCCCAGTACTCGGCTTTCACACTGGGGAGGATTGAGAGGCAGTTTTCAGGTCCTATTTCTAGTGCTAAAACGCCTGAAAGCTGCCTCAGGGTGAAAGGGGTCTAAGAAAAGAAAAACTGATGAATCCACCATATCTAATTATCGGTAAGCTGCAATATTAAATTTTTTTGGTTTTGGGTTTGGGTTTAAAGTGGTTGTAAAGCCACCCCACAAAAAAAAAACCTGCAAAGCAAAAGCATAATGAGCTAGTATGCAGCGCATACTAGCTCATTATGAAACACTTACCTCAGAACAAAGCTATTGCAGAACGAAGCTATCTCAGCACACCACTGTGACCGGCGACATCACTCTTCCGGGTCGGCGGCTCCGTCCAATCACAGCGCGGGCTCCAGGGTGTAATTAAAAGTATGCATATGGTGGGTGTGAGAAATAACTTATGAAAATTTTGCGTGAAAAAAAAAAAATTTCTTCATTTTCCCAAGAATTGTGGGGACAAAATGACAACTTCAAAAACTCGCCATGCCTCTTACTAAATACCTTGGACTGTCTACGTTTCAAAAAGGGGTCGTTTAGGGGGTATTTGTACTTTCCTGACATTTCAGGGCCTCAAGAAATGATAGGTCGTCAGTACATCAGGTGTGATCAATTTTCAATGATTGGCAGTGGCATCAAAGCTTGTGGAATCTAACTTTCACACAGACCAAAGAATATCCACTAATTTGGGTTACTTTTACCAAAGATATGTAGCAGTATACATTTTGGCCTAAATTAAGGAACAAAAATGGCTTATTTGCAAAATGTTAAAAAAAAAAAAAAAAAAAAAAGTTTTTTTTTCAAAACTTTCGCTCTTTTTTTCACTTATGTCGCAAAATCTAAAAACCCCAGTGGGATTTCCCACGTTAGGACCAGATCACTTTTTGCGATTCGGCACTGCGTCGCTTTAACTGACAATTGCGCGGTCGTGCGACGTTGTACCCAAACGAGATTTGCATCCTTTTTTTCCCCACAGATAGAGCTTTCTTTTGGTGGTATTTGATCACCGCTATAAACAAAAAAGAGCAACAATTTTTCAAAAAAAAAAAATTTTTATTCGGACTGTGATATTGCAGCGGACACGTCTGACATTTTTGACACTTTTTTGGGACCAATGACATTTATACAGCGATCAGAAATTCTACTGATTACTGTAGAAGTGTCATTGGCAGTGAAGGGGTTAACCTGCAGGGGGCGATCTAGGGGTTAAGTGCGTTCCTTAGGCGTGTTCTAACTGTGAGGGGGCTGGGCTGTTATGGGCATAAGAGATCTAACTGATCCCAGTGACAGGGATCAGTAGATCTCTGTTATGCCGCTTGACAGAGCGGGGAACCGCCGTGTTTACATCGACAGTTCCCCATTTTTCTTCTCTGCCAGGCAATCGTGAGTAGCCTGACATAGAGTCCGCTGGACCCTCGGCCACACCCCTGCAGAGTGTGGCGGGCACGACAGCGCACGCGCGAGCCACCGTTTACAGACGGCGATTCACGGGACAGAGCCACTCTGCAGCAGTAAATGTATGCGACGCGGTTGGGAAGCAGTTAAATACAAACAAAAGAAAAGCTTTATCTGTGTGAAAAAAAAAATGATAAAAATTCTGTTTGGGTACAGTGTTGTATGACTAATTGTCATACAAAGCGTGAGGGCACTGAAAGCTGAAAATTGGTCTGGGCAAGAAGGTGGTATCCTGTATTTAAGTGGTTAACATACATTTATAAAATGTTTACATTTAGGTGCACAGATTAAGCATCTGTAGCAACATGTATAAAGTGTAGACAATTCATTTTAGCAATCTGAAAGCACTCATTATCCCTGAATTCTAGGCCCTTATCAGAAAAACTTTTACACTTTTTGGAAGTGTTGAAGCTTTGTACATCAAACACATGCCAAGGACAGAGGTTATTGGGGAGTGCTCAGAGATTGGTGAAGTACAAACCGGGATTAATAGGCTTTTATTCTACCAACAGGTATACTTACCTAATCATTTTCAGATGTATAATTTGACCATTGTTTCCCTTTAAGTTAACATAATGCAGTATTTGGTGCTAAGAGAGACAAAGGCATTGCATAGAAATCAGCTATACTTATCTGCAATTTAATGTGCTTCACCAAATAGATAAGGGCCCGGGAGCTTTTAGTCAAGGTTGATGCAAGGATAATTTTATTTGGTTTACATTTGAGCTCTCTAGGTCAGTGCAGCTGGGTCTCAGTTTTTTCATATGTAAAGTTTTAACTGGTTCACTTACTTTGCAACATCTCAGGCCCTATTAAGCAGAGACACGTGTCTAAGGTTTGCAAGACCTAGGTCAGCCTCTATTAGCTTCAGTGTGGATTTGATTTAGATCAATTCAATTTAAATCACTAGTAAAAAGGCTTGAATAAACTTGATTTAAATCCTAATTTTTAAAGAGCAACTGTCGTCTCTGTCCTGCTGTTGACTCACTGACAGTCCCATTCACTTTAATGGGACAGCTGGTGATGCGGCAGTGATGCAACAAGGTGAGGGACGTGGCGGCAGCAGGTAAGTGGATGCCCACTAATACGTGCTGCCATGATGGATCTGAATTGATAGGTGCTCTTTAAATGTAAGGACTTATTCTTGCTGGTAGTTAGAATCTTTAATATTTGCAAACAAAATGAAATTTTCCCATTTAGAATAATAAGTTGTTAGGTTAGTAAAACTTTGATATCGGAACCGATTCAATCATACAGTTTGTAGTGTATATAGATTTGTAAAACAATGGGATAAAGGGATATTCCTGAACTTTGTTTTATCTCACGGTTACTGTGAAATTGTGTGAATGCATCAATGCAGTGCATGTTATCTCAGCATGCAGAGTTTGGATTCATTAACCACTTTTAGAGCTCATACACACGGGCATATGGAAAGAAAATTAGCAAACCGTCGGGCCTAATGTCAGTGAAAAATCTGCGTTTTTTCTGTGTTAATGAGCATTAGTGAGCGTGAGCGTCCATAGGCGTTAAAAAAAAAAAAAAAAACATTCCTCTGCTATTTTTAACCTGAAACCATTGGCGTCAAGAACGCCGGTGCGGCGTTGGTGAGAGTTTTGCCGGTTTAGCGTCAAAAACGCCGAAATGCTACAGCCTCGGAACGCGCTGGTCCCGCGTTCTAGTTACAGCTCACTAACGCCAATGCCCTTTACTGCTCAAAAACATTGGCATTTTTAGGAGGCCATTAAATAACATGGAGAACTGTAAAAAACGCCCAAAAATGTGGCGTCAAACGCCCGTGTGTATGAGGCCTTAGGCTTCATGCACACAGGACTTTAAAAAAAACAATGTCCAAAAAACGTCTGTAGCTTATCAGTGATTTTTTTCAGCTTTTACCAGGGTTATATTACCGCCGGTTTTTCGCGTTTTTAAAGGGCCAACGTTTTTGTTTTTTTTCCAATTGATCTAAAACGTTGGGGGGAAAAAAAAATCAACGTTTTTGAGCGTTTTTACAGCTGAAAAACGTGTCTCAGAACCCTCTTGGTTTTTTTCACAGCTCAAAAACGTCACTGCTAAAAACAGTTGATAACAGCCTATATGTGCATGAACACATGGGATAACATGATGGAGAGTTTATTGACTGTAGAAAAAAATGTCTGCAGCTAAAAACAGCTGCGGTAAAACAGTCAAAAAACGTCCTGTGTGCACGAGGCCTAAGACACTCTTTTTGGAGTTCGGTGCTTATGAGTTAAAACCAGGTTTTTTTGCTATAAAATTACTAAGAACCGCAAACACAATACATACTTTTTTCTAACATCCTAAAGAATAAAATGGCAGCCGTTGCAAAACTTTATGTCACACCGTATTTAAGCAGCAGTCTTACAAGCACGATTTTACTTTAAAAAAAATCATTTTTTTTGAGTTAAAGAATAAGACATCAGTAAAGTTAGGCCAATTTTTTTCCATATTGTGAAAGATAATGTTACGCCAAGTAAAACGATACCCAACATGTTATGCTTCAAAATTGCGTCCGCTCGCAGAATGGCGACAAACTTTGCAACATAAAAATCTCCATTGGCGACATGTAAAAAATTCAACAGGTTACCAGTTTTGAGTTACAGAGGAGGTCTAGTGCTAAAATGATTGCTCTCATTTTAATGATCAAGGCGATACCTCACATGTGTGGTTTGCACACCGTTTTCATATGTGGACGGGACGTACGTATGCATCTGCTTCTGCGCGCGAGCTCGCGGGGACAGGGCGCTTTAACATTTTTTTTTTAATTAATTATTTATTTTCGTTTTTATTTTTACACTGTTCTTTTTTTTAAAAAAAGAAAAAATGTAAACATTTCTTATAATAGAAAAAAGCATGACAGAACCTCTTAAATATGAGATCTGGGGTTAAAAAGACCTCAAATTTCATATTTACACTAAAATGCAAAAAATAAATAAATAAATTTGAAAAAAAGGACAATGCAAAAAAAAAAAAAAAATGGGCCCTTTAAGACCATTGGGCGGACGTGACTTGTGAAGTCGCTTCCGTCCAGCCATGTTATGGAGCCGGGCTTCAACCACTCACTCAGCTCTTGGACACTGGGGGAGAGGACCCAATCATCTCCGCCGATGCCGACGGGTCCGGTAAGCGGCGGAAGTGACCGGAAAATGGCGAGAGGGGAACCGCTAAGACCACTTTTATGTGCAGAATCGCCTGCAGAAAAAAAATGATACCGGGGTTATGGAAGCTATCTGCTACCATAACAACGGTATTCCACTTCAAACAGCCGCCGTAATATGACGGCGGGTGGTCTTAAAGTGGTTAAATGATTTTACAAAAAATGTAAATATTGCAGAACATATAGCCTCATGGTATATGACTAAGCCCCATTTCATGCTGAACAAACTAATTTATTAATACATCTTAACCTCCCTGGCGGTATGTCGTCAGATTTTTGCGTCTCAAAAGCAGTACATTGTTTTGCATAGAAATTTGCCGTTTTATATTGTAGGCCTGTAATTCTTAGGAATAACTTAAATCTGTCCAAACAAGAGTCTAGTAGACATCCTGGGTATGATAAAGTTTGAAATAACAAAATCAAATTATAATATATATGAAAAAAAAAAAAAAATGATATATATATATATATATATATATATATATATATATAAAAAACTATAAATAATTATCAAAAACAATAATATAGTAATAAAATGTATTCAATAAAGTAATCAAGTCAAAAACACTGAAATTTGCTCAGTTGCAGAATTGTCGCTGTCGTCTTTTTCAGTGTGTGTCTGATGATGAATTTCCCCACTAATCAGTATCACTCAATTCTGCAAGTGATTCTTATTTACTATTGCTGTTTTCTAGCTGATCGAAAACTGCTTGACGTAAAGGGATGCTTTTTGGATGCCACAGACATTCTCAAGTTTCCAGGCAGAAAGAGCCTGGAGGAGAGATGTGGGGTCTTACTGACCAAACATCTTTCCATAAAGAGGACCTATCACGCACTATTCCTATTACAAGGGAAGTTTACATCCCTTGTAATAGGAATAAAAGTGATCAAAAAAAAATTAAAGAGTGTAAAAATAAAAAGGTAAAACAATTAAAAAAAAAATTTACATAAGTAAATGGAGTTCAAAACACACGTGAATTATCCCCGTGTGCGTTAAGAGCAAGAGCAACAATTCTAGTGCAAGACCTCCTCTGTAACTCTAAACTGGTAACCTGTAAAAGATTTTAAATCGTCGCCTATGGAGATTTTTAAGTACCAAAGTTTCCATTCCACACGTGAGCGCAATTTTAAAGCTGTTACTTGGCGTAACATTATCTTTTATAATATACAAGAAAATTGGACTAAGTTTACTTTTTTTGTTTTTATTTCATTAAACTTTGTTTCCCAAAAAAAAAACGCGTTTGAAAAATTCCTGCGCAAATAGCGTGTGGCTTAAAAAGTTACAACAATCCCCATTTTATTCACTAGTCTCTGCTAAAAAAAACAAAAACAAAAAAAAAAAAAAAACATATATATAATGTTTGGGGGTTCTGAGTAATTTGCTAGCAAAAACTACCAATTTAAACAAAAAGTTCCAGAAAAGGCCCAGTATGGAAGGGGTTAACCCCTTCCATACCGGGCCTATTCTGGCACTTCGCTCCTACATGTAAAAATCATAGTTTTTTTGCTAGAAAATTACTGAGAACCCCCAAACTTTATATATTTTTTTCAGCAGAAACCATAGGGAATAAAATGGCGGCCATTGCAACTTTTTATCTTGCATGGTATTTGAGCAGTAATTTTTCAAACACTTTTTTTGGGAAAAAAAAACACAGTTGCATGCATAAAAAAAAAATAAAAAAAATAAAAAAAAACAATAAAGTTAGCCCAATTTTTTTGCATACTGTGAAAGAGGATGTTACGCAAAGTAAATGGATA
The DNA here is from genome assembly GCA_018402905.1 of Glandirana rugosa. Classification (NCBI taxonomy): domain Eukaryota; kingdom Metazoa; phylum Chordata; class Amphibia; order Anura; family Ranidae; genus Glandirana; species Glandirana rugosa. Next base: position 347,424 of record BLSH010530971.1, read on the forward strand.
CCCACCATGTCACGCTTTGAAATGGTGCCAAACTTCAGGACTTAAAAATCCCCATACCCAATGCTCCCATTGCCTGTAAGAACCGCCTGGACAGCCACTATGATTGTTCTTTTCAGCTGGTGATTCCCTTCACTGTAAGAACGATATCTCAATGATACCTGCAGATGCAGGTATCATTGAGATATCCCCAAAGACAAGGACATCATTTGTCTATAGGCCGGAGGGGAACTGGTTAAATACCACCAAAAGAAAGCCCTATTTGTGTGAAAAAAAATTATAAAAATGTTGTTTGGGTACAGTGTTGCATGACCGCGCAATTGTCATTCAAAGTGCGACAGTGCTGAAAGCTTAAAATTGGCCAGGGCAGGAAGCAGGTGTAAAGTGCCCAGTAGGCAAGTGGTTAACCTACCAGCATGTCTTTGGAGTGTGGGAGGAAACCCACACAGGGAGAACATGCAAACTCCAGGCAAGTAGTGTCATGGTTGGGATTCAAACCAGCAAACCGTTTGTTGCTAGGTGACAGTGCTGACCACACCACTGTGCTGCCTGTTTGAGTTTAGGATTAGATTCCTAGTTGTTACAAGGATTTCAGCAGTAAATGCTCATTGTTCAGTGCAGAAATGTTTCAGGTTCTAGCGTCCACCGACACCATGGATGGGGCCCTAGTCCCGTCCACCGACACCATGGATGGGGCCCTAGTCCCTCCCACCGACACCATGGATGGGGCCCTAGTCCCTCCCACCGACACCATGGATGGGGCCCTAGTCCCTCCCACCGACACCATGGATGGGGCCCTAGTCCCTCCCACCGACACCAAGCCACCCTCCCTGGTCCCGGGGTAGGTACCACAGCCACCCTCCCTGATCCCGGGGTAGGTACC
>BLSH010530971.1:363156-378456 GCA_018402905.1 Glandirana rugosa
CCAGACCGCAAGCCGTTTTTTTTAATTTGGTGGGAGTTCCCCTTCAAGATCCCCAGAGCACACGGTGCCCGATATTGTCTGGATCAAAATCGGATCCCGTTCACAGAAGTCGGACTGATGTAGGTTTGATGTAGGACCGTTGTAGGACACAAGTCGCAGAGCAAAGTAAGATCAAAGTCGGACTGTTTTTGCGTTGGATAGTGTGAACCTAGACTAAAAGGAATTTATGTCACACTGCAATTGTTCATTCAAGTCAGATGGAAGTAGGACTGATGTAGGACCGATGTTGCAGGGAAAAGTAGGATGACAGTCATGCTACAGTCGTGTCGTATCAGTGTGAACCCGGCCTTTACTCTCAGAAAAACCAATCCAATTTACTGATCACATAGGTCTTGAGATTCTGACAGACACCAAAGGCTCTGTGGACTGCTCACCAAAAAAAAACAGATTTATCAACCACTGGTTACACTCATTGTCAGCAAACCTTTTTTGCAAAAATTAGCAAAATATATATAACAGTTGATCAGAGGATACAAGGCACTCAAAAACTGTCCATTTCAAAAGCCAACAGGACAAATTGCATATATTTGTAGTAAAATAAGTAACGTAACATCACATTTTTAGAGTAACAAAGTACAAAAAAGGCTATCTAATGTCATTAATGGTACACTGGTAATAAAACCGATATGACGTAATTTTGCAGAATCTAAATTGTTATAGGATTACTGAAACCAAAAACAAAAATATATATTGTATAATGTATTGCAGCTTACGGTGTTTAGATGTGGTGGTTGCATTTGTTTTCCTTTAATTTTTTTTTATTTTACCCCTTTTGCCTAATGTCTAAAGATATATGGAAAAGAGTTCAGTTTAATTTGTGAAAAGCAGAACTCCATCTACCAAAACAACTGGACATGTGTATTTTTTTCTAAGCTTAGGCTGCATTCACACCTGAGCGTTTTCTTTCAGGCAGAAAGTCACGCCATTTTGTACAGGTCAAGAGGTCACCAATGTAAAAAGCAGAAAACGTCTGTAATCTGCCTAAAGAAGCTCATGTACTTTTTTGAGCTTCAGGCGACAGAATGCTCAGATGTGAACAAGGGCCATTTAAATGAATGGGATTGTGCTTGTTGGGCATTTTGGAGCTGCAGAGAGGAGCGTTTTATGAGCTAAAAACACTCAGGGGTGAATGAGCCCTTAAAGCCGTGAAGACGCCCAATCACGTGGCGAAACGCGTTGACATCACATCCGGTCGCCGCAGTCGTCATCATTACTTCCGGTTTGTGAGGTGGGAGACATTGGAACGCACGCCGCTGGGGATTTCAATACACAGGCTTTTTTAACTTCTGAATCCTGTAAGTAACAATCCACTTGCGCATTAAACACAAAATTGTTACGTTCTACACATGAGGTCTCCCTTTATTCTCCGAGCCATATAGATATCAACCACAATGTATTAGCAGAGGAGTTTGATCTACAAATCACAGTCAGCATTCGGGAACCTGCTCCCCCCACTGACACAAGCCTTTTTGACCTCTGACTGCAAAGCAGATGGTCAAAGATTTCTGGTGAGTGGGGCCACAAAGGGGGTCTGGCACAGATTGCATGGCACGTGTGGATTTGATATATTAGCACCTAAGAGCACTATTGTTGCACTTTATTACCTTCAAGCAATTGGAGATTATGGATTTTTAGGAGCACCATCCAGACATCTGGACAGTGTATATGCTTCAATATTATTTGTGTGATCACTTCAGCACATTTGACATGTTTATAAGGACTTTATGTTTGCTAGCATCATTCTAGCAGTCCCGTTCATTTTTTAAGCACTTGGACATTTATTAAGCGCTTTATTTGGAATTTACATGTTTCTTTTGATTTGCGAGATATTTTCACACTATACACGCTCATTTGTTATGCATGTAATTTATGGATTTATTTGCGATATTTCATTGGTTTAAGGTTTTTCACTTCTGATATTTTTTGGTGTTCGGAAGCGCTGCCCTTTGTTTGCATCCATACACATTTTTCTTTAAAGGCAGCAGCACCAAGTTTGTGGGTGTGCTATTTGACACACACACACACTTGTTTGTTCACCAGTATTTTATTCAGTATTTCTTTAGGAAGAAGCGCTGTTTACACCTACAATATAGCCCTTAAAGTATAACTAAAGGCAATTTTTTTCAGCTTTGGATAGAATGGAGATGGGTTAGAAGTACACTGGTCAGTTCATAATGCGGTCTGTGTCCCCGTTAAGGATATTCACCCTCTCTATTTGTCCAAGTTACTATTATAATTGAAATAAAAGTAAATCCCATATTTTGGGATGTCCCCAGAAAGGTAATAGAGGGGAAATCTTCCAATGGGGATATTAGTTCTGGTGACCTGGGAATCTCCCAAGAGATTCCCTTAATTTGCAGGAATTTCCTCTAACTTCCTGTTTGGCTATGGGACAGGAAGTGAAGGTAAAGCTCCCCAATGGGGCAAAAATAAACCTTATGGGGGTCCCTTACTCTATCGAAAAAAATAAAATTAAGTTTTGCCTTTTGTTATACTTTAAAGTATACCTGCAGGGGAAAATGTTTTCTTTGACTTAGACAGAGCAGGGAAGTGTTAAAATCTCTATCAGGTTCTGCTCTCTTTGATCCTGTTGAGGAGGTTTCCCCCTTTTTCCTGTCTCAATGACAAACCTATTACTACCACAGTGAGGGGAAATCTCCAGGAGGGACACAAACAAGAGAGATGGATAGGTAGAGAGAGAGATAAGGAAAAAGGAAGTTGTATTTTTTTTTTTTTTTTTGTAGGGCAAGTAGGAGTAGGGAAAAGCTAGAATCAAGATTTTTGCATTATTGCAGGGGCAGGAAGTGAGGCAAATCTTCCCAATGGGGACTCAGACAGCAATACAAACCCAACAGGGGTTTTAATCCTTCCCTAGCCTATCCAAGACTTAAAAAAAAAAAAAGGAAGGAAATTGGCTCTAGTTTATAGTATACACAAGTCTACTGCATCAAACGTGATAGCTGAGAAGGTTTCCACAGTGTTCCATTAATGACTGAAACAAAGCCAAGCTGTGACAGGACAGGAATATACAGCTCTGTCCAAAGAGGCCTTTAAAAGAAGCCTGTACCAGAAAAACTATAAACTGCCATTGTGGACAATTAAGAAATGCTAGTTTCCTGGCTGTCACACAGATCCAATGGCCCCAGCTCTTTCCGATTCCAGGCAACAAACGCAGATTAGAAATTCTGATTTGTGACACAAAGTATTGAAGCTCAAAGACGGCCAGCTGAGCTGCATTTTCAGGAGATCTGCAATGGTGGCCTAAGTATTTCTCTTAAACATGAATAAGGATTTCAAGGAAGAGTTGATGTTTTTTTAGTTTCAATAAGGTGAACGACACAGAATATTGTACAAGGTGAAAATGGAGAGGCATGTGTGGCCTATGAGAGGCAGAGAAGCCTTGGTGGTCTCTCTTGATAAGACAATTTAAGCTCAGGAGATATGGAAAATGGTATTCCCATATTTAAGTATAAGCCAATCACAATGTTACCATGAGCGAAGATGGCCATAGATGGATAGAATATCAAGGGAAACCTCTTCAGATAATTAGTACTAAAATTCTCAGAGCATTCGAATGTCATTCAATAGATTTAATTTGCTTTTATCGGTTGATTTTGGGTGGACTACACCGAATAAAAACCCACATACAATGTTAGAAATTTGTTTGAGAAAAGTTTTCCATCCCGCTCTAATTTTCTAGTCACTGCGATTAAAACAAACATTGATTTGACCCACTAATGCAGTGGTTCTCAACTCCGGTCCTCAGGACCCACCAACAGGCCAGATTTTAAGTATTACCTTGGGGAGATGCAGGCTAGAATACTGCAATCACTGAGCAGCAAATGATATCACCTGTGATGTATTTCAGTTATCTTGCAAACCTGGCCTGTTAGTGGATCCTGAGGACCGGAGTTGAGAACCACTGCATTAACGATTAGCTAAACAAAGAATTCTCATTCAAAATTCTACCCATTTCTGGCCAGCTTTACTTTAATACAGGCTCATTATATACAGACCAGAGAACAGGGTCCCTGTGTCCTGCAGGGATGGGGGTCCTCTGTCAGTCAGTGCCCTGTGATGGGGGGTAGGGCATCTCTCCCTCTCTACCTTGTTGGGGGGCACTTGTTTTATACGAGAGGGAAGCCCTCTCTCTTGAGAGGGCTGGTTGTCCTTTCTCTGTGCCCTATGAAATAGGGGTAGGGTGTCCCACACCTCTCTCTGTTCTATGTGAGGGGGGGCCCTATCTCTGTACACATTGAGTTGGGGGGGGGGGGTGTCTGTACACTGTGATGTGGGGTCCTCTCCCTCTGCCCTGTGAGTTGGGGGGTGTCCATCTCTGTACCCTGTGATGGGAGGCCTCTCTACACCCTGTGTGTGGGGGTCCTCTCTGTATGCTGAGTTGGGGAGGGTGGGGGGCCTCTCCCTGAGCACTGGAGGGGGTCCTTTGTGCACCCTGTGTTGGGGGTCTTCCCCCTCTGTATGCGTCAGAGGGCTCCCCCTCTGTACGCTGTGAGTTGGGGGGTCCTCCTCATCTGTACACTGATGTAGGGGTAGGGTGTCCCCCCACTCTTCTTTGTGAAAGGGGGGCTCTTTATCCTGTGTGTGGGATGGGGGACTCTCTGTGTACCCTCTGTGATTGGGGGGTTCTAAATACACTCTGTGCCCCCCTAGTTGGGGGGGGGGTCCATCTGTGTACATGGGAGGGGGGCCCCCCCCTCTGTACAATGGAGAGGGGTCCTCCTCATCTGTAGACTGATGTAGGGGTAGGGTGCCCGTCCTTTCTTATTTGTGAAGGGGAGGTCTCTGTCCTGTGTGTGGGATGGGGGGCTCTCTGTGTACCCTCTGTGATAAGGGGGTTCTAAACATACATACTCTGTCCCTCCTAGTTGGGGGGGTCCTCTCTGTACCATGTGTAGGGGGTCCTCCCCTCTGTACCCTGTGATGTAGGGGTAGGGTGTCCCCCATTTCTTCTTTGTGAAGGGGGGGAGTCTCTGTTGCCAGTGATAGGGGGGTCCTCCCACAATCTGTGCCCCCCGGTCTCCAGTAACAATGGCGGGGCTGCACTCACCGATCAGGCGGCCCACCTCCTCCACACTCATGTAGACGTTCAGGCCGGGCTCGGTGGTCGCTCCTCCAGGCTGGGCCTCGCTGCCAGTCAGTAGAGTCGGGAAAACGAGGAGCAGCAGCACAAGGGACGGACAGCACAGCCCGGGGCCCGGCTGCCTCCCCCTCCGCCACCCCGGGGGGTCCGGGGCCCCGGGCAGCATGTCTCTCACAGGCCGTGCTGAAACCCGGGGCCGTCCCGTACCATTCCCGCTCAGTTTATCCTTCCTTTCTCCCTCGAGCGCTGCTCTGAACCCCGGACACCACACACAGAGTCGCCCGCCGCACTCTCCGGTCTCCTCCACACAGCTCCCGGCGCACGCGCTCTCCCACCACACACAACTTCGCCTTCGCGGCCTTTCTGTCTCCACCCGGCCACCGTCCAGTGTTACTTCCCACTGCGCCCTCTGCTGGAAGGCTGTACTTTGTTGGGAGTTTCTGGACTTTTTTGGTTTTGGAAATGTTATTGCCCGATAATAAAGTATAAACAATAAACAAACGCGTGCTCGTCTCATCAGATGCTGTGTACCGCTCACTGCTAACATTAATGACCACATGAAATCCAGGGACATATATATATATATATATATATTATTGGCGAATCGTAAACTATTTTGTGAGCATATTTTCCTCAAATGATATATGCAGTGTATGTGCTATATGTTTATGGAATGATTGTATGATATATACAGTATTTCTCACATTTCCTCCATAAATAAGGATAAAAAAGATACTGCTTAGAATTTTTTGAGATGTGACTACAAAATGTTATGAAGATAAGATAGAGAAAAAACAGAGTGCACAGTTCAGGAGTGCATTACATAAAGAATGCAGGGCTCACCTGTGCCCAGGAATGCAGCCTCACCTGTGCCCAGCAATGCAGCCTCACCTGTGCCCAGCAATGCAGCCTCACCAGTGCCCAGCAATGCAGCCTCACCAGTGCCCAGAAATGCAGCCTCACCTGTGCCCAGAAATGCAGCCTCACCTGTGCCCAGCAATGCAGCCTCACCAGTGCCCAGCAATGCAGCCTCACCTGTGCCCAGGAATGCAGCCTCACCAGTGCCCAGCAATGCAGCCTCACCTGTGCCCAGAAATGCAGCCTCACCTGTGCCCAGCAGTGCAGCCTCACCTGTGCCCAGAAATGCAGCCTCACCTGTGCCCAGAAATGCAGCCTCACCTGTGCCCAGCAGTGCAGCCTCACCTGTGCCCAGCAGTGCAGCCTCACCTGTGCCCAGGAATGCAGCCTCACCTGTGCCCAGCAATGCAGCCTCACCTGTGCCCAGCAATGCAGCCTCACCAGTGCCCAGCAATGCAGCCTCACCTGTGCCCAGGAATGCAGCCTCACCAGTACCCAGCAATGCAGCCTCACCTGTGCCCAGAAATGCAGCCTCACCTGTGCCCAGCAGTGCAGCCTCACCTGTGCCCAGCAATGCAGCCTCACCTGTGCCCAGAAATGCAGCCTCACCTGTGCCCAGCAGTGCAGCCTCACCTGTGCCCAGGAATGCAGCCTCACCTGTGCCCAGCAATGCAACCTCACCTGTGCCCAGCAATGCAGCCTAACCTGTGCCCAGCAGTGCAGCCTCACCTGTGCCCAGCAGTGCAGCCTCACCTGTGCCCAGGAATGCAGCCTCACCTGTGCCCAGCAATTCAGCCTCACCTGTGCCCAGCAATGCAGCCTCACCAGTGCCCAGGAATGCAACCTTGTCGGTGCCCACCAGGAATGCAGCCTCACCAGTGCCCAGCAATGCAGCCTCACCAGCGCCCAGGAATGCAGCCTCACCTGTGCCCAGGCATGCAGCCTCATCTGTGCCCAGGAATGCATCCTCACTTGTGCCCAGGAATGCAGCCTCACCAGTGCCAAGGAATGTAGCCTTACCTGTGCCCAGGAATGCAGCCTCACCAGTGCCCAAAAATGACGTAAGACCAGTGCCAAGGAATGTAGCCTCACCTTTGCCCAGGAATGCAGCCTCACCAGTGCCCAAAAATGCAGCTTCACCAGTGCCAAGGAATGCAGCCTCACCTTTGCCCAGGAATGCAGCCTCACCTGTGCCCAGAAATGCAGCCTCACCTGTGCCCAGCAATGCAGCCTCACCTGTGCCCAGCAATGCAGCCTCACCTGTGCCCAGCAATGCAGCCTCACCAGTGCCCAGCAATGCAGCCTCACCAGTGCTCAGCAATGCAGCCTCACCAGTGCCCAGTAATGCAGCCTCACCTGTGCCCAGTAATGCAGCCTCACCATTGCCCAAAAATGCAGCTTCACCAGTGCCAAGGAATGCAGCCTCACCTGTGCCCAGGAATGCAGCCTCATGTGTGCAGGGGATCGGAGAGGAGAAAAGTTCTGGTGTTCTGCTGAGAATGGTTGTAACATCACACAGATCCTGGGCGGGTGCGGAGGCGCGCGGGGGGGGGGGGGGTGTGTAGGTGCCACACACTGAGGGGGTGTGCCAGGCCAGCATCTCCTGCTGTGTCAACTTTAATTTGATTTGTCACTCCCATCACATCTCTGTACCCCCCACCCCACACTGTCACCTTAAGCACATCTCTGTTCCCCCCTCCCCTACACTGTCACCCCCAGCACATCTGTGCACCTCACCACACACTTTCACCCCCATGGTCACTCACCGGAATGTTGATCACAGTCTGTGGTCAGCATCTCTCCCTGCATCTCTGGCTGTCAGCTTAGTTATGCAGCGGGGTGGACAGCACAGTGAGTGGAGATGAACCTGTCATCCACATGCTCAATGGGGGGATCAGCGGAGCGACCCCCTACTGAGCTAGCAGATTCCGTTCCACAGAGGTGCCTATGTGAAAGGGGCCTTAGGTTTATAAGCCATTACCTGCTTGCATAGCATCTGATCAAACCAAAATAGGTATTTTTTTTTTTTTAAGGTCACGTTTTCACGTGACCTTAAACAAAGCACCCCAAAAGCGACACTAAGACGCCGCTAGAGCACCGCAAAACCGTCCGGCGCATTAGTGGCTGCTTTAGCAGCACTTCAGTGTGAAAGGGGTCTAAAAAATAAAATTGGATAAAATAATGAAAAATAAATAAAACTAAATTGTAATAAAAACAAAATAAATAATAATAAAAAGAAAAAAGATAAAAAGAAAAAAGAAATAATGAAGGGCTCATTCACATGGGTTCTCTGGCCCATACAATGTAAATGAGAGATTTGTTTGTGTGGCTGGAGCTGCCTGTCACTCCGTGTATGAACACAGCTGCAGGTCCTAATTGTGACAGGTGTGTAGGTGCGGATGAGTGGTCCCAAATCTACCCAGTCTGTGTTGTTGGGGCCATACAACTGCACCCACTCGCCAGCCAAATGAGAACCTGCAGCTGTGTTCGTACAGCTGCTGCAGCCCCAAAGCCACTTCAGTTTAGGTTCACATTGGAGCAATATGTCATGCGATTTGAGAGATCAAATCGCATGACAAGTCACAGCCTATTGGCGGCAATGGCACTGTTCCAAAACACTGATTTTTCAGCGCCGCACTGATTTGCAAAACTCATTCCTGCACTACTTTTGCCAATTTTAGGTGCGATTTCAATAGATATCTGCATGAAGCCACACAGATTTCTATCAAGTAGCACCTGAAGTCGCAATGGCCTTGCTACATTGAAATTGCGCTACTTCAAGTGAACTAGCAGCGATTTCAGAGTAGCATCAATGTGAACCAGGGCTCAAGAGAAGAAAAAATTCTAATTCACACTGTGCAGGCCAAATGATCGCCCATATGTGAATAAGCCTCAATAACTCTTTCATACCCAGAGCTTTAATTACTTAACCACTTACAGAGGACTTAACCCCCCCCCCCCCCCTTCCTGCCCAGGCCAATGTTCAGCTTTCAGCGCTGTCATTCTTTGAATGACAATTGCACAGTCATGCTACACTGTACCCAAATTAAAATTTTATCATTTTTTTCACACAAATAGAGCTTTCTTTTGGTGGTATTTAATCACTGCTGTTTTGTTTTTTTTCTAAAAAAAAAAAAAAACGAAAAAAGACAGAAAATTTGGAAAAAAAAAGCAGTTTCATAGTTTGTTATAAAATTTTGAAAAGGTAATTTTTCTCCTTCATTGATGTGCGCTGATGAGGCTGCACTGGTGGGCACTGATAGGCTGCACTGATGGGCACTAATAGCCTGCACTGATTGGCACTGATAGTTGGCACTGGTGGGCACTGATGGGTGGCACGGATGGGCACTGATGGGCGGCATTGACGGCCTCTGATGGGTGGCACTTAAGGGCACTGATAGGTGGCACTGACAGGCGGCACTGATAGTTGGCACTGATAAGTAGCACTGCTAGGTGGCACTGCTGATGAGGCACTGATGGGCACTGGTTGGCAGCACTGATGGGCACTGATAGGTGGCACTGGTGGGCATTGATAGGTGGCACTGGTAGGTGGCAGTGGGCACTGGTAGGCGACACTGATGTGCACCTGTAGGTGGCACTGGTGGGCACTGGCAGGTGGCACTGGAGGGCACTGCATAGGAGCAGTGCCACTCCGTTTGTGGGCCCGATGTCCCTCTGTCTGAAGCCGGTGATCGGCTTTTTTTCCCCCTCACACTGACAGCATGAATGCCAATCTTATGTTTACATCAGATGATCAGCTGTCAGGGCCGGTGCAAGGATTTTTGTCTACACCGGCGAAGGTGCATTTTGGTGCCTCCCCCCCCCCTTCCATCGTCCTACCACCCTCTTTCCCCTCCACAATACAACCCCCCACCCGCACATGACAACCCATCTGCAGCTAACCACATGCTATACAATCTGATTGTACAATCCTCTTTTAGATTTATTAACAATTAAGTAGTATAATGGCCGGCCTGATTTGATACTCATTAAAAATGTTCAGGTTTGTATTTATATGACTGATTTTGTTGAAACTACAGGAGATTGTACAATCAGATTGTATAGTGTACAGACAGATTCCTCCATCCACAAAACAATGCAAATGGATGAGCACCCCCTTCCCCCTGTTAGGCTTTTGTATTCTGGCAGTTGACACCACCGGCTGTCAGAATACCCGAATAAATGTGACTGCTGCATTTGTCTTCTGTTTTAAGGCTTTTTTCCTCCATTTTCACCTGATAATCTGGCCAGTAACACACCTTCTGTATTAGATTGCCCACTCTGGATGAAGGAGCACATTTGGACAGAAGCATTGTCAGTTTGAGGGGAGTGTCTGGTGTACTAGCAGATTTATATACACTAATACATTGAAGAAAAAGTCCAACTAACACTTTATAATCAGTTACAGCACCAGTTTTTTCCTTTAGGGGTAAAGGTTTTACATTTTAAAATTAAAGCTGATCATTGTAAGCACAACTGGCAGTGGTAAATGGTTTCTCTAATCCCTCTAACTGCAACATCTGCAGGGCAGCTTGTTCTGTTAAAAAACAGAAGACTACGACAGTCCACCAGCAGGTTAAACAATAAAAAACAAAACAAAGAAAAAACAACTGACTTGCATTCCCCATTCATATCCTCTATGTGGATGGGGGAATCCAGACCGTTCAGCTCTCACCACCAAATGCTGCTATCTGATGGCTCCCACAGGGACACCATTAACCACTTCCTTACTGGGCACTTAAACCCCCCTCCTGCCCAGACCAATTTTCAGGTTTCAGCGCTGTCGCATTTTGAATGACAATTGCGCGGTCGTGCGGCATTGTACCCAAATAAAATTGATGTCCTTTTTTCCCCACAAATAGAGCTTTCTTTTGGTGGTATTTGATCACCTCTGCGGTTTTTATTTTTTGCGCTATAAACAAAACCAAGAGCGACAATTTTGAAATAAGAACAATATTTTTTACTTTTTGCTCTAATAAATATCCCAAAATAAAAAATAATAAAAAAAATTATTTATTGGGTTTGGCCGATTTATATTCTTCTACATATTTTTGGTAAAAAAAATCGCAATCGGCGTTTATTGATTGGTTTGCGCAAAAGTTATCGCATCTACAAACTATGGGAATTGATTTATGGCGTTTTTATTATTATTATTTTTTTTACTAGTAATGGCGGCGATCTGCGATTTTTATCGGGACTTTGATATTGGGGCGGACATGTCGGTCATTTTTGACACTTTTTTGGGACCAATGACATTTATTCAGCGATCAGAAATTTAAATGTCCACTGATTACTGTATAAATGTCATTGGCAGTGAAGGGGTTAACCTGCAGGGGGCAGTGAAGGAGTTAACAATGTTCCCTGGGTGTGTTCTAACTGTGGGGGGGCGGGGCTAGCCGGGACATAACAGATCTAACTGATCCCAGTGACAGGGATCAGTAGACCTGTTTGTCCCCTGTCACAGAATGGGGAACCGCCGTGTTTACATCGGCGGTTCCCCGTTCTACAGCTCTGTAAGGCGATCGCGGGTCAGGAGCGGACATCGAGTCCGCCCGACCCGCGGGCACGCCCACGCAGCGTGCGGCGGCCGCGCGCCGCCACCCAGTGCGCGCAGGGGGCGTGTAAAGGGGCGGACGTCCATGGACGTCCACCCGGATTTTCAGATCCGCGCTGTAGACGTCTTTTGTCTATAGCGCGGATCTGTACAGGTTAATGCAGCCAGACACAGCTGAAAGCTGCAGTCACTTCAAATCTCCACATCTCCTTTCCTATACTAGATCCACATTGGGCATAGGAGTGTGGGCGGGGCAGACACAGAGGGGCGGGGTAGGAGGAGGTGGAACAGATAGATCTTCTTTCTCTTTTCCCGTCCATGCGGGGAGGAAGGGCGGGGGGGAGTGGCTGGCTGGGCTCAGATTGCCACACTGCAGCCAGCCGCTCCTGAGTGATTGGGCAGCTTCTTCCTACCCAGGCACCATGCCTATGGAGGGGATTGTCAGGGGGGACACAGTGAAAGCACCACTGTCATCTTCACATCCTCTGAGCACAAACTTGTCCATAAATAAACACCCATACCTAATGCTTGTTGTGCCATTCCTGCTGGCCACTCCTCCTCCTCTCACAGAATAGTGCTGATTGTCTCTGCAGGATCCGTGGCTGAGGCGGGTTCCTTCCCCCTGGTCTCACTCAGCTCCTCCCCCTCTTGCCGTTTGTGTTGGCTTATCTGCGAGCAGGGCCAGCACCAGCATAAGTAATTGTTGAGGGACGCCTGAGTTTGGCGCCCCCTCTGTCCTGGCGCAGTAAGGCAGCCGCCTGTGCTGCCTTATGCTGGCGCCGGCCCTGTCAGCTGATCACGTGGTAGGGGGCCGGGATCTCATTGACTCGGTAATCACAGAGCGTGCCGCTGGTAAGCTGGACAGGGCCCCGTGATTTCTAACAGCGACCCTGCCTGCACTCACATGTAAGGCTGGGTTCACACTATCTTTGCTTGCAGCTCCCAGCAGGGGTCCGGTACGTCCTGGTTCACCGTTTCAGGTCCGATTTCAGCCCGAAACGGACTAGAAGGACTCCAGTGCAAATTCGCTCCGGAGACACAGCAGAGATATGTGAACAGGCTCCGTAGAGAGCCAGCCAAAATCTCCTGCTATTGCGAATTGGATGTGGGGATCCGCATCCAATTCTCAATAGTGTGAACCCAGTCTTAATGGTGTTTGCTCCACTCACATGAGGTATCGTTGCAAACGTCAGAGTGAGAGAAATATTTCTAGCACCAGACCTCCAGAGTATCTCTAAACTGGTAGACTGGCATTTTAAAGCGTTGCCTATTGATAATTGAATGCATCATAGTTTGTCGCCATTTCTTAGGTGTGCACAATTTCAAAGCCTGACATGTTGGGTATCTATTTATTCGGCATAACATCATCTTTTTGTGCTATGTAATCTGCCCCTCTAAACTGTAAAAAAAACCTCCCTGAACTTGACACTTCCTGTGTCCCCCTCTCTGCACAGACTATGAAAATCAGGGCTTCTGAGCCCTGACCACCATTGTCTGAAATGTCCCTGCGTCATCTGCAGCCCTGCTCTACTCTCATCTCTCCCCCTCATTCCCTTCTCCCTCCCTGTCAACTACTTGCTGTGTGTCTCCGTCTCTGCCCCCCGCAGTTTCATTACTAATCCAATAAAATATTAAATGGTCACTGGCAGACCCTCCAATACATTAAGGCATAGCACACTTTATATATCTATTCCAAAAACGAGGCTTGTAAATACCTATTTAGAACTCTCTTCAGGCCGGCCATGTGGCTCACGGCCGCTTTATAGCTCCGAGACAAGGCATCTGCAGGAGAGGCTGAGCGGCCACGTGATCTCCCTGGCTGACATCAGAGGGACATCCTAGGCCCTTCCTGCAGAAGCCATGTATCGGAGCTGAAAAGCGGTCGCAAGTCACATGACCGGCCTGAAGACAGCTCTAAATAAGTATTTACAAGCCAAATTTTTGTAAAAGATATATACAGTATGCTATGCCTTAATATATTGGAGGGGCTGGTAGTGACAAAAAATTGTGCCTTAACAAACGCTTTAACCACTTCAATACTGGGCACTTTCACCCCCTTCCTGCCCAGGTCAATTTTCAGCTTTCATTACAGTTGAACTTTCAACGACAATTGAACGGTCATGCAACACTGTGGCTGCACTGATGGACAATGGTGGGCACTGATAGGCAGCACTGATCTGCACTGATTGGCACTGAAGGGGCTGCACTGATAATCAGGGCACTGATGATCACAAGATGTCAGAGACCATGGACAAAAGATGGTCAGAGACTACGATTGTGCTACAAAAGATGGTGAGAGACTACAGACATGCTACAAAAGATGGTCAAAAACTATGGACATGCTACAAAATATGATCAGAGACTACAGACATGCTGTAAAGTATGGTCAGAGACCATGGGATTGTTACAAAAGAAACTATAGACATGCCACAAAGTATGGTCAGAGACTATGGACATGCTACAAAAGATGGTCAGAGACTATGGACATGATATAAGTGCTGTTGGAGACTGGGGACATGCTCCAGGACACAATACAGTGCCTTGAAAAAGTATTCATACCCCTTGACATTTTCCACATTTTGTCATGTTACAGCCAAAGACGTAAATGTATTCTATTGGGATTTTATGTGATATACCAACACAAAGTGGCACATAAATGTGAAGTGGAAGGAAAATGATAAATGGTTTTCAAATTTTTTTACAAATAAATATCTGGAAAGTGTGGCATGCATTGTATTCAGCCCCCTTTACTCTGATACCCCTAACTAAAATCTAATGGAACCAAGTCACCTAATTAGTAAATAGAGTCCACCTGTGTGTAATTTAATCTCAGTATAAATACATCTGTTCTCTGAAACCCTCGGAGGTTTGTTAGAGAACCTTAGTGAACAAACAGCATCATGAAGGCCAAGGAACACACCAGACAGATCAGGGATAAAGTAGTGGAGAAATTTAAAGCAGGGTTAGGTAATAAAAAAACACCCAAAGCTTTGAACATCTCACAGAGCACTGTTCTATCCATCATCCGAAAATGGAAAGAGTATGGCACAACTGCAAACCTACCAAGACATGGCCGTCCACCTAAACTGACAGCCCGGGCAAGGAGAGCATGAGGCTAGATTCACACTATCCGACATGAAAACGGTCAGACTTTTGATCCTACTTTGCTCTGCGACTTGTGTCCTACAATCTGACCTAAATCGGTCCGACTTCTGTGAACGGGATCCGACTTTGATCCCTCTTTGATCCCGACAATACCAGGCACCTTGTGCTCTGGGGATCTTGAAGGGGAACCCCCGCCAAATTTAACCACTTCAGCCCCGGAAGGATTTCCAGCTTTAGGACCGGAGCCCTTTTTGCGATTCGGCGCTGCGTCGCTTTAACTGACAATTGCGCGGTCGTGCGACGTTGTACCCAAACGAAATTTGCGTCCTTTTTTTCCCACAAATAGAGCTTTCTTTTGATCACCGCTGCGTCATTTCTGATCGCCGCTATAAACAAAAGAAGAGCGACAATTTTGCAAAAAAACCCAAATTTCTTACTTTTTAGGCCCCGACTTCACCAATTTAAACCGCCCCCAAGGGGAAGTTCTAGGGGTCTCGTGTTCCACGGACCATAACAGCCCTAGTTTCTCCCTAGTTTCAGCCTAGGGCAAGTGTCTTCAGCCTGGCTAAATCCAGTCTAACATCCTGTGTTCAGCGTCTCGTTTCATCCTAGTTTTCAGACT
>BLSH010530971.1:382355-398109 GCA_018402905.1 Glandirana rugosa
CAGATTCTTACACTCTTAATTCAATCTCAACCTCCAACTGTTTCCTTAATCAGGAACGAGCCAATACGTCACTACTTCCGTGTGACCCCTAACTCTATCGGTACTCGTCTTAAAGCCCAATAATTCCTTTGTCAACCTCCAACTCTAACTTAATTCTCACATTCTTAGACCATTGGAGATATCAACAACTGGCCCAATTTGTCAAAAACTTACCAAGACCTCTCAGGACACTGTCAGACATCAACCCAGTCGAGGAGATTTTCGCTTTGTCTCAACCCCCCAAGAGATGCATCTCAATCTGCTACAAAGCCATCCAAGCCTTACAACCAGCTCATTGGCCATCTTTCCTACATAACTGGGAGGCTGATCTCAACTCCCCCCTTTCAGATAAACAACGCTCAACTATATTACAACTAACGCACTCGTCCTCTATATCGACTAGAACCGCTGAAACCAATTATAAACTTCTGACGAGATGGCACTACTCTCCAGTTACCCTACATAGGTTTTTTCCAGATGTGTCCCCATTATGCTGGAGGGGGTGTGGAGAAATAGCCACCCACGCCCACATATGGTGGCATTGCCCACATATAAAACCTTTTTGGGCGGAAGTTAAATATTGGATTGAAAACATCCAAGGCACAGCTTTAGATTTGGATCCCTGGCTGATGCTCTTTCATTGCACATCGGAGCCAGCAGGACGATATAGAAAGTCCATTGTCCCTCACTTGCTCAACGCAGCAAAAATGCTAATTCCTAAATTCTGGAAGCAAAACACCACTCCCTCTATTAAACAATGGTTTCAGGTGATACATAACGTATACTATATGGAAGATTTGACATATGATTTGAAAGGGAGGTCTGATCTCTCATCGAAAATATGGTCCTGCTGGCTCGCTTTTAAATATTCATCTAAATATACGGAAATTATGTCGTCTGAATGATTTAGCGGGTCTTGTTTAACCAATTATTATACTGGAGTTAAGGTGGTGAATCCGGGAATGGATCCCTTCCCCTTGTCTATCTCCTGTCCTATTCCCCTCCCTCTCCCTCTTCCATTTCTAATTCATCTGTTACTCTGGTCATTTTCCCTACTATCTTTTCCTTACTATTTTTATACCTTTGAATCACTATTCCCAAATTAGCATTGCTAGGTCCTATTGATCTAGGCAGATAAGCTGTGACTGCAGGTAAATGGGATGAAATGGACCCTCCCCCTACGTGGGAGGCATACCATTTTATAGAGTCGCGTTTTGCCCCAAATGCGGATGGCGGGGCGCGACCATAGTTGGTACAGTCGAATGACAGTCACTCTCCATTGTTTAATAATTATGTGGATACCTGGCGATAACCTTCACATTGTTAATTCCTTTCTTTATTCCTGGGAATGCTGTTGTAACCAATATGTATGAGTATGTTGTTGTACTATTTTTTCCTTATCTCTCAAATAAAAACATATTATACAAAAAAAAAAAAAAAAGAACTTGACCTATTTTGCAAAGAAGAATGGGCAAAAATGTCACTCTCTAGATGTGCAAAGCTGGTAGAGACATCCCCAAAAAGACTTGCAGCTGTAATTGCACGGAAAGGGGGTTCTACAAAGTATTGACTCAGGGGGCTGAATACAAATGCACCCACACTTTTCAGATATTTATTTGTAAAAAATGTTGAAAAGCATTTATCTTTTTCCTTCCACTTCACAATTATGTGCCCCTTTGTTTTGGTCTATCACATAAAATCCCAATAAAATACATTAACGTTTTTGGTTGTAACTGTGGAAAATTTCAAGGGGGATGAATACTTTTTCAAGGCACTGTAAATGAGACTGCTAGAGATAACTGCGATTAGACACTTTAGGCCTCATGCACACTGGACATTCTAAAAACATTATAAAAAACGCCAGTAGCTTTGTAGTGAGTTTTTCAGCATTTTTGCAATAGAGTTTTTTAGTGTTTTCCAATGTTTTTTAGCATTAGCATTTTGTAGCCAGAAACCACCTCTCTGCTATTAGTAACTCCTACTTTCCCACAATGCATCTCTGCACATCCTTTGTGTATTGTTTAGTGGCCTCATGGCAAGTGACGTTTCACAATCTGATTTGATCACAAAAGTACACGCCCATGAAGAACTGTGGCATGTGTCCTATCAAAGACACAATGATCTTGTACATAAGATAACATGTGTACAGGAATGTGGTGTGTTTTTGGTTGAAAATCAAATGTGGTGTTCATCATGCACCAGAATCGCATCGCATGGGTGTAAATTTTGGTGTGATCAAAAGGGTCCAACAACATTTTGGTGCAAGTGCAATGTGATTTGATCCATACAAAATGTATGGCTCAAATCGCCTCACACAGATATTGCATGTGAATGTGGTGCGCTTTTCACATGCGGTGTTCATTATGCACCAGTGTGATGTTACTGTTCGAACAACACCACGAGACAGAACTCAGGCTTAAAAAATCAGCAGGATCAAAAACGGCAAAAAATGCAGATGAGCCACGTTTTTGAGCATTTATCTGCGTTCATGAGCGTTTTTGACGTTAGAACGTTTTCACAGCTGAAAAAAGTCCCTCAGAACCCACTAATTTTGTTTTTTTTTTTACAGCCAAAAAAATGCCCCAGCTAAAAACAGTTGATAACAGCCTATGTGTGCATGAACACATAGAATAACATGATGGGGAGTCTATTGACTGTAGAGAGAAACGTCTGCAGCTAAAAACAGCTGCTGTAAAAATGTCCTGTGTGCATGAGGCCTAAGGCATTACAAAGCCACTTTAAATTAAACAGGCCATACACTAGTAGAATTTTTTTTTTCTTACATTTTTTTTGCAAAGTTTGCTTGATTTTCTAATGGTTAAGACGTGTGCACGCCGGTGCCATCTTTGATCCAAAGCGCAGAAATGCCCCGCAACCAAAATTTGGTAATGACATTTAGGATCATGTTCTTATAAATACTGCAATGTTGGCACGCGAGCCCCATGCCCCAGATGATGCCCAATCTTGCGAAACGCGTTGGTTGAAGCTTGTGTGCTGATCACAGTTTGGTTTTATATTTTGTATGCCGGCTTTTATTCTATTTTTGTACACCTATATAAATAAAGGTGTTATTGGATTTACACTATGTGGAGCCTCTTTTCTCCATCCATATTGCCTGTTTTTTTACGGAGTAAGGGAGATTGTGGAAACGTCCCCTTCTTGTGGGTCCAGTGGATGGGTCGAGGTGATGGTTGTCGGATCCATCAGGAGCAGTCTATGGTGGATACCATTTGGATTTATTCCATACAAGCTCAATTGATTTGCTGGCCATACGGCTATGGGAATGAATCCAACCTTTCTGGTAAGCAGTACATCTTGGCATTTCCTGTTGGTGGTGGCACTGTGGAATCACTGAAGTTGGACTCAGTGGATTTATTATTTTGGAATTTCTCACCTATGGGACTTTATTAGAGACTTTGTTATTACTTTCATTTTGCACATGCACTTTATTGACGCTTTGTATTTATTTGTTCACATATAATATTTTAAGTTGTGTTGTTTCTCAGGTTATCAGTTCTTATCACAATGTCCACGAAGGTATGATTATTTCGTCCCTTGTGGTCATATTTATTGATTTAATATTTGTCTGATCATTACATTTTTTTAGCACAGCACCTTTTTATATTCTTTGCTTATACTACTAGTCAGGTAGAGTGCTTGCTGCTTCTCCCTTTTGTGCATATATTTATCTATTTTAAATGAACTAAATTGTTCTGTTTTTTTATATGATATTCATCAAGTACATAATTGGGTTGACATTAAAGAATTATCCAATCACATGCAGATGAAATACTTAAACAGAGATTTACTTTTCACATGATTGGATTCTTGCAGTGATCTAAGCTAATTTTAGCTGCGCTTTACGGCTGTTTAAGCTGTGCTTTTCGGTTGCTAGCAGTGCACTATTAACCCCCAAGAAGGGTTTAACTAGGGGTTAAAAGCGCCCATGTTGCCGCGCTTTGGAAGAGCTTTGGAAACGCTGTCCATTCATTCCAATGGGCAGGGGCAGTACAGGGCTCCCAAACTGCCCCACAGATGCTGCTTGCAGGACTTTTTTTCCCGTCCCGCAATTGCACCACCCCAGTGTGAAAGCATTCAGGTTTTCACACTGGGGTGGCAGGTGAGGCAGTTTTCAGGCGCTAAAACGCCTGAAAACTGCCTCAGTGTGAAAGGGGTCTAAATACATTGGCCTCAATGGTACTATTAAATGCTCCGACGACCAATTTTTCAGATTTTCAGAATGAACGTTCAAACAAAATGCTGTTGGTGTATGGTTGGCTATACTTGTCACACATTTGGTATGTCTTTCAGCAGGATCCAAAATATAAGATCACAAATAAAAAAATCATGAAATGCTAAAAGTGATGGACAGCACAAAAACTTTAAATAGTGTGAAAGAAATAAAGCAAACTATTTAAAATAGTACTAAAATCTTTTTTTACCCTAATGCATTCATGCATTAAGGTAAAAAAAATCCCACTACCTATCCTATGCCATCCCTAAATACTAACCTGGCTCCAAATCAGAGCTCCATGGTTGTCTCCAGTTCCATCACCACTCCCCTCACTCTCCTGCTTTCATAGGAGAAACTGGAGCCATAGGTTGAAGAGTGAGCGGGGGAGTGGTTCACCAGTGCTGCATGTGTTTAGTGATGCATGCGCATGCACGGGTGCCTCCTTAGCGCCTGGCTTGCTACAGGAGGCGCCCAGAGGAGGTAGAAGGTGACACTGCTGGTAAGGGACTGCCACAGGAGGAGGAAATCAATACAATTGCACAGATAAAGTAAGTATCACCTCTTTTTTATTAGAAAAAAATAAGCTAGCCTTTAATATCACTTTAGTACTACCAGAGGTCTAAAGAATGCATTTTCTTTAGTGGTCTTAGAAAGCACAAAAACACAGATTACTAGCATCAGTGGCCCTGAGGGGACAGAGCCCTGCATATGGCCACAGGTTGGGCAGCTGTCTCAGAATGGTCATGCACACTACATTATTAAAAGAAATACAAATCATTTTGTATTTGTACATTGTATCACATTACTATTGTGAGCCCACACTCTGATCCAACTGCGACCACTCAGCAATTCACATGATGGCAATTGTACCCAAACTTTCCAGGCTAAGCCACATGTGTGTCCTTAAAAAGCAGCATGACTAAATGTATACCAAAAAATGACGGGAATGTGGCTTTTCTGCGCCTCCACATTTCTCTTCTTTAGTAAATTACACCCTGCTAGTACTACCACAATGCGTATAAAGAGATGACTGACTAATGCATGTTTATCCCTCAGGAAACAGTGTTGGGTTTGCAGTTTGCAATTTATCCCCATTGTTTTTACACAGATCATGTGATACACATTGCTACATTATTTGTGGAGAACATCCTTGTATGGCTAAAATCAATGGATTGTTGTCTCTTACAAGTGAGCGCCATCTAGTGCCACTTTTAGTGTAGGTCAACATGCAAGAAAAATGTTCTTCCAATGCTTAGATCAGTGGTTCTCAACTCCACTCCTCGGGACCCACTAACAGGCCAGGTTTGCAGGATAACTGAAATACATCACAGGTGATATCATTTGCTGCTCAGTGATTGCAGTATTCTAGCCTGCATCTCCCCAAGGTAATACTTAAAATCTGACCTGTTGGTGGGTCCCGAGGACTGGAGTTGAGAACCACTGGCTTAGAACCAGTTTACACTAGTGCAGTTACCTGTATACCCCCCTCCTGCTAAAGGACATTGATAATACTTTTTTTTATATGATTAAGGCCCCTTTCACACTTATGCAAAATGAAAGTCACGCGACTTTGACACAACTAGTAGCAATGCCTGTGTAATCTTGAGGTCTATGGACCTGAAGTCGCATCAAAGTCAGACCAAAGTAGTGCAGGGACTACTTTGAAGTCCCTGCGACTGGAAGTTGCACATATCTGAATAGTACTCATTGGGAATCATGGGGTATGACTTGTTATGCGACTTCGCAGTCTCAAGTCGCACAAGTGTCAAAGGGGCCTTACTGTAAATAACAGTGCTATTGCACAATTAATACATAGATGAATAAATAAATAATAATAAAAAAAATAACATGAATACTTAAGGCCAGTTCACACCAATTGTGCTGCAGTCCTGCATGGAAACATGGAGACACGCACAGGTGCCTTTGATTCTTATTGGCACCCCAGGTATCTAACATGGGAGCATTTGCATTCACCCTGCAGTACCAGGGTCTTTGGTGCTGCGCGTTTTAAAAAATCCTGCCTGCCGTACTTTCTGCACATTCAAATGCATTTGGCTGACCATTAAAATTAATGGGCTACCGGAAACCTGTTTGAAAGTGCCAAACACGTGTGCACGGACGCACCTATATAGTGTCAAACAACGATAAGGGCCTGTTCACCAGCGTTCATTTCTCAGACTAAAATATTTTCGTTGACTAAATTAACAGTATTTTAGTTGAATAAAATACAACTAAAACCAAAACAATTCAGATGACTAAAGTGTGACTAAAACTAAAATGGCATTTTAGGCAAAAGACTATAACTAACTAAAACTAGATTGAAATTTGACGTCAAAATGAACACTGCACTACCACATAAGTAGGGGGCATCTACTAAGCTGCTGAAAGACTAAGAAAGGCTTTTCTTATTTTTTTGTTTCTTGATATTCAATGCTGGTAATATATTCAGATGATATGTGCAATGGCATTACAGCCAATAGCGTTTACGTTTTTGCACTTCTATTTGTCAAAAGCAATATTTTTGTTTGTTTATGAAACTTGGTTTTATTCAACGGCTAAATCTGTGTCTGTAGTGCATGTTCAAACCTTAAGGCTACTTTCACACTGAGGTGCTTTACAGGTGCTATTTAGCTAAAAATAGCACCTGTAAAGGGCCTTAAAAATCCCCCCCAATCCACCCCAATGTGAAAGCCCTGAGTGCTTTCACACTGGGGCGGTGCGCTTGTGGGACATTACAAAAAGCCCTGCAAGCCGCATCTTTGGGGCGGTGAGGTGAGCAGTGATATACCGCTCCTCTACCACCCCTGCCCATTGAAATGAATGGTAATCGCTTCCGAAACGGGTGTCACCGGCACTTTCAACCCCGTTTCACCCCCTTATGGGGGGGCAAAAGCGCCGTGCTCCCGACTGAAAAGCGGCACTGCAGCACCAGTAAAACTCTGCTAAAACTAGCAGGGTTTTGCTGCGGCTGCAGTCTGAAAGTAGCGTAATACCAAAAATAATAACATGTTATTAGATTTTTACTGCAGGTTTATATAATGAGTTTGGTAATTGTAGAGAAACACTTAAAAAATGAATTGCAATTTAACTAAACCCATTACATTTTAGTCAACTAAAATGTACTAGAGATTTTAATCGACTAAAATATGGTTTAAACTAAAACAGTTCAGGTGACTAAAATATGACTAAAACTAACACGGTGTTTTAGTCAAAAGACTATAACTAAAACTAAATTGAAATTTGGCATGAAAATTAACACTGCTGTTCACACTATGTGCAGCTACCTGTTTTCTTCTAATGGATAAATGCAGGTAACTGCAATGACACACAGAAAACAATAGTTTTCTTTGTGTCAAGTTCACACTAGAACACAGAGTTTCTCTATGTTCCAGAGCTGTGCAATATTATGCAACATTAATGTATAATATTGCACCTCTCTGGATGGCCCTACATGTCACTGTGTGCAGTGACATGAATGAAGTGTCACTTTGTGCACTTAACACTAAGGGTCCTTTCACATGAGCGGACGGGCTCCGCTGCTCAGTGGGGATCCATCCGTTGATCCCCGCTGAGCCAGCGGACGACAGGACCGCCTCTGCACCCTGTGCTGGCATGGACCTGTCAGAGCTCCGCTCTCCTCTATGGGGGATCGGATGAACACGGACCATCTGTTCATCCGATCCACCAAACGGATGGAAAATAGGGTTTCCATCTGTCTGGATTTAGCGGATCGGAGCGGATCGGATGTCAGCGGACATGTCACTTCTGACATCTGTCGCTCCATAGAGGACAATGTCCGTTCAGGTCTGCCTAAAAAAAAGACAGGCGGACCTAAACGGTCCGCTTGTGTGAAAGGACCCTAAGTTCTGACAAAAAGGAAAAATGTATGTTAATGCATATACATCACATACATTTTGATCCTCTGCTTATGTCATTGGCTCATTGTTTTACTTAGTGGTCTACACAGAGCTTAAAGTGGAACTTAACTACGCTTGCATGTCCTCTTCCCATGCCCGTCCTCTGCGCTGCCAATTTAAAAAAAAAAGTGTGTGCGGAGATGCAGTGCGAGTCTTTTCCAGGTATTTAGGAGCCGCCAGAGACCTGCGGCACATACTGTATGTGTACACGCAGAGGGTTCCTGAGCATGCACACATATGCTTCCTGCTTCTAGTAGAGGCCATTGGGCATTATAGTGGCTGGCAGGCATTTGTGTGCATGCGCAGAAATCAGCTACACATGCGCAGATGCGCCGCAGTGTTGGTTAGTAACATACTGCCTTCTGTGATAGCTGGGTCGTAGCGATTCCAGCAGGACCCAGCCTAGGCCAGAAGCCAGGAAGAGCTGCCTTGCAGCACAAAAACGAACACAAAGGTACACATTTTAATAATTATTTTTAGCACTTGTGTAAAGGGGGGCTAAAATTAAAAAAAAATATTGTTTTAATGATTTATAGGGAAAGTCCACTTTCATGGGAAAGAGAATTGCAAATAAAAAAAAAATGTGTATAGCATATACAATTGCGATAAAAAACAAGCCATATTGTAATATAACATTATTATGTTATCTGCAGCTCTGTCATTTTTTGTAAAATACAATGCAATATGGCTACCTGGAGGCATTCTGTACACAGATGATGTACAGCAGTGGTTCTCAACCCTGTCCTCAAGTACCCCCAACAGGCCATGTTTTGGGAATTTCTCTTAGATAAAATAGCTGTCCAAAATACCAAGCCATTGACTCTGATTTAAAGCACCTGTGCAAGATAAAGGAAAACCTGCAAACTTGGCCTTTTGGGGGTACTTGAGGACAGGGTTGAGAACCACTGATGTACAGAATGCCCCCAAGAAATGTCATTTCCTGCTTGTGTGATTGGCTCGTTGGTTCTCCTAGAAGTCTACACTAAGATATAAATTTGATTTTGGGCATCCTCTGCAACAAACATTTCCATTTTAGTGAGATACTCCCAAACGGTTAATCAGGTCTAAAGGGATGCAGACACTGCCGCTTTTCTCATTAGAACCCTGCAAGTGCAGCAGCTGATAAATAATGGAAAATTCACACCCATTCACATTCACTGAACATATGGACATAGCCAGACAAACCGCTATTTCCTCAGAATAACAAAAGGTAGCAATCTGCAACAAAGCTTGTTAAAATCCTTGCAATGTACACAGACCACCCAGAGGGCAATGTTTTTTTCTAAACAAAACAAAAACAAAAATGCTGCTTATTGCAACTTTCCAGTCCTTAGATGTGGTGGCTGCATTCGTTTTATTATCTTTTTTTTTGTTATTTCCCCTTTATTTTTAAATGGCGATCCTACAAATAATACACTTCATGTCAATACTTATTTCTCCACTGCAACCAGGGAACAATGGCTGCTGCACAGACTGGGTTTTAAAAAATCTTATTTAGTAGATTTTCATTCAACGATGTTTCATAGGTTTAGTAGTTTGCAAAAGAACTTTGCTTTTTTATTTTTATTTTTTTATTATTTATTTTTTACTTTTCATTGCTTTTTTTTATCTTTTCAGTTCACAGGAAGTGAACAACAGATATTTTCTGTAGTTGGGGAAAATATTCTTGGCCTAAAAAATGAAAACAAATGCTTTTTACGGCATGTACAAACTGGTGAGGTGCAAAATATATTTTTGTTCTTGGGTTTAGAAGCACCGGCTGCCTTCGCACTGGAGTTTAACCACACTGCAAATGCCAGTGGCAAGAATCTACTGATTCCTGCGGCTGGGATTGACAGCTGTGTGGGGAAAGCTGCAATTCCTGAGCCAGTACAGTGCACAAAGTGCATCCAGCCACCATCACAGCAGGTGATCGCTGACTGTGTGAACAGTCACAAATAAATGCGCCCACCATTAGGCTACTTTCACACTGGGGGCGCTAGCGGTAAATTGCTGCTAGTTTTAGTGGCGATTTACCGCTGTTATAGCAAGGCTATGGCACCACTATGCAGGCAGGAGCGCATCGCTTTTAACTGCCCACAAGGGTTTAAAAAAGGGTTAAAAGTGCCAGCGCACCGCGCTTCTGAAGCGGTGTGCAGCCGCTTTGGAAGTGCTGCCCTATTGATTTCAATGGGCAGGGGTGGTAGAGGAGCAGTGTTTCACCGCTCGCCGCACCGTCCCAAAGATGCTGCTTGCAGGACTTTTTGTAACGTCCCGCAAGCACACCGCCCCAGTGTGAAAGCATTCAGGGCTTTCACATTGGGGTGCAATGGGGGGGATTTTTGAGGCGCTTTACAGGCTCTATTTTTAGCTAAATAGCACCTGTAAAGCACCTCAATGTCTCAAAGGTCTAAGCCTGTCATTGCACTGTACAGACTAAGTGGCCACAGTTACGTATTTACACACAGCTGTCAACCCCAGTCGCAGGAAATAGTAGATTCTTGCTGCTTGGTTTTGCAGCGTGGTTAAACATCAGTTTGAATGCAGCCTAAAGCTAGATAAAGAAATGTTCATACAAACATTTGTACAAATAATTGTCCGGAAGCTCTCAGAACATTCAATGAAATGTCCTTTGAAAATACTTCAAAAGTTTTGCTTTTTCCTTTGATTTTGGAACATATGCATAGCTCCCAACTTTGCTAAGCGCAGTGACTCCAGAGTTTCGTAAATGAGCAGAAGCTCTGCTGACTTCCATTATACAATCACATGCAAACAAAAATGCTGTCTTTTTTATTTTCCTTGCATGTGATTGGGTGCTCTTTGCAAAGCTTTACCTCATTTACTAATCCCTGGAGCAACTGCACTTCACAAAATGCACAGTCTATTCTCCTTTAGGCCCCATTCACACTTGTGCGACTTATCCTGCGACTTGGGACTGCAGACCCTCATGACAAGTCGTACCCCATGATTTCCAAAGAGTACCATTCACATCTGTGTGACTTCAAGTCGCAGCGACTTCTAAATAGTCACTGCACTAATTTGGTCTGACTGTGATGTAACTTGAGGTCCATAGACCTCAGGATTACACAGGCATTGCTTGAAGTTGCGTCAAAATCATGGCAAAATTGCACGACTTTCAGGTCGCACAAGTGTGAAAGTGGTCTCAGTAAATCAACCCCTATGAGTGCTCAGTCTATTTGCCTTTAGTAGATCAAGCCCCATTTGTTGCGTTGCTGTTAACGCAATGCATTATTAAAAGTGTGATAAAAACATGATGTGTGTTTCAAGAAAAGCTTACTGCATTTTCTAACGCACAGGTATGAACAAACTCTAAGGAAAGAGAATTTTTAATGATAAAAGTTAGAGTTTTATTGTACAATGTTCTGTTACCATTTATTATATTTATTGTACAATGTTATCATTTATTGTATTTATTGTACAATGTTACTATGTATTGTATTTTTTTTTGTACAATGTTATTTATTGTACAATGTTACTATTTCCATTTATTGTATATATTGTAAGGCACACTGGACTTAAACTCCGGCAGCCTCCGGGACCCACTAATGATTCGCTTTAGAGGCAGACCGCCATTTTGTCAGAGAGGAAGAGAGAGATCTTGTGTCCCTGCTAATCAGGAATCTTATCCTCTGGTTAAACCACTCCAGCACAGTTAGAAATCACTCCCTAGGAGCACACTTAACCCTTTGATCGCCCCTGATGTTAACCCCTTCCATGCCAGTGTCATTTATACAGTGACAGTATGTTTTTTTTAGCACTATACACTGTATTAGTGTCTCCGGTCCCCAAAGAGTGTCACTTAAAGTGGAGTTCCACCCAAAAGTGGAACTTCCACTTTAAGTCCTCCTCCCCAGCTCCGGATTCTGAAACTGAGCTTGTGGGGAGGAGGGGGGTGGGGATACCTGATTTTTTCAGGTACTTCCGCCCCGGTCGCCTTAGGCGAGCAGAAGTGGAAGGTCTCCTTCCTCCTCCCTCCCGAAGACTTCTGGGACACAGGACAGGTCCTAGAAGACTTCGGGACCAATCACAAAGCACAGCACCGCTCGCATATGTGCAGTGTGCGCCCGTCCGTGAAGCCGCAGCCTGGTGCACACAGTAGCAATGCCGGCACCATGGAGGGGAGGGGGAGAGGAGCGAGGCTCCGTGCGGCTCCATCGCTGGACCGGGAGACAGGTGAGTTTCTGTTTATTAAAAGTCAGCAGCTACACTTTTTGTAGCTGCTGACTTTTAACAAACATAAGGAAAGGGTGGAACTCCGCTTTCATGTCCAATTTTTTTCTGCCGCAATATCGCAGTCCCGCTAAAAATCGTTGATCGACACCATTACTAGTAAAAAAAATAAATAAATATAAATGCCATAAAAATATCCCATAGTTTGCATACGCAATAACTTTTGTGTAAACCAATCAATATAAGCTTATTGTGATTTTTTTTACCAAAAATATGTAGCAGAATAGATATTGGCCTAAATTGATGAAGAAATTCGATTTTTTACATTTTTTTATTGGATATCTTTTATAGCAGAAAGTAAAAGTTATTTTTTTTTTTTTTAAATTGTCTGTCTTTTTTTGTTGATAGCAGAAAAAATAAAAACCACAGAGGTGATCAAATACCACCACAAGAAAGCTCTATTTGTGGGAAAAAAAGAACGTCAATGTTATTTGGGTACAATGTTGCATGAATGCGCAATTGTCAGTAAAAGTAACGCAGTGCCGTTTTGCAAAAAAGGGTCATGAAGAGGGTAAAACCTTCCAGGGCTAGAGTGGTTAAGAAAGGGCCCTGATAAGGCCTACATCAGTATCTCTAGAACAGAGGTACATTAGAAGCCACAAGAGAAATGTGCAACATCCACCTAGGAGGAATCTGCTTTCATAACAAAATTAGAGAGCATTTGATGAAAAGGCAGATAGAAAGGTGATGCAAGAAAAGGAGATACAATTCAGGGGCAGGTTTTAATTTGCATGTTGTAAAATCTCATGTATTAAAATCTGATTTTAGTGCTGACAAACTATACCATAAATTTCTGCTTTTCTTATTTTTTTTAAATGCAAATGTCCTGGCTATTTTGTGTTAACATACAGGAGCTTATATTTAAATCACTCCAAATGGTGGTGGTAGGTTTAAAGGGTAACTCCACTTTCATGGGGAAAAAAAATAGCAAATAAAGAAAAAATAATATAGCTCGTACAATTGCGATACAAGTCATATTGGAATTGAATGTTATTAAAAATAACTTTCCTTTTCAATCTGCAGCCTCTGTCATTTTCTGAGAATGCATTGCAATGCATTGCAATATGGCTACACGGAGTTGTTCTGTACACAGAATGTGTACTGACCACTTTCCAGAAACATAACCATAAACTGCTTGTGTGATTGGCTCACCAATTTTCCCAGAAGTCTGCCTAAGATACAGGTCAGATTTCAGGCATCCGCTGCAACAAAAATGACATTTTTGGAGAGATACTTTCAATAGGAACATGTCTAAAGGGATGCAGGCCCAGCAGATTTCCTCATTAGTGCCCAGCAGGTGCACACCTGACAGTTAATTATGAAACCACTCCCATTAGACCCAATCAGTACAGAGGCACACTGGGATTTCTTCAGAATAACAAAATGTAGGAATCTGCAACAGAGTTTGTTATAATCCTTACAATGTACAGAGATCACCCAGAGGGAAATGTTTTTTTCTCAACAAAAGTGGCGTTACGCTTTAAGCTATTGGAATACTCTACAAATATGTGTTTTTAAAGCAAGATATTGAAAAAGACTGGTTGGGGTTTATTTACTAAAAGCAAATTCTCTTTGCACTACAAGTGCACAGCATTTGGAAGTGCAGTGGCTGTAGATCCAAGGGGGACATGCAAGGAAAATAAAAAACAGTATATTTGCTTGTATGTGATTGGATGATAAAACCAGCAGAGCTTCCCCTCATTTCAGATCTTTCCCTCAGATTTACAGCAACTGCACTTCCAATGCACTAGCAGTGTATTTGTAGTGCAAAGTGCATTTGCCTTTAGTAAATCAACCCCACAGTGTTGTTGGCCTTCTTCCATTGATATTAGTCACACTAACCTGCTGCTAGAGGGCAGTGTTGCATCATGTCAGAAATCACTTCCAATCACAGATCATTTCACACTTTATTTTATTTCAATAATTTGTAACTTAGAAATATTCTTTACAACTGGCGGTCCCACTACAGAGTTGAAAACATGCAAATTACTTTCAAGTCATATATAATGCTATGTTCAGTAAAATACAGATCATTTTCTGATCATGTAATCTAATTTACCATTACGTTTGATAATTAATGCTGTGATATGCTCATTTTAAGAGGTCAAATTCATAGTAATGTTATCTATTAGTATTAACAATTAATCTTGGGGCACTATAAAAATCAGTGTGAATGGGCTTTGATGGGAAAATGCAGTGGGCTTGTAGATTGCAAGCTCTGAGGAACAGGGTCCTCTGATCCCTCTCATATTTAATTGTATAGTAAATGTATTATTTCACTTTATTTTGTAAAGTGCTGTGCAGACCGTTGGCGCTGTATAAATCCTGTACAATAGTAATATAATAATAATGTCAGTTTGCGACACTTCTGCCATCATTTAGAATTCATTGGCGGTGCCGATTATTGGCTTCAGGTGCATTAGCATTCCCATAGACCTGTTCTGAACGAAACCATGCTTGTTGACACTGTATGTATAGCTCAAAGTTCTTTAGGTTTAAGGGCTCATTTGCACTGCCCACATGCTAAATGCTCCATTTTGGCGTGCAAGCAGCTGTCGGTTTTTACTTGCAGTGAGCTGCAGTGAGGGGTGGTGAGATGCGCATTTCAGCACATCAAACTGTTTCCTTCCTTTCCTTTCTTCTTTTTAACCCTATTTAAAGTGTCATATGGTGGCCATTCATTCATATTTCCACACACAGTAGGATGGTGTGCTGCTGTTTGATGCCATGTAGTGCCCTCCTGTGCGCTGCGGTAAAATGCTACATTTTACCACAGCTCACCGCATATCACAATAGTATTTGTGTAAGGGACACAGAAAACAATTGTTTTATTCAGTGCAGAAAATGTGTGAACAAGCCCTGGGATATCCTAAGGACAGTAATCACCTGCACAAATAGAGAGGGGGAGCTTACCTAGTAAGAACGCAGACAGTAATAACATTGCAAATCCCATAGATAGTCCCTAGTCAATCTCTGGAGCAAGAAAGAGAGGGTGGCTATGTTCCTATTGTAAATACAGTGAGACCATTGAAAACAAAGGTAGTCACCCTCTAACAAGAAGTCAGATCACAGCCGCAAAAACTATTTTTTTGTACAGTATATTATACTGTATTTATCATTAGATTGTCCCTTGCTCCACCTGGTGGGCAGAAATCATTCTAACATTGAAAGCTGTATTAAACAGAGCTAAAGCCTTTTTAATTGCAGGGAGGCTGTTTATATACTGTATATTTAATGTCTCTTCTGCAATAAAATAAACCTACCTTTCTTAGAATGTACTTTGAGCTGCGCAGCTCAGTATACAATCCGGCACTGTACCCTCTAACTGATCCCT
>BLSH010530971.1:398779-417160 GCA_018402905.1 Glandirana rugosa
GATCCTGGAAGAGAGGCACATAGGAGAGAGCGGGAGAGGACAGTTGGAGAGAGTACTGCTGGAGAGATCTCCAGGATAGGAAATACAAGTGTCGGTGAGTGAGGCACACCCTGGAAAGCTGGAAGAGGCACACACCGGAGCAGATTGGAGTGAGAGACAGTCTGAGAAGGGTGCAAGAGCCAGCTGGGACTGTGGTGTCACTGTGGCAGTGAAGAGGGTCATTGCAGCCAGGAGGGCTGGCAGGGCCTGGAAGAAGATGGGCTGGGAGCAGTAGTCCATCAAGGCTAGGTAGCACACTATGTACTTAGCTACACTTTGGGTACCCGTGGTCCCTGCCTGTAATGGGTGGCTCGGAGGCTGTGTTAAAGCAACAGCAGGCCTCACCATGTGCTAGCTAGGCCCAAAGCAAGTTTGTGCAGGAGAGCGGAACAGGAGTTTATTGAGAAGCAAGTGTGTGCTGGAGGAAGAGAAGGAGTGTATATACAGGACCTGTATATAGATGGTCCAATTCAAGTTTGAATCCAATTCACTGGGCATCCCACAACATCCCAATCCCTATCCAAGTTTAATTCCCCAATAAAAAAACAAAACACAAGTACCCGTCTGTTCTTCATGACTCCAGATGAAAGGAAACAGTGTGATTGAGGGCAGAGGGACAGGTGAACCACTACATTCAACAACCCCCAAGGGGGCAAGGGCTACACATACGTAGTCAGGATGTCCTTTTTCCCTTTTGGAAGATTGCTCTCGCTTCTTGCCCTTTCTACTGGAACAGAAAGGGAGTGACCCAAACAGCAATTACCTATACTGTACTGTATATTTTAGTAGAGTAGGGTAGATTTCAAACCTCTGCATCCTACTGCTTTGACAGAAAGTGAAGGCAAATCTTCCCAATAAGACTGCTGTAAAAACTTGACAAAGATACATTAAAATATTGAAAATCCCCGTTTTGCTTCAACATCCCCAGGAATCAGCATTTTGGAATCTGCCCAGCAGTCTAGCAGCATTTGGTAGAAGCTATTCACATAATGGAAAGTATCAATACTTCACTTTCCTGATTCATCTGCATGATGACATTCATAAGGATCCCGCAAGTACAGCCACATATGAGTGGTACATAGGTAATTTTTTCCATATCAGCAGATGAACTTTCTGGTGACTATGTCTTGATGTATAAGGGCAGCCAAACCAATGCTGTGATGGAGATGACTCAGAAATGGAATATTTTGGTGTGCATTGATAGAAATAACTCAAAAAAGATTGGCATCCTGATCATTTTTATGAAACCATGAAGCTGTGGACAAATGTGGGGGCAGGGGGTGCCACATCCAGGATTCTTTGACATGCTAATAATTTTTAATACAGACAGAAACAAAGGAGAGCCAAGACCAGAGGTCCAGTCAGGCAGGGCCGCTGATAAGGCAGTACAACTGGTCCTGTAGTACTGGGCCCAGACCTCATCAGTTAAAAAGGGGGGCCCAGGGCAACTTTGTTGTTCATGTCTTCCTAAATGATTGTTGTTTACCAGGGTTTAAATTACATTTCCATGGACCCCATCAGGTCAACAGAGGGGCCCAGTAAGTGGGATTTTGTTTCTTATTTTTGGGGTGCAGGAAGGTAATGTCAGTGCCACTGTTTTACTGCACCATGGGTGGGTGGGGTCTGTCAGGAAGGCTGTACAGGGCCACATGATTTCTAACAGTAGCCCTGCAGCTAGGAAATGTGTCATAAGTGTGTACAGCCAGCTGGTAGCCTCACAGGTCATCTTGGGGTATGCTCAGGAGACTGCAGCTGCATACTGAGTGAGTGGTCACATTCCTATGCAGAGAAAGGCCTTTCTCCCTTCTGTAGGCTTCATAAAAAACTTTGTTAAAAGGGCAATGGAAACGGCCTCACCCACCTGTTTTAGGCACTGTGGCCAACTTGGGACAATGTACCACATTTAGTGGCAATGCCCCAAAGTACTTTGGATCAGAATCTTCAATCTCATACATTCGGTAATGGGGGTACATATTCACAGATACCCTGAATTAGTTTTATTCCAGAAATTACCCCCTGAGGTCCCAAAGAATTGTAAGCGGTTGATTTTGTATATGACTTTAGCAGCCAGGGTAATGATTGCAAAACATTGGAAGCAGCCTGTGGTAACGCTGGAATATGTCAAATGTAACTGGATCATGGTTAATGATAAGCTCACCTGTACTCTCTAAAATAACACTGCAAAATATGATAAGACCTAGGATCCATGGGTCAGATATCTATCTAATGATTAGTGAGTCCTGAGGCTGATACCGGTACCATTTTCTCTCTCCTTCTTTTTCCTTATCTCCTTTTTCTTCTTTTTCTTTTGCATTATGCTCTCACTTATCCTGCATTGCCACTCCATTTTTTACTTCTATTACCACAATTGATACTTATTTGGAACCACATTAGAAAGCAAATCCTTCATTATTTTCACCAAAATGATGGTTATTGCCTCTTGTGCCTTTAATTCTACCTGCAATCTCTACGATAGGGAAATGTATACCTGGTGAAAATTGGTTCTACGGTGTCATAAATCTGATAATTTAACTTGCCTATAATTGTCTTTGAACTATGGGGTCAATTCACCAAGAGTCACATACACTTGCAATCAGAAATATTCAACCCCTAAAGAGTTTTAAGGATTTATAAATAAAAATCTTTTTAAAGTGCAGGATTCTGCTTTGGATGGCTTCTTATTCAGTTTAGTGATACATAAAATCAACACAGAAAATGTATGATGTAGTATTTGTGTGTAACAGTATATTTTGTTAAGATCGCCATGTCACAATTATTCAACCCCTATATAATATTGTTGTTTCTAAAGCTTTCTGACAGTTTTTATGGCCTAAAGTGGAGCTGAAACATCATTAAGCCTTTGGGAACTCTATAACGACCCTTCATTTGCTTCAGCTGTGATGCATATATAAACCCCGACCATGAACGTGTTCAAGGTGAGTTGCAATCATGGGAAAGACAAAGGAGCTTCCACAAAAGCTGAGAGAGGAGATTATTTCATCACATCTGAAGGGCCTTGGGTATAAGAAGATTTCCAAAAGATTTAACATTCCAAGAGACACCATTGGGAGCATTATAAGGAAGTTTAAAATGTATGGAACAGCTGCAAACCTGCCTGGCCGTGGAAGAAAGCTCACAATTTCATCAAGGGCCCTTAGCAACTTAGTCAGGGCAGCTAAGAAAAACCCCCGTGTGACTGCAAGACAGCTACATGATGACATGATGAAGGCCGGTACAAGTGCTTCAGTGGCAACTATAAGACGTGCACTGAATAATCAAGGACTTCATGGCCGGACCCCAAGACGCACTCCACTCTTGACCTCAAGGAACATCAGGAGTCGACTAGAACATGCCAGGAGGAATTTGGACAAAACTACAGAGTTCTGGGAGACAGCTCTATGGACTGATGAAACCAAACTGGAACTTTTTGGACATATGGACCAGCGGTATGTCTGGAGTGCAAAAGGTCAGGCTTATGACCAGAAGAATACCATCCTCACTGTCAAGCACGGAGGTGGATCAATAGTAATGTGGGGCTGTTTTTCTGCGGCAGGAACTGGCAATCTTGATTGTGTACCTGGCATCATGGATTCCCAGAAATACCAAGTCATTTTGAAGAAGAACGTGATGCCTTCTGTTGACCAATTAATCCTTGGTGATCATTGGCTCTTCCAGCAAGACAATGATCCCAAGCACACCTCCAAATCAACCAAAGCTTGGTTGGGGAAAAGATGCTGGAGTCTCCTGGAGTGGCCTTCTCAGTCACCAGATTTAAATCCTATTGAAAATCTTTGGTGGGATTTGAAGAAGGCAGTTGCAGCACGGAAGCCGTCAAACATCACTGAGTTAGAGGCTTTAGCACCTGAAGAATGGGCAAAGATTCCAATCGAGAGGTGTAAGAAGCTTGTCAGCACTTATCGAAAATGCTTGTTAGAAGTTATAAAAACTAAAGGGCGCTCCACAAGGTACTGAAGCTGGGGGTTGAATAACACTGCACATGCTCATGTGTTACAAGACTTACAATTTTCATTTGAACTCCAAAGTTAAGTCAACTTCTGTTGTCAAAATAACTCAAATATGTATCAATAAATATTGTTTGTTATTTCACAAGTTTTTTTTTTTCATTTATTTTCATTATTTTTCATCAACATCACTGTATTGTCTATTGAGGTGGGGGGGTTGAATATTTCTGATTGCACGTGTAACAGCTAATACAATGCGGTAAAATACTGCATGCAGTAACAATTGTGCAAGTGTTCAATTCATTAAGAATTTTGCGTTAAATCCTGAATTCGATATTTGTTAGATTTAGCGGTTTCCCACTGACAGCTGAATGCAGATAAAAGCAGACAATTAAAAAAAAAACGGCATGAGGTCCCCCCAAAATCCATACCAGACCCTCATCCGAGCATGCAGCCCGACAGGTCAGGAAGGGGGGGGGGAGCAAGCTGCCCCCCCTCTTGAACCATACCAGGCCACATGCCCTCAAAGCACCTTGCCCTTATGTTGATGGGGACAAGGGCCTCATCCCCACAACCGTGGCCGGTGGTTGTGGGGATCTGTGGGAAGGGTGCTTATCGGAGTTTGGAAGCCCCCTTTAAGAAGGGGGCCCTCAGATCCCCCCCCCCATGTGAATGAGTA
Organism: Glandirana rugosa; assembly: GCA_018402905.1. Lineage (NCBI taxonomy): Eukaryota > Metazoa > Chordata > Amphibia > Anura > Ranidae > Glandirana > Glandirana rugosa. Next base: position 403,460 of record BLSH010530971.1, read on the forward strand.
TTGCTGTAAATCCATGTGAATTATTCAATAAAAACACAGAGACAGTTTTTGACAATTCCTTTATTAAAAAAATATTATAAAACCCTGATGTAAGCCCTTTGTCAATCACACCACCCACTGCACCTGGAAAAGAAAAAAAAATGCTCCTGCTGTCCATGAAGGCTGGCCGTTTGACATTTCTTATATAGGTAAGGGGCAAGGCCACCTGGCTACGTTACCTGGTGGTCCTGCCCCCTTGTGAAGTCTCGGACCGGTGGACACTGTTTTTTATTTTTTTAAGGAATTGTCAAAAACTGTCTGTGTTTTTATTACTTTATTACTTTTTGACATATTTTTGGTAAATGGGTAGGGGTACTATGTACCCCATACTCATTCACATGGGGGGGCTGGGATCTGGGGTCCCTCTTCTTAAAGGGGGCTTCCAGATTCTGATAAACCCCCTGCCTGCAGACCCCTACAACCACCGGCCATGGCTATGGAGATGAGGCCCTTGTCCCCATCAACATGGGGACAAGGTGCTTTGGGGTGGGGGGCAAAATCCATACTAGACTTGAAGGGCCTGGTATGCATTGGGGGGGGGGGGGTCCCCACGCTGGTTTTTTTTTCATCATTTTTATTGTCTGCATTTTTTTTTACATTCAGCTGTCAGAAGGAAACCGCTGACAGCTCATGAGTCGTCCGTTGTTAAGGACATGGCGGCCAGCTTCCTGTCCCACTCCTTAGCAATGAGCTATTTGTCAAAAAACAACATGGGGGTCCCCTCAACCCCCACACTGATTTTTGACAAATACCATTTGTGATATCACCATATTGCATGCTTTTTTACTCTCTGGTCCATTTGTGAATTAGACGTAAGAGTTTTTATAGCAATATTTACCGGCACATTTTTTTTTCTGGTAAATAGTAATAGTAATAATGGGGCTGCTTTGTAGGGGAGGGGCTGGCATTGTTCACTCCACATCGGTGAATCGCTCTGGAATCTGCATTAACGGTTAACTGATCCTGGCCTGTAGGCAGGGCCGCCGTAAGGCTGGTACCACCAGGCCTGTTGTAGAGGGCCCGGACAGCAGGGGGATTGGGAAAAAAAATAAATAAAAAGGGGCAGACTCGATGGACTACTCAGTCTTTTTCTGCCGTCACTTTTCTATGTTTCTATGTTTCTATGTTTCTAAATACCGCATAATTGTTACCAATTTATATATTTATTTTTTATGAATTTGACTTAATTTACAGCATGCAATAATTTATGTAAATTTCATGTGACTGCTTCATTGCATGCGGTAAATGTTAGTCAATTGACCCCTTAGTCTTTAGCTAGTTTTTTGGATACCATTTGTATTGATCTTTTTTTCTACTAGAATTGTTGATCTCAGAACTACTGAACATTTAAAAACATTGAAATGTAAAAAGGCAATGGAACAAATGGATGTCATTTTAGTGAATTACTGATCTTTGGCTTGTGTACACCCTGTTTTTTCAGCAGTTGACATGATTATTATTATTATAATACAGGATTTATATAGCGCCAACAGTTTACGCAGCGCTTTACAACTTCAGGGTAGACAGTACAAATATAATACACTTAAATACAGTAGGAATCAGAGGGCCCTGCTCATTATATTGACAATGGGGCAGTATGATTGGCCTGCCATGACAAGTAGGATACAGCATGGTCTATTGAGATAGGTTTGCATTGAAGCGAAGGCACTCTTAGGTGTCCTTTTATAAAACTGTGATCAGCGGTGATCCCAAGGATCACCGCTGATCACAGCTCATTTTCAGTTTATAAAGCAGAGATAATCGGGAGAGAAGCTGTTCTTCACCGATTATCTCTGCACACGGAGAACTGTCATTCACTGGCATAGAAACGGCCAGTTTATAAAGCTGCGATCTCTGCACTTCACTGGGGATCTCGGTCAGAATTCACCCTCCCTGATTCACCAGCTCAGAGGTGGAGAATTGAGGGGGTGAAGAGGGAATCCCGAGGAAGGAGGAAGATTAGAGACTTCCCCCTGCCTCGTTCAGACCCCCCAACACATTAGCCATGTCCCCCTACCCTGTATATGTGTATATATGTATATACATGTATATGATGTATGTGTGTATATACGTGTACATATAATGTATGTGTATATATATGTATATATAAGGTGTGTATGCGCTTATATATACATATATAGTGTAGGGGGGCTAATAATTTTATTTACTGTTTAGGCGGGCTCCTCCGAGAATGTCCGTTACTGAGCAGTGATAATTTATCACTGCTTAATAAATGGACATCTCAGAGTTTCTGTGAATTTTGGTGCCGTAATCTCATAATGTCTCACGAGATCAGGGCGTTCTCCACAGTTTAAAGCGTTTGTAGATCACTTCACTTCACAAACTGTGAAGTGATCTACACACCTTAATAAGCAGGCGCATAGGGGAGAATGATCTCCTCTGTGAATGCCGGAGAACGAAGCAGTGGATTTTTTACACTGCTTTATAAACGGACACCTAAATGCAGTTTTCTGCAGGGATTTGCATTCAGACACTTGCATTTGAGCCTCACTGCTTTCAAATTCGAAAGCTGGCATTTTTCAGCAACACCCATAGCATACAGAACCCCTAACTGTCATTAGTGATCTGTAAGCATATAGAACTTTTTTGGGTTTTTGATCTCTGTAATTTGATTTGAACTGCCAACCATATACAGTTTACCACAGGTCTGGTCATCAATACCTTGGGAAAGAAGTAGGGCATGCAGGAAAAGTTTTTTTTTTCTTTACTTAAAGTGAATTCTTTAAAGTGAGCCTGTCATCAGAAAAATATGGAAGCTGACATTACTGAAATCCGTGAAATCAGAACCCCCTGATCTGATTACTAGTTAGGAGTTTGTGACTCAGAATATGTGAAATGAAAAATGTAAATATAAAAGGATAGAGCACAATTCACTGCTGCATGAGGGGGTCGTGGAGGCACACTGCTGGACCTGCTAACATCTTTTGTAAAACTACAAGTATCTGCCACCCTTACACACCTGACCGGACCCTCAGCACGTGGAGTGCGTTCCCTTCTGACTTTATATATGGGCCGTCCCTCTTCTCTATATATTCAGCTAGTTGTGAGGACATAGCCCCTTCCCTTGGGGTGATTTCTATCTGATGGTTGTTATTTTTCTTCCTCTCGGTGCATATCATCTAACCTAGTTGAATTGGGACTAACTTCTTTTTCAAGAAATATAATCACCACAAGGATCATTCACTGCCAGATGTTTCCATCTATCAGTACTTTCCTTTGTATGTATGTGTGTGTTAAAGCTGTAAACATGAATTTGATCCTGAAGAAGCCCATATTGGACGAAATGTGTCAATACCACCATTCTCTGTATACTCTCAAGTGTTATGCTGACTGTACATTAGGCCTGGTAGCGCTCAATACATGGTTTTAGATTCCTCTATTTTAATAATGGATAATAAACATTGTTGATTTTACTACCTCTGTTGTTATACATGACTATATGTGTTGTCTTTTTTGTTTTGGCATTCTAAAATCCCCTTACACCCCATACTTCCCTTCTGGGGATATCTAGGGAGACCCAAGTTTCTGCTATTATTTGAGGATTGTGCCCTATTTTTGTATGCACAAGACACCCTACCCAAACACTCTTAAAACTGCAAGTATAATTTGTGCTGTTTGGCTTTCTGGCCTTCATGAGAAGATGCTTTACCTGTGAAGATACTTTCTAGTATAACATCTATTGCAAAAGTGTTTTGCATTGTCCTTCTGTGGTTCTTACAAGCCGTCTTTACTATGTGCCCACTCTATGCTTTGAGACTACCTGAGGCATCTCTTGGACTCAGCGTCACCAGATCTTGGTTATCAATGTAGGTGGAGGTCACACCACTGTATTCTTTACCACTTCCCATTTACACTACACACTGTGTTACTAAATGACAAACTGAAATCTATTATTTCCAATAAGACCAGTTTACACCAGTGTGATACATTAGCGTGCGCTCAATGAAATTGGATTTAATGAAATGTGCTTTAAGGAAGGAACAATAACGTTTTTTTACACCATTGTTAAAAAAAATAGCACAAAAAAAGTGCACATCATCTCAAATGTGCTTAATGTGTATTAAATGAATGCAAAGCAAGTGGAGTGAATCCAGCCTAAAGACATGTTAGTGGTGTAATGTCTGTCGGAGGTGTAATACACAAAAAGCAGCTTGACACAATTACAAATCTGTTGGTAGATAAGGCAATAAGCTAATGTGAAAATCTTCCAAAGGGGGCCTTCTGTGGAAGATTTGGATAAGCCCACTTTATTACATAGTAGGTTAAAGTTAGAGACATGGTCAACTGAGGATGCCAGTTAATGGCAAAACATGTAGAGACTGGCATCTAATTGTTTTCTGCAGTCTGGCCCAAATACAGTTACTAATTATACTAAATATACAGTGATTATAATTTTATATGTATACTTATGGGCTATGCCATAGGGGAATGAGCGCTTTTCATAGAGAGCCTCCTATATGCAATATGTAATTGCACTGGAATGTTTATATGGATATAGATGTGTCTAAGGCAGTGGTTCTCAACTTCAGTCCTCAGGACCCACCAACAGGCCAGATTTTAAGTATTACCTTGGGGAGATGCAGACTAGAATACTGCAATCACTGAGCAGCAAATGATATCACCTGTGATGTATTTCAGTTATCCTGCAAACCTGGCCTGTTAGTGGGTCCTGAGGACAGGAGTTGAGAACCACTGGTCTAAGGAATGTTTGTAAATGAATAAAATTATCTTTGAATTTCAACTTCTGAGTATTCACTTTCTTGGAGGTGTGAATGGCATCTGGAAAATCTTTTTTTTTCTCTATTTTTGCTTTTTAAATAAGACAGCAAGGTAAACAAGATTTGCTTGCTGAAGCTGCATTTATGTTTTTATCTTATGAGTTTCCTATACATAGTTGCTCTTGGCAGGCATTAAAGAAGCAATATGTTACCTCCTCACCACCTGTTATAACCCACACCACTGTGCTGCAACCTTGTGCATTGCAGGCGGTTGTGGTGCAACCCTATTCACCTGAACTAGTCACACTGGGCAGTGGTACCGCTGGCTGAAAGCGACACCTGGTTTAATTAATTTTTTCCATTACAACAAAGCAAGGCATGTCCTTGTTTAGACGGATGGTCAGAGGGGTGGTAAAACTGAAGCTCAACTGCCTGATTTTTTTTTACCACCCCCTGGCCACTCGTGTGAATGACCCCTTAACCGTTTCCCGACCGTGTACTGTTTATTAACTGCTGCAGAGTGGCAGCGTCCCGCGAATTGCGGTATATAAGCGGGGGCTCGTGCTTGTGCAGCTAGCGGGCGGGAGCGCTGCACTCTGCAGTACCTGGCAGAGAGAACTGCCCATGTAAACATGGCGGTTCCCCGCGCTGTCAGTGGGCATGTATGATTACTTAGATCTCTTATGCCCCTGACAGCCCAGCCCCCTCACAGTTAGAACACGCCTAGGGAACACAGTTAACCCCTAGATCTCCCCCTGCAGGTTAACCCCTTCACTGCCAATGACATTTATACAGTAATCAGTGGACATTTAAATTTCTAATCGCTGTATAAATGTCATTGGTCCTAAAAAAGTGTCAAAAATGTCCGACATGTCTGCCCCAAAATCAAATTCCCGATAAAAATCAAAGATCGCCGACATTACCAGTAAAAAAAATAAAAATGTAAAAACGCCAGAAATGAATTCTCATGGTTTGTAAACATTGCAACTTTTGCGCAAACCAATCAATAAACGCAGATTGCATTTTTTTTTTACCAAAAATATGAGGAAGAATATAAATCGGCCAAAACAAATGAATAAATTAGTTTTTTTATATATTTGTATTTTTGCAAAAAGTAAGAAATATTGTTTTTTTTTTTGCAAAATTGTCGCTTTTTTTTTGTTCATAGCGGTGATCAGAAATGACACAGAGGTGATCAAATACCACCAAAGGAAAGCTCTATTTGTGAGAAAAAAAGGACGCAAATTTCGTTTGGGTACAACGTCGCACGACCGCGCAATTGTCAGTTAAAGCAGCGCAGTGCCGAATCACAAAAAGTGCTCTGGTCCTACAGTGGGAAATCCTTCCGGGGGGTGAAGTGGTTAAAAAGCTTATATTTCAGTGAAGGTGCTGCATATTCCCTTACCGAATTTTCCCAAATGCCTTATGTGCTTCCTTGACTTATCACCTCTACGTTTTCAAGTGCTTCTTCCCCATTCTACGGCCTCGCTGGCTCCATTCTGCTCGTGTGCTGAAATCCCCTGTCTTTCTTGCCATGTCGTTATGTAAGCTTTGAAAGTTTTCAAACCATTGCCGTGGAAACCCTCAAATGTTTTCACTGTGTAATCCCAAATATGAGCGAGGCGGGAGGAAGGGGGGCTGTAATGGGAGAGAGGAAATTCTAAGAAAATGAAATAAGACAGGAAGAGAAGAAGTGGAGCACCCAGATGACTGGAAAATACATTCCAGCTTTCTCTCTACATTCATTATACAGGGGCTTGCCTGCTCCTTCCTCTGAAAGGGATCCTAATTCTTGGGTACAAAGTGTGAATTCAGTAAACAAAAAAAGGACAAGTTTATGTACATCATACAAAACAGGTTCATTTCCTAAAAGATTGGGTTTAAAGAAAACGTATTCTTAGGAAATATGTAGGTTGCAATCCTGACCTATTATTTTGAAATTGCTAGTTTCCTGGCTGTCATGCTGCTCCAATCACCCAAGTGCTTGCAGCCAATGACCTGCAATAAGTTCAAGAGTTATGACTTTTCCTGCGATATGCTTGTCAGTAACGCAAAATATGGAAAACATTGATGGCCAGGTAACTTGCATTTCTGGTGGACATAATTATTATTATTACTACAGTATATGGGATTTATATAGCGCTAACAGTTTACACAGCGTTTTACAAAAAGTATAGCTCATACAGTGGAACCTGGGTTTACGAGTAATGCGGTTAACAAGCATTTTGAAAGACGGGCATTTTTTAAAAAAAATCCTGACTCGGTTTGCGAAACGAGCAAGATTAAGGCAGTTGTCTACCCATCGATTTGATAGTGTCAAAAAAGAGTTAATATTCCCGGCATGCCCAAAATGCTAGCTCTCTCCTTGATTGTGCTCTCAACCAAACTAGCAAACCATCCAATGGGTGGTGTCATAATGGATCACATGTGCAGCATCATGGCAGAGGCTAAGATGTCAGCTTCCTTAGCTGAAAACGATAGAAGAGTATGCAACCACGTTAAGCCTCTGTGCATGCAATTCCACATGTGGCCAAAGGTGTGGGGGCGCTGGTGAGCCTCGGAGACCCTCGGAAGCATTCAGAAATACCGAAAGTGTAAACCCGGGCATTTCCGAATGTTTCCGAGAGACTCCGAGGCTCACCAGGTCCACCACACCCCTGGCCACATACGGTATTGCATACACCAGGAGCCCCCGAACCTCTGTCCGCATACAGTACTGCATTGACAAGTGGTGCTGTGGAATGAATGACCTGAGTTTCCATTGTTTCCTATGGGGAAACTTGCTTTGATATACAAGTGCTTTGGGTTACAAGCATTCTCCTGGAACGGATTATGCTCGTAATTCAAGGTTCCACTGTATATGCAATGTACTCCATAAGGAGCAAGGTATGGAGAGGCAGCAGGCACAACTAAGATCCAATGTGATGGAACAGTGCGAAGCAGATGCAGCACCACAAAAGAACCAGTTTCAGTCCCAGCCTCTGAATACTTGTGCAGATTGTGTTGTGCAGGGATCACCCTGAATTCAATTGGGAAACAGCAAGGATTTTCTCCAAGTTTGACAGATTGTAACATGTCACCCTTGGGAAGCAAACTGGAAGCCAAATGGGAGTCAAGTCTATATCAAAATGGACAGCAATCCTCCCTTGAATAACTGGTGTGCAATGTTGTGTCTGTGGACTCATAGTGGACTTCACAAGCTCTTGAAATGAGATCTGCTCTGACCTGGTGTGTTCAGTGTAGACTCTTTTCCAGCTGCAGAGGTTACCAATCACCCAAGATCAGGAGAAATGCCCACTATAATTGCAAACCTAGAGGGAATGGTATTTTTCTCCACATCCAAAGGTAGAGGCCATTGGCCAGGAGACCCTGACCATCCTGTTGAAAATAGACAGCATCCTGATCCTTCTTTTGAGGTTGGACAGTCAGTGGACACTGAATCTCGTCTGCTTAGGCAGACCACTAAAGGACTCATGCCTGTCGAGAACTCTGATAATGTTACCTGAATGGCAGCAGCAGTGCATACAGATCAGGCATGACAAAACCATTGCAGCTCCCTGAGTACAGTACGCTTTTACCTCAGCCAGAATCTCAGTCTACCTAGGAGGGTGCTACACATAGATGAAACGACTATCTTTCCTTCCACTACCTCAATTACCCTATCAATACAGTCAGTGTTGATGGGGGAATACTTCCTGAAGCACTATTGAATTCTGCCGGTGGGGGCACGGGGAGCTATTTCTGCCAGCAGAATACAAGGATTATTGCTAGCGGCTACAGTTGCTGGCAGTAATCACATGTAGAAAAATCTGACAGGCTGGTTGTACAATCAGCCTGCCCATACATGGATTGAAATTTGCCCTGTCCCTGCTGAACTGGTTGAATTTCAATCTATGTATGGCCAGCTGTATACTACTGTTCCTTACAATGTATGCTAGTTTTATTGCTGTTTCTCATACTTTGTATGGTTGTTCATTATGATGAGGACTGCATTCCTTAATGGGCAGGTGTGTAGGTAGGTGTAAGGCTGCAGTATTTCCGCCATCCTGAAGATGCCATTGTGCTGTTTCTTTAGACTGGCAGGAGACCATTGAGGACTAATGTGTCCCCAGTTATGGGACGCCAGCAGCCATCTCAGCAGCATCTCATATTGGATGCCGAAATCCAAACAAATTTTGCAGCCACCTTGACACAGTAATCCTTAAATAGGAGATTCTGTGTCATTAGGGGTGCCTGCAGTGTGGAAGTAAGATAGGGACAGAACCTCTGCTGGTTAGAGAGAGAGAGTAGGAGTAGCATTTGGAAGAGATACCTGTCAATGAGGGAAAGAATAAGTTTTCTATTATAGGGTGTCTACTCTACTCTACCAGTTTCTCAGACCAGGGCAGGGGGAGGAGCCAGGAGCACCAGCAGGGGACCTGAGTAGAGGTGGCTAGAGGCTGCTCTGTGCACAAGCATTGCACAGAGCAGGTAAGTATGACATGTTTGTTATTTAAAGAAATATGGGTTTTCAATCAAGTTACCTTAAATTGCCGATCACCTAATTCAAACTGAATTTTAAGATGAGGCTCACAGCAGGAAAATTAGAGATATGCAGCAGGGAAGGGGAATAGCTGGCAACATTCTTACACAATTTCCAAAAACACTTTGCAAAATGTACAATTTGCCTTAGCTCATAAGCCAACACCTTGGATCCGGGAACACATACAGGCCTTGTTTGTGTGGCTGTCTGTTTCTAGAATCAGGGGTCCTTTTGGGAAGCCATTGCAACTAACAAGTGCTGCAGCATTAAATCCATTAGATGCTGTTGTCAGTTTTCATTTTGACATAGAGCGAAACCAACTGATCTCAAGTAGATTGGCCAGCCCATGAATCACCTAGTGACCTGGAGGAGAGTTCTGTGAGATGAACTTGTAGATGCTCTCCTCTCTCCAACTTCTCTGGCCTGTGAAGTTCCCAGAAATATTTATGTAACATGCATTAACATATCGCTGCCACAGTTTACTATGCTTCAGTGATGAGTGGACACCGGAGTGATCAAATAGTGGAACCAATCCCCTTGCTGTGCAGCCGGGGTGAGAAAATGAAGGAGAAGCTGGCAGCATTACAGGGGGAGGCATCAGAGCATTAGTGTCAGCCTTATAGGAGTACAGCTGGCTCTCCTGCTTGGCAGCAGTGCCCTCCTTTTGAACTGATGGGGCTCAGGCCTGGTTAACGAGGACTGGCTGCACTGTCTTATCAATGGACCTGGTATCAGCGGACACAGAGAGTGTCGCCTGGGAGTGAGCCTGCATGAGTGCCCCCATAGCAAGCAGCTAGCTATGGAGGCATTCAGCAGGGGGTTGGAGCCAGGAGTGCCGATGAGGGACCTGAGAAAGGGAGGATCAGGGCTACTTTGTGCAAAACCATTGCACAAGGCAGGAAATTATAATATATATTTTTTTTAATGTCACCTTTACAATAACTTTTACAAAATGCCAAATAAAAAGCCAGTATCCACCAAGTAATAACAGGAACACCAAAGCAATACCACAAATATCTCAATGCTATCAGAATTATAGGAAGGATGACTGAAGGTTAAATAGCATACATTCTGTACATAAATTAGAGCAAGGTCTATGGACTGGACACTTCCAGTTATGTTGACTGAGCAGATAAAGTTAGGTCAAGGTAGTGTTCATATATGCACACAGAAACAGCCCCCTGCAGAGAGCCAGCTTGTGCTCGCCCTATACGTTAGTTAAAGTAAAATCCGGTTATTAATTAAGAGGAAGCAATGATCTTCATGTAACAGATCGTATGCAGTCCATTTTTTGTATTACAGGTTGGTTGGTTGAGCTAGAAGAAAGCGGGACAAATACTGTAGCTCACCAGGTTGCAACCGTGTGTTAATAAAACACACCAACTTGTGTTTTATTTTCAACCAGACTAACTATGTAACATATTGTACTGAAATCTAGCCAAAAAACCCAGCTGTCAGTTACAGATAGCCACAATAAGCCTTTGAGGAGCAGTGCCATGCACTGACTGTTTTAGCTTGTCGCACTGTTTAAAATCTTTTAAACATTTTTAAAGTATACCCAGAGTGACACTTTATTAAAGGTTGTGCACCACAGCTAAGTTGTGGTGACAAACAGTGACGTGTGCTTACATGCGTTGCATGTCTGTATTTGCCTGCACAGCACCACAAACAACTGTGTGCATCTTAGAGGTAACCTGTAAACAATTGTGTGTGTGTCAGTGACCATGAATCAGACTGAGACAGAAGTGCAGTAAAAATCACACTTCTTAATAAAATGGTAAAATAGTACAAACAGAGCAAACGCAGTCAAAACATAACCTGGGTTTGGTAGCCAGAGCGGGTAGTCAGAACAAGCCAGAGAAACAGGAATCCAGAGATCAGTGTAGTCAGAGGCAGCAAACAGGATAAGCAACCAGAAGGGAAGTCAGCCAGGCCAAGTCTTTAACAGGAAAACACAGCAGATCGTATTCGCAGATGTTGACCAGGTTAAATAGCCAGCAGGGTTAGCTGACGAGCAGGAAATGAAGACCAGGTGAGTCACTGTGGAATGAAGAGTGCTGGCAATTAACCAACAGCTAAGCAACCTGAGCTCTGAGAACGGAGGGCTGAGCCCAACCCTGACAGTGTGCCCTAGAGGTAACATAGAAAACAATTCTGTGTGCCCTAGAGGTAACATAGAAAACAATTCTGTGTGCCCTAGAGGTAGCATAGAAAACGATTGTGTGTGCCCTAGAGGTAGCATAGAAAACAATTGCGTGTGCCCTAGAGGTAACATAGAAAACAATTGTGTGTGCCCTAGAGGTAACATAGAAAACAATTGTGTGTGCCCTAGAGGTAACATAGAAAACAATTGTGTGTGCCCTAGAGGTAACTTGAAAACAATTGTTTCTGCCCTACAGGTAAACATAGAAAACAATTGTGTGTGCTCTACAGGTAACAGAGAAAACAATTTTGTGTGCCCTACAGGTAACCTGAAAACAATTGTGTGTGCCCTACAGGTAATATAGAAAATAATTATGTGTGCCCTGCAAGTAACCTGAAACAATTGTGTGTGCCCTACAGGTAACATAGAAAACAATTGTGTGCGCCCTACAAGTAACCTGAAAACAATTGTCTGTGCCCAACAAGTAACCTGAAAACTATGGTGTGTGCCCTACAGGTAACCTGAAAACAAGTGTGTGTGCCCTACAGGTAACTGTCGCATACCTTGTGGCTGAGCCTGACGTGCAGAAGGAGGCCTCTCGTACAGCCCAGAACTTGAGAAACACTGAAGTTGTGACTGGTCGCAGGAGTGGGATGAGGTACAGGTGCTCGTGTGATCTGTGTGAATGAAGAGGTGAGTGGTAGCTTTGTTCACCAGAACAGGATGGTAAGCTGGCACTGAAGGCAGCGAAACTCTGGCTGGTATGTAGCGACAGCGATAGTAGCGACTGGATGCGTGGTCGGACAAGACATGTCGGTAACAAACAGGCAGATTCAGGCATAGACAGCGATCGTCAGGAGACAGGCGGGGTTCATATACAGGATCAGACAGATATCAGAAGGCAGAGCAAAGTCCAGAACAAACCAAGGTCAAGGTAGGTAGCGATCAAGTGAAGTCAAGGGCATGCCTGGTCAAACACAGGACTCAACAGGATCAGATGCAAGGAACACAGGAAAAGCTGCAAATCAAACAGCAAAGGACTAGTGCAGCTTCTGAACCTACAGTTATGCTCATAAGTTTACATACCCTGGCAGAATTTATGATTTTTTTGGCCATTTTTCAGAGAATATGAATGATAACACAAAAACAGTTCTTTCACTCATGGTTAGTGTTTGGCTGACGCCATTTATTATCAATCAACTGTGTTTACTCTTTTTAAATCATAATGATAACAGAAACTACCCAAATTACCCTGATCAAAAGTTTACATACCCTGGTGATTTTGGCCTGATAACATGCACACAAGTTGACACAAAGGGGTTTGAATGGCTATTAAAGGTAACTATCATCACCTGTGATCTGTTTGCTTGTAATTAGTGTGTGTGCATAAAAGGTCAATGAGTTTCTGGACTCCTGACAGACACTTTCATCCAGTGCTGCACTGACGTTTCTGGATTCTGAGTCATGGAAAGCAAAATAATTGTCAAAGGATCTATGGGAAAAAGGTAGTTGAACTGTATAAAACAAAAAATCGATATAAAAAGATATCCAAGGAATTCAGAATGCCAATCAGCAGTGTTCAAACTCTAATCAAGAAGTGGAAAATGAGGGGTTCTGTTGAAACCAAACCACAGGCAGGTAGGCCAACTAAAATTTCAGCCACAACTGGGCTTTTTGTCAAGAGGAATGGGTAGCTTTACCATCTGAGAAGATAAAGAGCCTCATCCACAAATACCACAAAAGACTTCAAGCTGTCATTGATGTTAAAGCGGGCAATACACAGTATTAAGTTAAATTTTGGTCTCATCACTTCAAATGACTTTGTGCCAGAAGGTTTGAGGCTTGTCTCTGTGCTGTTTGGTGTATTGTAAGCAGGATACTTTGTGGCATTTGCAAAGTAATGGCTTTCTTCTGGCGACTCGACCATGCAGCCCATCTTCAAGTGTCTCCTTATTGTGCATCTTGACACAGCCACACCACATGTTTTCAGAGAGTCCTGTATTTCACCTGAAGTTATTTGTGAGTTTTTCTTTGCATCCTGAACAATTTTCATGGCAGCTGTGGCTGAAATTTTAGTTGGTCTACCTGACCGTGGTTTGGCCATATTAAATGGCTTCAGCCAAACACTAACCGTGAGTGAAAGAGATGTTTTTGTGTTATCATTCATATTCTCTGAAAAATGGCCAAGAAATCATGAATTCTGCCAGAGTATATAGACGTATGAGCACAACTGTATATAGGCCGTACTGTCGAACTTC
>BLSH010530971.1:428154-443605 GCA_018402905.1 Glandirana rugosa
TATTCCCCCCCCCCCCCCCGCAAACTGTTCCCATTTTTAAAAAAAAGTCTGCGGTTGGGGGTAATATGTCACTGTTGCAGCAGCCCCACACCCCCCTGATCCTCCCTTGATACTACAAGTACCAACAACCTTTGCAGGTGTCGGCTTGTAGTTCTTGATGAACTACCATGGCACTGTTGAGTGTTGTGTTAGTTCATTGATTCTTGCTGCCATTGTGTAACTGCCTGTCTGTACCTGGTACGAGCTACAGATACACTTATAGTCTGCAGGAGCATGAGATCGCACCCGCGATTTGCTGATTGTGGGTGCAATGCTCTACATGCTCCTAAAAAAAAATGATAAATGCACATTTTTTTTACCTGCAAAAAAATTTGCAATCATTATTTTTTTTTTTTAAATGATGAACGTTTACGAGATGATCTTTTAAGTGGTACACGCACAAAACATTTGAATGGTGACTCTAGCAATGGGATAAAACATTTTAATCTTAGGTCTCTAATGAATACACATGGTACACAATGAATTTAAAAGAGAAATGGTTCTGTTTTGAACTGCGTAAGAGGATCTTTACAGTTACACCAGTGAGATGTGGAACTCCCTTGCACAGATAGTGGTGTCAGTGGAGAGCATAGATTATTTAAAAAACTTTTAGGCCTCATACACACGGGCGTATCTTTAAAAATAAACAAAACGTCGGGCACGACGTCAAGGAAAAAAAATTGGCGTTTTTCGGCGTTATGCATCGGCGTTAGTGAGCGTTAGTGAGCGACGGCGTCAATAGGCGTTTTTAAAAAAAAATCATCCCTCTGCTATTTTTCAACCTAAAAACGACGGCGTCAAAAAATGCCGGAAAACTACGGTACAATATTAGTTGGCGTTTTGCGGCGTCGGCGTCAAAAAATGCCAAAACGTTACAGCCTCAGAACGCGATGGCCGTGGGTTCTACTTTTAGCTCACTAACGCCGACGCCATCTACAGCTCAAAATAGGCTGACGTTTTTATGGGGCCTTTGACTAACATGGAGAGCTGCAAAAAACGCCAGAAAATGCCGGCGTCAAAAAACGTCCTTGTGTATGAGGCCTTAAAGTTTTTTGGGTCCCCCAGGTGGGTTATGCCTTAATGTACTAGTATGAAAAGCATACTAGCATATTATGGCACATTTACTTGTCAAACCGAACCCTTCAGCGCTGTGTTGTGATTTATCTGGTGGCTCCCAGGTGCTTCCATCTTTGCCTGGTCTGCCTTTCGGGTTTTGTGTCCTCGGCCACTTGAATGGCCGGACTACGATGACGTCACTCCTGCGCATGCACACCTTAAATGTTCGCTGAGCTACACATACAGCTGACAGACAGGAGGAAGCATTTATGACAGAAGAGACTGATAGGGTTTCTTCTGTCATACGTAAGCTGCCTGTCAGCAACTTTTCACAACACAAACTTTACTACCACTTTAAATGTATTTCTTAGTAAACACAGTGTACAGGGGTATGAAAAATGGTAGTCACATACACTCTGGTTAAACTGGATGGACTGGTGTTTTTTTTTTTAACTTATCAACTATGTAGCTTGTATACAGGATGAGAGATGGGAAGGCGTAGAAAAAAAAACAGAAAAATTGGCAAAAAATTTTTTTTCAAGTTTTTAAAATTTTTTATTTATTTTATTTCAGGTACTTATATAGCACCGTCAATTCACGCAGCGCTTTACATATACATTGTACATTCACATCAGTCCCTACCCTCAAGGAGCTTACAATCTAAGGTCCCTAACTCACATTCATACATACACATACTAGGGCCAATTTAGACATGATCCAATTAACCTACCAGCATGTCTTTCGAGTGAGGGAGGAAACCGGAGTACCCGGAGGAAACCCACGCAAGCACAGAGGGAGAACATGCAAACTCCAGGCAGGTAGTATCGTGGAAGGGATTTGAACCAGCGACCCTTTTGCTGCTAGCTGAAAGTGCTAACCACTACACCACTGTGCTACCCTTTTTTCAAAGTTTAAAAAAAAATAAAAAAAGTAGTGTGGAATATGTTCTTTTACAATGATAAATAATATATCGATGACATGGTATTCAAGCTATATCACATGAAGACCTTAATGAAAGATTTCTGAGACTTTATGTAGTCTATAAATTATTGCATGTTCTGTCAGCTGAAGACAAGCAAATCCTGGAATACAATTCAAGTAACACTGTACGTCTCAATGCAAGAGAAATATGCATTTCTACCACTATGGGGCACTGCAGGGGAAATGCTCCAGTTTAGTTTGCTTATGGGCTTAATTACAGTTGGGTGAATGTTGGGATACAGTAGATGATAGTTTCGGTTCTCTCAGGCTTTAATTGACAGGTAAAAGTGTACATTTGTCTAACAAATTAGTGTGTCTTTTTAACCTTTATTCCTATTAATGTTTTCCACCATCACAGCATAAAGTTGATTTATAGTCTGGTCAGTAAATTCATTTTCTTTTCCTCCTGTCAGTAAAATGATGAGAACAACTTCTAAAGTTTGGAAACATTTCCACAGTACAATTTCTGCAAAGCTGCAATTTGCAGATATTGTGAGAAGAAATATTCTTTTCCAAATGCTACAAGGATGACAAAGCACATCCTTGGATGACAGAGGTACCCTAAAGACATTAAAATGAGGAGGACCATGATGAATAAGCTGTACTTTTATTTCCAGCATACGAGTTAATACATGTATTTCACATTCCCAGTGTAACAAACTGACTTTCAATTTGTAAAAAAACTCTACATTTAAGTTTTTTTTTACATTTTTACAAAAACGTGAAAAAAAATTTTTTTCTCATGGCTTCAGAATTTCTGGAAATCAACACTTGCTCCCTGAGGTAAAATCACACATATCCTAGACGACATTGTACTTAGTCGTGAAGTGTTAGGCCACCCATAAACTGTTCAAATCTCAGCCGGGTCAGCAGGAACCATTAGTGGGCAGGCTGATTGTACCAAGTTGATCGATCAATCAACTTGGGTACAACCAGCCTGCCGGATTCGCTTCCAATTATCGCAAGCGGCTGCTACAGCGATAATCACTGTCTTCTCCTGGTGGGGACATCTTTCCGTCCCCCCACCGGGAGAAGAGACAATGTCTTGGCAGGAGGGATTCTAGTGTCAGTAACCCGTGGCTGCAGGAAAGAAATTTGCATCTATGGCCAACCTTAGCCATAGTAAAACGTTGCAAATTCAAAGGAACGGGGGAGTGCATCGATGCTTATCCATTGCTGAGACCTGTACTTATAGGAAAAGGTGATTATGCATCTTGCCACTCATTTAAGAATTCAACAATTGTATTGGAAGGACCTCAGCATCTAGAGGACAAAACCTGGTAATTATCTACAATTTGAGCTAGAAGCTATATAATTTTTTGCTTCTATAAAATTGCAATTTCACTTTAATAATGATAATGATAAAATAGGTTGAATAACTCTCTTTGTATGGCTGGCATGAGATGAACTAATCTATAGCACCTTTTTTAGATTAGCAGACAGCTGTTCTATTCACCGTACAGCACTGAAAGTCTCTGGCAATGTGGAGGGGGTGTGTGCCTTTCCTCCAATCAGCTGTCTCCCAGTATCATTCAAGACTACACTGCTACTGCTGAATGAGGAAGTGAAAATTCGAACTCGATGTGCACTTTCTAAACAGTACAGTTGTGCTCAAAAGTTTGCATACTCTGGCAGAAATTGTGACATTTTGGCATTAATATTGAAAATATGACTGATCATGCCAAAAAACTGTCTTTTATTTAAGGATAGTGATCACATGAAGCCATTTATTTTCACATAGCTTTTTGGATCCTTTTTAAACCATAATGATAACAGAAATCGCCCAAATGGCCCTCATGAAAAGTTTACATACCCTGGAATGTTTGGCACAGAAAGTGGCACACACAGGTTAAAATGGCAATGAAAGGTTAATTTCCCACATTTGTGGCTTTTTAAATCGCAAGTAGTGTCTGTGTATAAAGAGTCAATGAGTTTGTTAGCTCTCACATGGATGCACTAAGCAGGCTAGATACTAAGCCATGGGGAGCAGAAAAGAACAGTCAAAAGACTTGCGTAACAAGGTAATGAAACTTTACAAAGAAGGAAAAGTATATAAAAAGATATCCAAAGTCTTGAATATGCCAGTCAGTACTGTTCAATCATTTAATAAGAAGTGGAAAATTTGGAGATCTTTTGATACCAGCCAAGGTTAGGTAGATCAAGAAAGATTTCAGCCACAGCTGCCACAGGAGTTGTTCGGGATACAAAGGAAAACCCACAGGTAACCTTAGGAGAAATACAGGCTGCTCTGGAAAAAGATGGTGTAGTTGTTTTTAAGGAGCACAATACGATGATACTTGAACAAAAAATAGCTGCATGGTCGAGTTGCCAGAAGGAAGCCTTGGAAGGAAACCTGTGGGTTTTTCTTTGTATCCTGGGCAATTCTTCTGCCAGTTGTGGATGCAATCTTTCTTGGTCTACCTGACCTTGGCTTGGTATGAAAATAGCCCAGAATTTTCCACTTCTTAATAAGGGATTTATATCCTTTTCCATCTCTATAAAGTTCTATTACTTTGTTCTGCAGGTCTTTTGACTGTTTTTTTTCTTCCTCCTCATGGTTCAGTGCCTAGCCTGTTTAGGGCATCCAAGTGAGAGCTAACAAACTCATTGACTATTTATACACAGACATTAATTGTGATTTAAAAAGCCACAAGTGTGAGAAATTAACCTTTAATTGCCATTTTAACATGTGTGTGCCACCTTCTGTGTCTGTATCAAGGCTAAAGATTCAGGGTATGTAAACTTTTTATCAGGGCGATTTGGGTGATTTCTGCTATCGTTATGATTTAAAAAGGATCCAAAAACTATGTGATAATAAATGGCTTCATGTGATCACTATCCTTAAATAAAATACTTTTTTTGGATTGATCAGTCATATTTTCAATATTAATGCCAAAATTTCACAATTTCTGCCAGGGTATGCACACTTTTGAGCACAGCTGTATATAAAGCTGAATATAGCAGATATACATGTAAAACTTATGTAGGGAGATTTGTTTCATCCCTGTGTATCATCTGAGGCTGTTCACTTCACTGGGTACATGTGAGGGTTTACTTCCACTTTAAAGTCCAAAATATGACTTTTAAGATAAAAATACCCCTAGAAAACTCATGCCTCGTGCAATGTAACAAAGGTATGCTGTAAGCTATCCTAGTTTTCTATTTGTGCATCATCGTTTTCTTACTTTGTGACAATCCTGCACAGTGTGGCCATTTCCAGTGTGGTTATCTGAAGCCACAGTGTCCTACTTTCTGGTTTTCATGCATCCTGGCTACACGCCGATCTCGTGCATGTGCATTGCGGTGCAATCTTTGGTCAGCTTGACATTGCATGGCTCCAGTAACATTTAACATTGGCTTCTATGGAAAATCTTGGTTAGCTTGATATGGCACTGGAGCAGTGTCATGTCAAGCTGACTAAGATTTTCCATAGCTGCCAATGTTAAATGTTACTGGAGCCGTGCCATGTCAAGCTGACCAAGATTTTCCACAGATGCCAATGTTAGATGTTACAGGAGCAGTGCCATGTCAAGCTGACCAATAACTCCCAGGAGCAAATGCAAAGCCAGAAATGACGTATGGCGCTGCCGCCGCCAAAGGAGGAAGTGGAATTAGATATAGGCATAAATCAGGTAAGTGAACAGAAAAAAATAAATAAATTGCTAATTCATTTTAAGGATGCACATTAGTGCTTCATGGTGAGGAGTGAAAAATGTGGGTGGAACTCCGCTTTAAGGAAAGAAGCTATTCCAGTTTATATCTTAGATTGTAAGCTCTAACAAGCAGGACCCTCTGATTCCTCCTGCATTGAATTACATTGTAACCCTGCTGTATAATAATAATAATAATAATAATATGACAACAGATATATATTTGCAAAGGATGCAACTGCTCAACTGAATTATATAATAGTAACCTAAGACAAACTACTGGGTCTTATGATGCAAATGAGTTGTCATAATATCTCGGGAATGGGCCATAATACAATGATAGTATTTGTATATTGAAGCCTGCAATTTAGAAGCTGTTAATTGGCATGCCAGGGAGGGACAGGTTGAGAGGCTGGATTGTTCAGTATGTTAAAAGTTCACAATGCCTAGAGATGAAGTAACTAATATCAAGATGACATAAGAAAACAAATCATATTCCGCAGTAGTGCCTTCTTACATAAGGTACACAGGAATGGCCTCCTCCCAATCCTTATACCTGCTCAGATTCCATGGAAATACGCCCAAGCTTGTTAAATATTCTTTACATGAAGTTTTCCCACACCTCCGGAATGCACTAGCGATGAGCAACAGCATGCAAAATGGAGCAATAAAATACTTAACAGGTTTTTTTTCATGTCGATTTTATTCCATCATGCTAGCAATAAAGGCTTTATCTCTCGGGTTTAAAATAGTCATCATTTTAGTGATGCTTTTATATAGCTGAATTCCAATACATATGACTTCCTTGAGTGTTGTAGCAATGGTGTATTAGCAAAAAACATTAAACATAGAGTATCAGCTGACCTGTTTAAAATATAACTCATAGATGATTATATTGGATCCCATTCACATGTAGATCCTGCATTGTAAGGCAACCACGTCATTTTGAATTGGTGGGGAACACACTACAAAGCTGTATAGTGCTGCAGTGTGGGTGCAAAGCAGTGAGCAGTATTTCTATAGCAATGCCACCGCAATGCACCACAGTGCACACATTGCTACCTTTTGCCAAGCGCTGCAATAATGCACTCTAAAATGTCTTTTCATAGGCACACACATTGATCTGTTATAACTGCATATATTTAAAGCAAGATGGCAGAGCATGGATCAGTATTTTCTGGTTTCATATAAAGTAATCCCATAGTGGAGTCTTGTTGACTGTCATTTAACAGGAAATGTGTAGTTTTGTATACATTTTTTTTCTTTTTTTTATGGTCACTAAAAAAAATAAAAAAATAAAAATAATTTCAGTTTAATTAGGCAGGGAAATATGAAATATTGCTTTGGTATTCTGTTCAGGCAGCAAGTGGAGCGTTACCTCTTTTTCACATGTTTTCCTGTATCACTTTGCCTTCTGTTGGAAATAAAACAGAGCACTGACTCATCCTCCTGTCTCCAAATAACTACACCTGAAGTCCTTGGTCACAATAAGATACAGCATGCCATAAAAAGATTATGACTGAGGTTACGCATGCATGCACGCTCACGGCCATAGGTTACCCTTACATACACCCGGTAAAGTGACTGGCCTCAGGTCTTACACAGTGATCAAACAAATCCTCCTCCATAAGTTGTATCTGTTTATCTGCAGTCTTCTCTTCTCTACAGCCATTCAAAATGCAGAATTTATTAACCACTTGCCTACTGGGCACGTTTACCCCCTTCCTGCCCTGACGTCAGTGACGAGAGCTCTGAGAGCTGATTGGAGGGATGGGACACATCCCCCTTTCACACAGGAACAGAGTTGAGGCTGTCAATCAACTGGAGATCCCTCCCCTGCCAACTTTTTTCAGGAAATCTTGTCTCATGCTGACAGCGGAGGAATAAAGTAACAACAAATAGAAATTACACTTAGTGCTCTGGATTGAGACAAGTATACACTATAGAGGGATATTCTTTGTACATAATTCATGTCTCAGGTTTACAACCACTTTAAGGGTGTAAGCGACTCGCGTGGTTTGCTCAAGCCACCAACATTTTTTTAAAACCGATACAATATACTAGTTCAAAAAAAATTTTTTTACAGATGATTGCAAGGGAAAGAGTGTTTCCCAAGATAAATTTTAATGTAAAAGTATCTAATTTAAAGTGGTTCTAAAGGAAGATTTTTTTTATTTTTCTATGCATTAAGATAAAAAACCTGTGTGCAGCTCCCCCCTCCAGCCCCCCTTATACTTACCTGAGCCTCATCTCAATCCAGCGATGTCAGGGGTCAAGTCCTGGGAAAAAAAGTGTGGGAACTCATCCAAGATCCCCACCACCACTACTACTACCACATTGTGCATCAAGCCAAACTGGAAAAGTGCAGGAACTCCATTCCCATGCATTCCCACAGGACTTGAGCCCTGAGCGATGTGCATGAGAGCAGGGGCTCTCCCTGGTTTCTCTCTCCTCAATGGCTTACACAGCAGCAGGAACCATTGGCTCCTGCTGCTGCCAATCACAGCCAGTGAGCCAATGAGGAGTGAGTGGGGGGGGGGCAGTGCTGAGCTGTACTCTGCGTGTGAATGCAGCCTGCTTGCCTACCCCCATAGCAAGAGGCTTGCTATTGGGGGTACTCAGTAGGGGGAGGGAGCCAGGACCACCGACAGGGGGCCCAAAGAGATGAGGATCGGGGCTACTCTGTTCAAAATCAGGCTAGTATAACATGCTTGTTATTTTTTTTTTAAGTGACAACCTTTACAATCACTTTACTGATTAGATTTTTGTATAGAGGGTGCCCCTTCTGGCAGGGGACCTGGGGCTATTGCCCCCTTATAAATACTGCACAGTAGCTAAGTGAACCTCAACTTTTCATGCATCATTTACTGGCATGCCTGTTTCCTTGTGTCCCCATTCTTTTCTTCCATAGGCTTAATTTAATGGGGAAGGTTTTCCTGCACGCAATGTTTTTCGATCTGTCACAGTAATATCTTTTCATTACATAATGTTCTGCTTGGCAATTTCCTGTTGTGACTAATAGACATGCCATGTATAGGAATTGGTTAAATAATTTAAATGATATATTTGCAGAGGCATTAACTATGAAAGCAGCTAATGAATGTATTACATTCATTTTAACAATGTTCCAGAGCAGCCTAATAAAGCTGGGCCCAGCCCAAACTGAAATACCAGGACCTGAAATCAGGACTTTTCTTCTGGTGGAGAATTCCAGTGAAAGAGCCATTCCTGCAGGCTGAATAATGCAGGGAAGCAGGTCACTCTGTTCACATCCAACATTATTATGCATACTATCTGGGCCATCATAGTCTTATTAATGGTAGAATGAAATGCTGCAAATATCTCAGGAATGTTTGCTATCATTAATCACTGCAATTAATGGAGTTCTCTTAAACCGGGAATGTACAATCAGGTCATCCAGTTGATACATTTGTGTCTGGCAGGTAATAAGAGAGATTCTTTAATATTGACCATAATTTATTTAACCATCCCTTGTAAAAGATTAAACCTACTGGCACTTATGAAATACTATGTCATAACTACAGATTAATGAAACTATTTAACAGGTTTCATAATGTGTCTGATTGGAAACCTTGAATAAAAGCAGAACTCCAATGTAAGGAAAAATGGGTAAATGTATTAGCTTAACTGAGAATACACAATTTACTTGGAAAAATAGTAAGAAAGAAAAATCAATGTGCTCATTTCAGTCAGTTTTATAAATGTCCTGCTATTATATATAGAAGGAATCAGTACAGTTATATCAGACTTTCACTTTCCAGATCCACCTTAGTTACCTGCACACCATCTGCAATATAAAACACTAATTTTATTTTCATTTACTTACTCTACTTTTTATTGGCCCCACCGCCATTCTTGCATAACCCTGCTGGTTGCCTGAACCCGGAAGAAGCAGTCGGCTTCTGTGACATCAAAGATGGCGGCACAGCACCTGAGCAGTGGATCACAGCAGGACAATGCTGGATTTGCTTGGTGGATGTGTATGTGAATCAAGGTCAATTATGGTTAACAGGAAAGGGGGGCGGGGGGGGGGGGTTAAAAAAAAAAAGAGCAGGGACGTGAATTTCTTCTGCCAGGGGGCAGTAAAAACAGATGATTTGCATTTTTACTGCTCCCCAACCACCCACCTACAAGAGGATATGGTGTGCCTTGGATTGGTAAACAGTGATGTGGGGCTGCAGCCACGCATCGGGGAAATGGCTCGCTGTCTGTGATTAGCGCAGTGCAGGGTTCACTTCCTGGCGGTTCCTTAGTGGTAAGCAGCAAAAGGGTCACTGGTTTAAAAACCCAACCATAACACTACCCGTCTGGAGTTTGCATGCTCTTCCTGTGTTTCCTCCCACACTCTAAAGACATGCTGGTAGGTTATTTGGCTCACAGTTGTAGTGTACTACTGAAATGTAAAGTTGCCATTTGGCAATAAAAAAAAAGAAGAGCCCAACCTTCCCAAATGCTTGCAAACCTTCTTTCACTGTTCTTTAAAAATCAATCTCTAGCAGATTGCTTTTTAGGGGGGCAGTAGACACAGCTGCAAGTTTGAATGGAGCCTGGTTGCGGTGCTGCGTTCTATTGCAGCAATCAAGAGGTTAAAGCAGGCAGTCAGAAGGCGATACAACAGATCCTCACCACCTGTCAAATGCTCTCTGACGAGTGATTCAAATCAGTGGCGGCTGGTGGTAATTTTTTCTTGGGGGGGGCGGCAAACAGTGCACCCACCAATGACCCCCCCACCCTGTCGGGTAGGGTCGGTTGGGTCGGTCGGCGCACTTACCCCATCCATGGCGGGCAATCACCGGCGTCTTCCCCGGCTCTCATCCACGGGCATCACAGCAGTGGGTATCACAAGCAGCTTCTCTTTTCCTTGCTTGACAGCTTCCGTCTCCTTCCTCCTCCTTGGCAGCCAATCAAAATAATTCTCCTTTCGGCCAATCGGGAAACGGATCTCAGACTCGCGCTTCCTGATTAGCGGAGAGGCGATTGATTGTGAGAATAGGTAATATTCATTCGCTATTATCACACACCTGGATGGGCCCCGAGCGCATTCTCAGCACCCTGAGCCCACCCTATTTTGAAACCTATTAGAGCCTCTGGCTCTAATTGGTGCTTCTAAAAACCACCCACCCCACATTGGAATCCATGCGCCCGGCGTCCTGAAAGGGGCCGGACGCATGGATGGGGGGTGTAGGCAATGGACAGGGGAGGCGGCGACCGTGCGCCTTTAATGGATGGGCCGCCCCTGATCCAAATTCAAAGACTGCCGCTCGTGTGAACCAGCCCATAGACCTTTATAGGATTGCAAAACCCATCTGATTCTAACTAAAGCTTGTCGACACGGGCCCTAGAGGAAACCTGTACTAAAGAAATATATCTATTTCTAAATGCTAGTTACCTGGTTGTCATGCCAATCCAGTGGTTTTAGGTTTTTTTATGGTAATGACGCAAAAGAGGGAGAAAATAATAGAAAATTGGAGCTATATATACAGTATGTTCAGTTGGTTTTTTGTGAGCTGCATAAATATTTGTACTGAAGATTACAGATTACATTCCCTGAAGGTGAGTGCAATATCACAGCTAAGGATAGGTTCACACCTATGCGTTTTGCAGTGCTTTTGCAGATTTGCAGAGACACGCTACAGTCCATTTAACATTAGTTCCTATGGGTCATGTTCACATGTATGCTGTTTCCACCAGTGCGTTATTTGGAAGGGTGCAGGGACTTTATTTACACGCAGCACAGTACATTTTTGGCTTCATGGACTTCAATGGAATTGCATCAAAAACGCATCAAAAACACATGTCCATGAGTTTTTGGTGCATTCTCCTGCATGACAACAAACACCAAAACGCATTAAAACGAACAACAAACGCGCATGAAAAACACAAACGCACCTAAAAAAAGGGCTCCAAAAATGCATAAACCGCACATGCATAGATATTTTTGTCAATTACACACAGATTCATGTTGCACAGGCAAGCTTCATTTCATAATGATAGCCGTAAACGTGATCATTTGGTACTTTTGTTTTACACATAATCTATAATTACAAGCAGGCACATGTAAATAGTTGCTCACTTTATAAATATATTACTTGATAATGTGTTTGACTTGGAATTCTCTTCTAATGGATTGACTTCTCTAAAGCACTAAGCAGTAAAATACTGTCCTTGTTATAGACAGATTTTCGAAAACTCTTAGCTGCCTATGTCATGTGCCTAACTTGGATAACATGGATAACTTGGAACTTCTTCCAGAGCAAAGGAGTTGAACCCTCTAGAGTTACAAACGTGCCAAGAATGTTCCTCCTGAGCAGGGAACAGGCATCTGCACCCCTGTATAGAATGTGTTTTCTCTACTGTCGGGGTGTAAAAATAGCCTGATATTAACAAGCCAGGTTATACTGATGACTAACCCTGGCTCTGCGTACAGCACCGAGACTAGAGTCATGCAACCACAATTAGGTCAACTGTCAATTCAGACATTGCTGAGATGTTCTCAATTGAATTCCTGGCCACATTCCAACTTATTTATAGGCATCTGGAAGAAATTTTGGTTTTCCCTGTAGGAGATTTGGGAATTTTTTTTTCTGCAAAAAGAAACTGCATACATACCATATCTTGCATGTTGGTCATTTTCCAATATATATACATTAAGGTCATGTTTCACGCAATGAGGTCACCCAATATGGGTAGTTTGAGGTCACCCAATATGGGTAGTTTGAGGTCACCCAATATGGGTAGTTTGAGTTCCATTTTCAGATGAACTGCATCTTCCAGACTACCTGGCAAGGTTTCAGCTCTTTCTGCTAAACTCTTAATTTCCTATAAACCTAACAAAAAATAATGGTTACACTAATGATAATGATCATTCTTCCTGCAGCTACATTTTGTCTCTATCCATAAATATTCTCCATATAATCCTTTCCTCTTTTTTGTTCGACTTCCTAACCTCTGATTTTCAGTTTTCCAGTGTCCCCCTCTGACATCTCTTGGATTGTCTTGTGGGTAGGGTGCAGAGTGGCAATAAGACACACAGTCCCAGTGCAATGAAAGAACTTAATAACAAATAACCTAGTAGAAAGGCAGCCCAGCCAGGAACACTCACAGGTACAACAGTGTGAAGTGAGCAAGTTGCGGGCGAACTGACAGCATCTGTAGAGAGGGGCAGAATGCGGACTGGCAGGCTTGCGTCCAAGCAGGCAGATGTCCAGAGAAGTAGTGAACCCTACACTTTCCCTGACACTAGTTCTGTCCCTACCAGATGGGGTACCTGTCCCTACTCTAGCAACTCGCAAATGCACACCAAAACTGTGAGCCAGGGCCTTTAAAAGGCTTTGCCTGACCCAAGATGGTTGCATGAGTCACATGGGGATGCAGCATCCAATGGGATAGCTTCCCCAGTGACCCAGGAAACCATAGAGGAGCCATGTTCCTCTTGAATCCTTCTTCAACTGCAGTGCCACTGTGGACGAGCGACAGCAGTGAAGAATATAGACTGCACCTGCTTGCAGTCTTCCTATTGCAGTCTAGTTAAGGGAGAAATGCAGCGAACTGCCAAAATTGCAACAGGATAAATTAAATCATTTTTAAAAAAGCACATTAGATGTAGTTATAACTACTAGCAAAAGTGTGCCTGTTCTAGAAAGGGAAAGGCTGGGGATATAACAAACAATGGTAAAGAAGTATCTTAGCAAGCAATATATGTATGATGTATGTATATGTATGAATATATGTAGAAGAATAATGCAAATGGTATAACAGTAGGCAGTATGTACAGGGAAGGAGTGCAGAAGGTATGACAGTGGGCAGTATGCGCAGAAGAGGAGTGGGAAGGGTATGATGGCAAGCAGTATGTGCAGGAGAGTGCTGCAAAAGGCAAGATTGGGATGGCATGTGCAGCAGAGAATGATGGAGGGTATGGCAAGGAACAGTATGATCAGGAGAGGGCTATGGAGGTCATGGCAGTGAGCAATGTATTTAGGTGCAGAGGGTATGCCGGGAGAAATATGTGTAGGATAGGACCCATTATAATAATTTTTGCACATTTTTTTGGAGCACCATACCAAGGACATAAAAACTAATATCACTTTCTGTTTGAATCACCAAGGGAGTTATAAATTGTAGCATTGGTCACTTTTTAATGTCATTTGCACTAACTTATGAATTATTTATGCATATGATTTAAGGCAGTGGTTCTCAACCTCAGTCCTCAAGTACCCCCAACGGGCCATGTTTTGGAAACTTCCCTTAGATAAAATAGCTTTCATCAATACCATGTCATTGATGTTGATTTAAAGCAGCTGTGCAAACTAAAGGAAAACTTGAAAACATGGCCCGTTGGGGGTACTTGAGGACAGGGTTGAGAACCATTGATTTAAGTTTGTTTGTTTACTATACTAGCCGAGGGCTAGTAATGCAGTTTTTTGCCATTTTTTTTCCATTTGCTCCAACTTATGAATTATTGGTGCCTATTATTTAAAGTGGATATAAACCCACCACTCACCCAGTATAAACTATTGGCACATTATTAATATATATGTGCATGCAAGCCTCCTGCATGTATCCCTACCTTGAAAATGTCACCCCTTTTAGCAGTAGCAGCCTTGCAAAACACTGGAATCAATGGGTGGCTCTCTTTGCTGGAGCTCAGTTGGTAGAGTTGTGATATCACAAGAATCCCTACCCACCTCTAGACTCTCACACTTTGCTACTCCTGAGGTTTGAGAAATATCTAATCAAAACTCAAGAAAGACACCACATGACTTCAGCATGCCCAATCATGCTGAGGTGTGGAGCAGCCAATCCTGGGACAGCTGGAGGGGGGAGTGTGAAGCTTTTTTTGCTCCATGCAGGAGATAAGGAAATTACCTGTCACTCACACAGCATGTGGATGAAATGTCTCCTATTTCTCCCTTAGTCGGTCTTTCTCTCACTGAAAAGATAAGGGGATTACTCAGAGCTGGATTAACTCTTTGTAGTAAGACTGGGCACAGATGACATGATATTCTCTCCTGTACAAGGTAGAAGTGTCAGTAAAAAAATATTTTTCGGGTTTACATCCACTTTAACCGCTTGCCGACCGCTGGTCAGCAATTGACGGCGACAAAGTGGCTCGTTCCCACAAAACGCCGTCATACGACGGCGGCTGCGCGATCGAGCTTAGTGAGCGCGTGCGCGCCGCCGGAGGCATGGCCGCACGCTCACTGTGTTCGGGGAAGGCCAGGGAGCGGGTGCGGCGGCTTCGATTGCCGCCAGCTACCCGCGATGGCCCCCCCGAGCGGAGGAACGGAGGTCCGTGTATGTAAACACGGACCTCCGCTCTGTGTGATGGGGGAAGGGCTGTGATCACAGCCTTCCTGTATACGAAGGCTGTGACCACTTCCATTCCCCAGCTAGGGCAGTCCCCCTACAGTTAGAACACGCCCAGGGAACATATTTAACCCTTAGAGCGCCCCCTGCAGGTTAACCCCTTCACTGCCAATGACATTCACACAGTAATCAGTGCATTTTTATAGCACTGATCGCTGTATAAATGCCAATGGTCCCAAAAAAGTGTCAAAATGGTCCGACATGTCCGCTGAAATATCGCAGTACCGCTAAAAATCGCAGATCACCGCCATTATTAGTAAAAAAAACCCCAAAAATGAATTCTCATCATCCGTAAACGCGACCACTTTTGCGCAAACCAATCAATAAACGCCGATTGC
>BLSH010530971.1:447733-460316 GCA_018402905.1 Glandirana rugosa
CCGTCGAGTCCGTCGACGGACTCCCGCGGTCCCACCTCCCCCGCCATTTAACCGTATGGAGAATCAACTCCGTCAGTAAACGGGTCGTCCCCGGGCAATCGTACCCGTGGTTGTAGTCAGCAGAGTGTCGAACGCACCCGTCATGTATAGTGTTAGTGTGTACAATCACAGACCTCTGATCATGCAGATCGGCGTGTCTCCTGTCCTCCTCCCGGGCTTCACAGTCACACTGTAGAGCAGTGGGTAGAGCAGACTGAACCCGCCCCTCCCTCCCTTGGCATTGATGCATACAGTACACAGTGTGTATCGCATCAGAGCCAAGGGAGGAAGGGGCGGGTTCAGTCCGCTCTATACACCGCTCTACAGTGTGACTGTGAGAGGCGGCTGGTGGGCGGGGACAGATGCCGGGTCCCGAGCGGAGATCGCGGCGTGCAGGACAGCAGACACCCACGCAAGCTGTGAGACGACTGATGTTGGTGCCCATGCTAACGGGCCCCTGCTGGGCAAATGACTGCCTCAACTAAGAGGTATGCCAATTTACCGCCCCCTCCACCCTGGCGCCCTCAGGCAGCTGCCTGAGCTGCCTTATGGTGGCGCCGGCCCTGCCACCATGGGATAGGGCAACAGGGGACGCCGTGTCGGATTCATAAAGCCAGGTTTCGGTAATGGCAATGAGTTAGCGATAAAAAGGTCATGGAGAGAGGTGAGTTTGTTACAGACATAGCGGGAATTCCAAAGGGTGCAAGAGAAAGGGAGTCTAATCTTGGGGAGAAGAGAAATGGGCACTAAATTGTGTGGATTGCGGCTGCTGCCAGAGGGTCTGGGGTAATGGGAGTGTTGAGTATAGTTAAATGATGGAGGCCCAGGGTTTAGGGATATATCTCCAGAGGTTAGGAGAAGTAGATGGGTGAGGGAGGTAATGTAGGAGTGCAATTTATATGAAGAGACATGCCCCAGGGTCCTGGAGATTTTTTGCATGTGTGGATTTAGAATTAGCAGGAGTTGGTGAGTGCAGTAATAAGGAGAGGACAGACGTGAGGGTGATATATATAAGCTGTGGGGTAGAGAAGAGGGGTGAAGTTCATTTAAGGACACAGGACAGGGCTGTCAAAAGGAGTGGTAGAGAGTGCATGTTGCGAGGAGAATGAGCTAAAGG
This sequence comes from Glandirana rugosa, assembly GCA_018402905.1. Classification (NCBI taxonomy): domain Eukaryota; kingdom Metazoa; phylum Chordata; class Amphibia; order Anura; family Ranidae; genus Glandirana; species Glandirana rugosa. The sequence continues at coordinate 448,890 of BLSH010530971.1, forward strand.
GGTAAACAAGGTCACCTGATGTCTGTGTGGTTTTAGTCAAAGTATTTTCTTGTGTTCATTCGCTTTGTGCATTCGCTGACATGTAGAGTCAGAAGTGCTTCCACTTATAGAATAGCCCCACTTTGAAAAACAGCCCCCACACCAAGTGTGGTGATTTATACTGATAAGGATGGGCTGGGTGCATTCCAATTATCAATCAGGAGGTAATAAAGCAGGGATATGCAATTAGCGGACCTCCAGCTCTTGCAAAGCTACAAGTCCCATCATGCCTCTGCCTCTGGGTGTCATGCTTGTGGCTGTCAGAGTCTTGCTATGCCTCATGGTATTTGTAGTTCTGCAACATCTGGAGGTCTGCTAATTGCATAGCCCTGTAATAAAGGATGGCTAGCTTAACAGAGCAAAATTCTTACTTCAGAAACAGAACAACAAGGGCACTAGAGATAACAGGCCATCATTTTTGGGTAAGTCAAGGGAGAAATAAAGCACTGCAATGTGGACAGATCTACAGATGTTTAAGCAAAAATAACATACCAGCATTATTAAAAAGACAAGCCAAAGCAGATAGCAGTGTTTCAGTTTTTTGGTGGAGGTGGCAGCAAGACACACCAGCATTATTAAAAAGACATAAGCAAACGCTTATGTGAAATCCCTGGTGTTCCTGCCAGTCCCCCTGCTTTCCTATTTAAACTGACCACACTAGGCATGAGAGCAAGGCATGGTCAGTCTTCTAGCATTGCTGGGAGCTCAGCCTGCTCTCCTCCAATGATCAGACTTCTGCTCACATCCCCCTGCTGCGCAGCCTATCGCCGGGAATCTCAGTGCACTGCTGTTTCTCCTACCTCACTTCTCTGTGCTACTGAGAGCAGTGGGAATGTGATCACTTATAAAAAAGTGAAAACATGTATTTATAACATTTTTTATATCAATACACAAATGCGTTTCCTTTCATTTTTATTTTAAACTGAATTCATTGTTTTACAAGGTGAGGGTTTACAATCACTTTAATTTGAAAGATCTTGAAGTTTGAAAATATACTTTTTGAAGAATTCCATACATTTACTTCCTTGAATTCTGTGACATGTATTGAGTATGAACACACTCATCCACTGAGTTCATTCTTAAGTGAAGCATAGTAAAGTGTGTTTACTATGCTTCAGTTTGTGAATGACCAGGAAGCCACTGAGCAAAGAGCACTTCCCACTCATTCATCGTCCAGCACAGATGAGGCTTCAGAGAAAGTGTTTGGGATCCAAAGACTAAACAAATCAATCTCCTGCACTGTGTAGTGTGCCTCTAAACAACCGAGAGCTCTTAGCTTTAACGCTTAGTGGTGAATAATGTACTTCTCGCTGTCCTCCACAGACTGGGGAATCCGAAACATTGGAACATGAAAAGAAACAGAAGGAGCGTGGATCTAGCGCACTGTCCTTAAAAAAAGATATTTATTTGAATAAAACAGTAGGTATCATACTCACAAAGACTTAATAAAAGCATATCTTATTGGTCCTCCACATGTGTCCGTGAAACTGTCCACATCACCTGGGACTACCCCTGTGGAGGCATAGGCTAGTCTATGCCTACACAGAGGTAGTGCCAAGTGGTGTGGACAGTTTCATGGACTCATGTGGAGGACCAATAAGATATGCTTTTATTAAGTCTTTGTGAGTATGATACCTACCGTCTTATTCAAATAAATATCTTTGTTTGACGAGAAAGCGTTTGAGCTTTGAGGTACACAACCTAATGCAATAGGCTGCACACACCTATGCCTGTGACTTTAGAACCTTTGCGGTATTGTGTTCTGATAAACCAGCCTCACGGCATCTAATCATACACACCGCCCTTAAAAATCCCTAATTAACACATATTTCTTCAGGTTGTAGAATTAACTGATACTTTACACTGAAAAGTTGTATGGAATTCAAAGGAAACTGGTAAGGAGAAAAACAGGAATGTTGGCATTGCTTTTGCTGGTTGCTTAGCTAACTTTGTGTTCCATGCTTTCTAAAATATTGACCCCGAACTAGCATTAAGCAAGTGCAGCCAGAGCAATGCTAAAACTCCTGATCTGCATCCTTGACTCAAAGTATTGATGCCTGAGGGGTCAGCATAAGCTCTCATCAACTAGTAACTCAGGAGCTGAGGTCAGCAATGGCATCCTACATACTTCCCTGCTTGTGCATGTGTTTTCACTCTTATGATACTAGACTCAGTCTTAGGTTAGGCACTTGCAGTCAACATCCTTCCAAGTGAGAACTGCGCTACACAATCCAGATTTATTTATATAGCACTTTAGAGCATGCATAGACCATTTACAAGAGTCCCTGTCTAACAGGAGTTTACAATCTCATATGCCTACCACAGTCTCATATAATCTAATAGGCCTACTACAGTCTTTTTGCATCTAATTTTGCGTGGATGTCAGTTAACCTACCACTAGAGCCTTAATTCACAATAAAAGCATGACTAGGGCAAACCTGATATGGCCAAGTCACCTTACCCTGATAATCTAAATAAAAGAGACGTCACACCAACTGGAGAAAATTGGCCGTTAGGCCTCTTTATTTAACAAAATGACATAATAAAACATGTTAACCATAAACATACATCTGTTAAACAAGTGGTGAAACCTGGGAGTGGTAATTTAGTGTCTGCCCCAATACTCTAACTTCCCAGCCGCACTACGCCGGCTCGGGGACCATCTTCTGGCAGATCACTCCTTCCCAGTTAAACCAAGTTAACCGGCCATACACCACAGAGGGCTCCATACCTAAGATGGATCCCTACCCAGCCAAACAAAATAACTGACGGGCCTCCTAAGCCCCACCGCCACTGCTCGCAGGCGTAAAACCTTACAACTGCGAGCCCCTCCACACGCGTAGCGCCCGATGTATACCATCTTGGAGCCCCAAGCTCCACAGATCAATACCCACTGCGTTCAGATGAACCCCATCCCCGCGCAGATAGCGCCACATGTCGACCTCCAGCTCAGTGTGTCGCACTACCAAACCTCCATTGCGAACAATAAAGCGGCCCACCTCCTTGTTCACCTTTATGCGAGCCTTGTTCAGCTTGGCAACAGACCTAGCAAAACGCCACGTCCCCGGCCGATAATCTCCGACCATACCAAAACTGTGTTGGGAAAATCAGACCGCAGCCGCAAAAAATCGAACTTAATGTCCCTGATAAGATGACGCATGGATCGGACCCCCAAATCGTTGCCACCGGCATGCAACACCAAAACGGCCAGGGGCCTATCTAAGCCAATGAAGCTCCGAAACTCAGGCACCACCCGGCACCAAAGGAGGCCTGGAACACCTATCCACCTGACTATGGCAGTGTCTTGGGGAACCCCCAGCTGCCGACCATTCGGTCGAACGTCCACCCGCTTGGCCCCCCAAAAAACGTACGAGTGTCCTAGCACCCATACAAGAGCCGGCTCGCCATCTGTAAGAGAAACAAGAAACAAATAACACCCAACCGTCCCAACACCATATAAAATACTTAAGCACTACCTGAATGAACCCCCAGAATGAGCTGCGGGCGTATGTAAGAAATAAAACGATTAGATTCCCACCGACCAATGCGTTTTACCACAGCATCATCCAAACCCCATCTGGCGGCCTCAGTGGTCACCCTGATGCGGAAGGAGTGAGGTGAGAAGTCGCCTGGAGGAAAACCGGCTGCCCCCAAACACTTGCGGAACACCGCGGTGAATTGGAAAACAGACAACGGCCTACCGTTCTCGTGAACCAAGAACGACCCACCCCCCACAGGGCAACACCGAAGATAATCAGTCACCGCAGCAACGGGGCAAATAGGGGAACCCAAAATAGGAAAAAGCTTAACTTGAGAACCCTTGCCGACCTGATCCGTTTTAGAGCAATGGATACGCGCGACCACTCCTGAACCCACACAGCTGACGTCCTCGGCCAGAAGACCGCCGTGCCAGGACCCTGCCCTGCTGACCAGCTCCCCCACCCGAAAGGCCCCAAAAAAGGCCAGACAGAAGGCCGTGCGGAACAGCAACGCCTCGTAGGAGGATGAGCAAACCCCAGGAATCTGGACCAACAATTCCTGAAGCATCGGAAAGGTAACAGGTCGCCGACCATCCGACCTGCGACCACCCTTTCTATACCCCTTCAATGCTTGGCGGACCAAAAAACCTTTAGACACATCCGGGACACCACATAGTTTAAACCAGAAGGCCAAACCGGCCAGTTTCTGGTTCAAAGCCGATACAGACACCCCTTGCTCAAAGTTTAAACCCAGAAAGTACAGTAAAACGGACTCAGACTCAGGCCCACCCAGCCCGACACCCGTCTCCCTTAACAAACACCCCCACTCCCGCCAAACCCTGGAATAGGCAGCCCAAGTGTTCGTAATCACCGACCTCCTAATGAAGCCCGCGATGACTCCAAGGCGAGCTCCCATAGCTCCGCCGGACAGGGGACTCCGCGTTGCTCCGCTCCCGGCACCAACTCCCGGAACCTGTCCAGCTGAAACCGAGACAAAGCATTCGCCAATTAGTTGGCAGTCCCTGGCAAATGAACAGCATACAAAAATACATTCTTTTGTAGGCAACGTAACACCAAATGGCGGAGCAAACGCATCACTGGAGGAGACGCTGCCGACAAACGATTGATAACCTGCACTACCCCCATATTGTCGCAATGCAGGCGAACCTTCTTGTTACTGAAAGAGGAACCCCACACTTCCACCGCAACCAACACCGGAAACAGTTCCAGCAAAACTAGGTTACCACACAACCCAGCGGCCCGCCAGGACAATGGCCAGCGCTCCGCACTCCACCTACCCCCCCAGAAATGCGCCATACCCCGTCGAGCCTGCCGCATCCGTGTACAGTTCCATGTCGAAACTGCTGACCAGGCCCTGCTGCCAGAGCGAACGACCGTTAAAGCTCTGGAGGAAAGTATCCCAGACTTGCAGATCCGCCCGGTGGTCACCACTCAACGTCACGAAGTGGCGGGGGGACGAAACGCTGGATGTCGCTGACGACAACCTCCGGCAAAAAATCCGCCCCATCGGCAGAATGCGACAGGCGAAATTGAGTTTGCCAAGCAACGACTGAAGAGCCCGCAGTTGGATAGTCCGGCGCCGAACCGCACCCCTTATCTCCTCCCGCAGGGAGAGCAGCTTGTCCTCCAGCAAGCGGCATTCCATGGCCTCTGAATCAATCACGATACCCAGGAACGTAATCTGTGTGGCCGGGCCCTCCGTTTTTTCCGCCGCCAAGGGAACCCCGAAGCGCTCTGCGACATGTTGTACTGTGGCCAACAGAACCCCACACAAGTTGGAGTCCGAAGGGCCAATGCACAAGAAGTCATCCAAATGGATCACCGAGCTAACCCCCGATACCTCACGTACCACCCACTCCATAAACGAGCTAAAGTGTTCGAACAACGCGCACGAAATGGAGCAACCCATGGACAAACAGCGATCCACATAAAATTTGTCCAGCCACCTACAGCCCAAGAGATGAAAGCTGGTTGGGTGAACAGGGAGGAGGCGAAAAGCTGCCTCAACATCCGTCTTAGCCATGAGGGAACCCCGACCATACCGCCGAACCCAACCAATCGCCGCATCAAAAGAAGTATACGTGACTGCACATGCCTCCGGATCGATCGAGTCATTAACCGACCCACCCTTTGGGAACGACAGGTGGTGAATAAGTCGAAACTTCCTGGGCTCCTTTTTGGGTACAACCCCCAGGGGTGAAACCACCAAATTACCGAGGGGAGGGTGCCCGAAGGGGCCCGCCATGCGGCCCAAAGCCACCTCCTTGGCGAGCTTCTCCGACACCACCTCAGGGTACTGGCGGGTAGAGCGCAGATTCTCCCCAAAGGGGGGAATAACCGTCATGGAAGAGGGAATAACAAACCAAACCTCAAAGCCCTCCTCCAACAATCGGGCAGCCGCCCGATCGGGGTACCTATTTAGGAAGGGGCGCATCCTTAGCACCTTCACCGGCGTCGTCCCCTTTACCTGCAGTATCGCCGGGACGTCCCTTGCCCTGTTTGAAACAACGGGACATAGAGTGGGAGCCGCCACATCCCGAGCACTCATGTCGGAAACGACAGCTCGCGCCGAACCGGCAAGCCCCTTCATTGAACTGCCAGCACAACCCCTCCTGCTTAACGACCGACTGTCCCGGGGTACCCGCACTGCCGCCCCCCCTGAAAAAACTGGGAGGAGACCGACCGTGCGGGCGTCATAAGCCTCATCCACAGGCTGATGTCCTTGTGGTCCCACCGCAAAGACGGCACAAGGCTTTCCGCTGCCTGAACTGCTCATCATAGCGCAGCCAGGCCATACCCCCGTACACCCGATGCGCTTCACAGATGGCATCCAGGTAGCAAAAAATGGGGGAGCAGCACTCCGGCTGCTTCTCCCCAATGACGCTGGCCAAAATGGCGAAGGCCTGCAACCAATTGGCGAACGTCCGCGGGATCAAATGAAACCGCCGCCGTTCCTCCTCGTCGCGCCGCGACTCGTCCGACCGAAACCGGTCCAGATTAACTTCTCTAGGGGCAACAGGGAAAAAATTTCTACATACTCACCACGCCAGATCCGGTCCCGCACCTCCTGTTTCAAATGAGCCCCTAGAGGGCCCTCAAAGCATACGTAAATTATGCACCTGGCGGAGTCGGACAAGCCCACCGACTCCGCAGGGACGCCCACCGACACCTCCGCCAAGGCGGCAGGAGATGAAACCCCCACTTGGGCCGCCTGACCCAAGAAGTCCCCAGCGCCAGGTGCCGCTACCGGGGCGACAACCGCCGCCGGGGACGGGGGAACCCAGGCGTCCACCGGTGAAACCGCCTCCAAGCATCGTACCAGGGAACACAAGCCCACCACTAAATCCTTAAGCCCCGGGTCTGCCCCGGATGCCGCGGACGTCGCCGCTGCAGCCAGGGAAGGTCCGGGTACCAGAGGAGGGCCCCCAGTACCCACCCCAAACAGCCTAACTAAAGCATCCCGCACATTAGTAAAGGAAACATTAGAGCACTCACCAGGCTGCCTGGGCGGGGCACCCGCAGCCGCACCGGACTCCAACGTTGAGGGATCATCAGGCACCTCCCCATCCTCCAAACTGGAGCGCTCCCCTTCCGACCACAGTGCAGACCTTCCCCTGCGACCCTCCGGCCGTCCGCTGGCACCCCCGGAAGGGCCAGGCCACTGTACCACCGTGCTGCATAACCCAGGCCTCCGCCCGCATCCGGACTTCCTCCTCTTCTTCCTGGATTCTGCCTGCTCCTGCAGCGTCACGTCTTCTGGACGGGCCGCACTGCGCGTGCGCCGGGAAGAGGTGCCCGTCGCTCTCCCCGACTGGCAGGCACCCGACACCAACGCACTCCCACGCCGGGCTGACCCCCCGGCTGGCACATCACCAGAGGGGCCAGCCGCTTCAGATGAGCCTGCACGACGACCAGGCGGGGCAGGGGACAGTGAAGGAATGCGGCCCCGCCTGGCAGAGCTCCGCCTCAGACGGGGATTCCTCCCAGGGGACCGTCCGGCCGCCGGCAGTGCAGGCCGTGCCGATCCACCTAGAGGGTCCGTGTCCGGGCTCACAAAATGGCGCCGAGCTCTGGGGGACACGGCTGGACTGAAGCGCTCCAGCGGGCGGGACCGCCGAGCGCGCGGCTGCTGCCGTTCCCCTTCTCCCACCGGGTCCTGGCACACACTCGCCAGCCGCTCCCGCAGCCAGTCCGAGCCGCGATCCTCAGAGGCCGCTCTGAGTTGACGGAGCAGTTCTTCAATGTCTGCCATGATGAGTCAAGGCCTACCTCAGCAGGGTGGATGACGGACCCCAGCAGAGCTTGTCACGGGTGCGTCCGATTCATAACCCGCACCCATTCATAAATACCACCCCGCCCCCTACCGTCTGAGGAACGCCCCCTAAACAAGGAGGAAGGGATTAACCCATACATGACTTGTCCACAGTAACCCAGTCATGTGGCCCTTCGCTCCATTTTTTTTTTTTTTCTTTTCGCTCCGGGCCGCACTATATTCCCATTTAGATTTATCACAGCACGTTAGAATACAAGCCACTTCATGAAAAATTGATCAGGGAAAAACTACATATGTGATGTTATCCATGAAACCCTTATCTATATTTTTCATTCATTGTGAGTACAGGCGGTCCCCTAGTTACAAACATCTGACTTACAAACCACTCCTACTTACAAACGGAGGGAGACAACAGGAAGTGACAGGAAATCTACCCATAGGAAGGGAAATTCACTCCTGTTATGGTAAAAAGGTGTCTCCACTGGCGCTTTATCACCAATCCTTGTTTCCACAACAACCCAAAATTTTCAAAATCCAATTATCATTGGGCCAGGAAGGGAGGTGAAATCTTCTGAACAGAAACAGACAGGAAAGCCAACATTACAGGGGTGTTAACCCTTCCCTATGCTATCCAAAAAGCTTAAAAATATTTTCTTTGGCTGAAGCTACACTTAAAAAATGTACCTGTTCTGACTTACAAACAAATTCAACTTAAGAACAAACCTACAGTCCCTATCTTGTTTGTAACCTGGGGACTGCCTGTATCTGGTTTAAAATAAAAGCTGGCATCTTATGAGCTGTCCAGTACAGGCAGTCCCCGGGTTACAAACAAGATAGGGTCTGTAGGCTTGTTCTTAAGTTGAATATGTTTGTAAATCAGAACCAGTGTTGCCAATCGCCAGTATTTTTACCGGCAGCCAGTAAAAAACAGGCAATTTTCTCCTGCCAGTAAATGCCAGTAAAAGGAAAAGTTTGCCATTAAAAAATATGGCTGTGATGGTAGACTCAGTCTGGAGCCGGCTGAGACCATCCCACTGTCTGCTACAGTGTTTTCAGGTGGCTCTGGTGGAGTCTGAGCATGACATGTGATGTCATGGTGCAAGGGAGCCAAGCAGACGGGCACGCTGGGAGCGGGACTGTCAGTGCTGTTTAGACTGAAGAAACCACCTGGCTTGGAGAGAGAGAGAGACTGTCACTGTGACTCAGGAGGGCAAAAAATTAGAATGGGCAGCACACGACACAATGACACAACATGTCACCTCCTAAGTCCTGTACTATATCAAAAATAAAACAAGAAATATGTTTTTTTGACTATCTACCTTAAACCATATTGCTAATTGCATATTGTACTTGTTTGTAGACGAAATGCTGAAATTTGCGCTTAAAACTGTAATTTTGTAACTTTTGGAAATGCCAGTAAAAACGTGGCTGTGCCAGTAAATCTTTGGTGTTGTGTCAGTAAATTTCTATCTGGTAGGTTGGCAACACTGATCGGAACAGGTACATTTTTTAAGTGTAGCTTCAGCCAAAAGAACTATTTTTAAGCTTTTTGGATAGCACAAGGAAGGGGTAACACCCCTGTAATGTTTGTTTTGCTGTCTATGTTTCTGTTCAGAAGATTTCCCCTCATTTCCTGTCCCAATGATAATTGGATTTTGATAATTTTGGGTTGTTGTGGAAACAAGCCTTGGTGATAAAGCATCATGGAGACACCTTTTTCCCATAATGACTCTTACAGGAGTGAATTTCCCTTCCTAGGGGTAGATTTCCTCTCACTTCCTGTTGTATATCTCCATTTGTAAGTAGCAGTCGTTTGTAAGTTGGATGTTTGTAACTAGGGGACCGCCTGTACTGGACCTGGGCTGTTATATGTTAAACAATGCAAACTTTATTCTTTATTTAATATATTCTTTCAACAAACATTTGAAAAAAAAAATGGCATAACCCTTTGGCGATAGCTGCTAGACACTCACTTGTGTTTTTTTAACTAAAGGCTCAGCAAGGGTGTCTGTCCCCTATTCATCTGGAACCAGCTAATATGGCTATTTTTTTTTTTTCTCAACAAAAAGGTTTTTATTGTACATCTGAAAAAGTACATATGCATCCACAAAGCATCATAAAATCAACAATATATGCCAGGTGAATATGCAATAATACAAAAAGACATTCTACAAGTTTTGTCAACTTAAACAATAAGGATTCCAGTCAATACTCTGGAGCATAGACCAGTATAGAAAGCACATATTGGATCTGCTTCCATCGACTGCCCTGGGATTTCCTCTGCTCTCCTCAAAGGACCGTTTACATGAACAGTCTGTCCATGGTCAGATCAGCTGGTGCCAAGCCCGGTGTATTCAACCAAGGAGCCCACAGTCTTTCAAATTTACCACCAGTAACCTATGCTGGTATATCAGTTTTTCCCGCCGGAGTGTATCACCCATTCTAGCCAACCATTCTTTCACTGTAGGGGATTCCAGTGGGTTAGTATTGCTAATCTAGTTGGAAAAGTGCTCTCCTTACTGCGTGTCTGGGGATATCCTCCATTTGTAAAGCGTCTAGTATTCCTAATAGGCAACATTTGGGATCCTCTGGGACTTGTATTTGAAATGCCTGGTTAATGGTATTAATGACAGATTCCAATACCTGTGGAGCTTGGGGCATTGCCATAGCATGTGGATCAAATCCCTGTGATCTCTACAGCATCTAGTACATATGGGATCAGATTGCAAATCCATACGCGCTAATTTGACAGGTGTGTAATGGACTCTAAGCACAATGTATAGCTCTGATAGACTTTGGGCTACATTTAGGGAACACTGCTAATATGGCTATTTTTAATACACCTTTATATGTTGACTGGGTTCAGGATGTTTAAACCCTATGGGTGCAGAGAAGTTATACATAACCCCTCCCCTACTGATTTTTGGTCTGCTTTCTTTTTAAGTTGTTAAGTTGGCTTGCTACTGAAAGACAGTGTTGGATATCTCTTTAACAGAGAAGCTATGTTCCCTGGTCCTCTACTTATAGGAATATATAGTTTCCTTGCTGGGTTGGCATCTTGGGAATGGGGGCATAGGTAGAAACATCTTTTTTGTTTGCATAAAGACCATGTCCAGTTTTTTCTCTTAAACGTACTCCAGTACTCCTCCTCTATAAAAAAGAAAAGGTTGCCCTGCAATTCTCACCCTTGCCATGCTCCAATGTCCTTTGGACCTCTTCAGGGTTGAAAAATTTCCAGTGTCAGTCAACCCATTTTCAGTGAGTCTATGATGTTATTGTGTACAAAATAATAATAAACTGCGCTACAGTCCAAATGTACAAATTTAGCAGCGGCTAGAAGTAAAATGCAGAATAACAGTAATAGAGCCGTGCTTGAAGAAAATAGTCCTCAAATATCACAGATGTTCAAAGATGTTCAAAACACCCCGTGCTCAGCACACCATAAGTGAATCCACCACCGTACAATGAGGGGGCTTACCAGACACAGCTGGGAGCCCAGCTTATAATGTAGTCAGGTCTCACTCTCTCCTCCACTGAATCCTCACAGAGACAGCACTGGCAGATCGGGATGCCCCAAAACCGATCCGGCGCTGGCGACGGCAGGGCACAGAGATG
>BLSH010530971.1:484629-500291 GCA_018402905.1 Glandirana rugosa
ACTTCCCGGAATCATAGAACCGGCAATAACATTTGTATGGGGGAATGATACCACCAGTCCCTTCCCGGAACCACCAGTCACCATTCGTACGAGGGGAATGTTTATGGATTTTTCTAGTAACCCCAATCACCATCGAATCGATTCATCGTCTTTAACAAAAAACGAATTCCTTTAGAATAGTTGGACGCCTCCTTGGGATCCCAACTCTTTCCGACGTGATCTCGAATCAAGCTATACCTTTTGTTATGTTAAAAACTAACGGAATGTTTCTTATGTAATCTTAAGACAGAAACCATCTCTTATTTATAGAAAAAATTTTACTACAAATAATAATGTTGTGTAACAAGCTCTGTATTTTTATCTTAATTTTCTATAAATGTTTCTATATTAAAAGATACCGTCGCCCTTCATGATTAGGTATTTGTAAGGGGAGCATGCTTACCACTGACCACCAAGGCCCTTCCCTGACCACCATAGTAAGGGGGTATGTTTACAATAACGGCCAAGATACTAAGGCCCTTCACCGGCCAGAAATTTAAGGTACTACTCCAATGGGTGGTAACCAGAGATCTTGACATCCCTCATTCCACGTTCTGTCCTACGGGAGTAATGGAGTCCTTTTTAAATGCCGGCTTGTTTATACAGGTTTTATTTGACTATTTTAATAAACATTGTGAGGATTTTACACTATGTGGGCCTGGTGGTCTCTCTGTTTTATCATTATCAGAGACTCTGACTGACGGAGGATCGGCGCAGTGACATTCAATACCTCGTGGAAGGTTTTTCCACAAAAGCCTTTTCAGACTTCTCTTCACAGAGAGACTCACATCCTATGGTATGAAGACATATTCACAGGTGTATGCACATGAGGTGTTTTAAGTGGAGTTGGGACAAATGGACATTTTGATTTAAATCACCAGGATTCATCCTATGGTTGTGGAAATCATTGATATGAACATTTTTCTTGTACATTTTTTCCGTTAGCATGTTTCTTATCTATTTAATATTATTTATTAATTAGCGTGGCATGTGGTTTGTTATTTAATTTTCATGTATGTTATCCTACACATTTTTGCTGCAGCTCATTTATGTTTCTTAAATTGCCATTTGCGCAGTTTCACTTGGATTGATACTTCTCCACTGACCTTCAATGACCTACAATTTTCACTGTCTGCTTTATTTTCTGGCCCCTATTATTATCTTCATCATTTCGATATTATTATTACTGAAAATAATATTGTCATATAAAACAGGCTTAGGTGTCAAATATGCTAAGTATGGCTCATTCTTTACTCTTTTATTTAACCTTATATCCACAACCTACTCTTCGTGCTAATATCTCATGAGTTGTATATGCAATAATTAGCAGGGGTTTCCTGAGGCCTAAAAGTTATTTCAAGGGTTCCTTTATGTTAAAGAGGTTGTGTATTTTAGATTTTTTAATTAATAGATGTTAGTTGCTTTACTATGAAACTACTAATTTTGTCCTAGCAACAGTGAGCGGAAAATCTACTGTATCAATAAAGCCTGCATCTTACTTTCAGGGTTGTGTTTATCATAATGACAATTGTGGGCTTGTGCTATCAGGCTTTGGGCTTGTGTCGATGGTATTCATTTTATATCAGTTTGACATGCTTCTTTCATGATTTATAATTAATTGACAGAGGTTCTCCTTATGTATGTAGCACCCCCTTGTGAACATAGTGTAGGTACATTTAGTTAGGCTCCACTGTAGCCAGTAGAGGCAGGGTTTATTTGTTGTTAGTTAGCTGGCAGACTCTGAAAGCTGAGTCTCAGTCACCTCCCCCTGGCTTCTGGGACCTTCCTGAAGGTTCTAGAACTTAGAGGGCAGAGGGACAGAGATCAAGGCCTGAACATTTAGGGGGTCTCTACCAATCCCTGGATGAAGATGGCCAAGAAGGTGGGGGAGATGGCCCTTAAATAGTCAGGAGCCTAGCCATGTGGGGAGAGAGTCCAGGATCTAGAGGCCTGGAGGAGACCCCTGTGTTGGTGCCTGAGGGAGAGTGTGCTGGGAGAGAGAAGAGAGAGGAAGCTGAGAGAGGAATCATCATTCCCCTTTAGTCTCAGTCAGGCTGGCTGGGACACACTGGAAGCAAGTGGGACCTGGTCAGAAGGAGGCCTGAGCAGAAGTGCCACCTATGCTACAGCACTTTTAATGGACTGAGTGAGTAACCTCTGCCTATCTACCCCCAAAGCCTATAGGGGAGAGGCAGCCAGGTGCAATATCCAGCTAGCCATTTAGGAGGGACAGCTACAGCCAACCTTCACCCCTGCTTGGGAAGATTTTGTGTTGAGTTGCTGGGAACAGTACTGGAGTTGTTTTGCCAGTCTGTCACAGTTTCCTGTGGGAATACAGTCTGAAGTTTTGTGCTTAGAAGAAAAAGCATACACCTATCTTACACAGGTTAGTCAGCATAGGTGTTGGGAGGGGGGGGGAGGACTAATTTTAAAACTAGTTAGGTGTAGCTTGGAATTCTGCTTTAACTATTTCCAAAACAGTTACATGTAAGACAAGCTGTGAATGATAACTATCACAATTGCTTGTGCTCTTAACCAAACTGTCATGCCATTAAAGTGGTTGTAAAGGCACTACAACCACTTTAACCTACCGGTAAGCCTATATTAAGGCTTACCTGTAGGTACCCTGCATATCTCCTAAACCTACATGGTTCAGGAGATATGCAGTGCTCTTCATGTGCCGACGTCATTTCGACACATGCACAGTGAAGAAACGGCCTCCGTGCCGTTTCTCCACTGAGACCGTGCCATGACTGGCGGCTCCCGCGGAGTGACGTCACGCGATTCCGGCCAATCACAGCGCCGGAGTCCACGGCACCCGGAAGGAAGAGACACAGGCATGGATGCGGCCTGGAGCGGGGACATTGCTGGATTCCTCTGCTGGTAAGTGGCACATAATGGACTGGTATGCGACGCATACTAGTCCATTATGCTTTTACATTGCAGGCACTATTCAGGAACTAAAGAAGAAGTAAAACCCATCATGGTTTACTTCCTCTTTAAGGCCTCATACACACAGATGTTTTTTGACGCCAACGTTTTCTGGCGTTTTTTGCAGCTCTCCATGTTAGTCAATGGCCCCATAAAAACGCCAACGTTTTTGAGCTGTAGAGGGAGTTGGCGTTAGTGATCTGAAACTAGAACCCATGGCCAGTGTGTTCTGAGGCTGTAACGTTTTGACGTTTTTTAACGCTGACGCTGCAAAATGCTCTCTAACGCCCACTAACGCCGTAACGGCGTTAAGATGCGTGTTTGACGCAGACGCTTTTAGATTGAACAGTAGCAGAGGATTTTTTTTTTTAAAGACGCCTATTGACGCTGAAGCTCACTAAACGCTCACTAACGCCGATGCATAATGCTGAAAAACGCTGATTTTTTTTCCCTGACGTCGGACCCAACGTTTTGCTTATTTTTTAAGATACGCCCATGTGTATGAGGCCTTAATGTTATCATAACGGACATGTAATACATGTGCAGCACCATGCCAACCTGCAGATGACACAAAAGCTAAAATGGCAGTCTCCTTAGCTGTAAAGGATAGGAGGGTTTAGTTCTACTTAAAACTGCAAAATAGGCAAACATTTAACGTGGTTTGTATAGGGATATTGTGAATGGTATGTAAGAATCATACCTTGCTGTACTCTATATACTACATTTATTAAAGTGATTTTTCAACTTTCATCAAGACAATTAAATACTCCAGAACCTCCTGCCCAATGTGAACCCAAGATGATTTTCCTGCTTGAAGCCCCAACTAATGAGTTATCGGCAGAATATAAATAAAATGCCTTTTTTTTTTTTTTTTTTTTTACAAAAAACGTATGTTATTTCTATTCTTCTCAGAGTCTTTTAATCTTTTTTAATTCCAGAGTGTGCACATTGCAAGTCACATTATCAAAGAGTAAATACAGCCTCAGTGTCTACTTTTGTGAGTGCTATAGAGGTTGCACTTGCAGATGAGGCCACTCTCTCACAAGTATATGAGGGGTCACAGTGTAGTAGAAGCAAGAGATATTGTGCTTGCCATTATCACAGCACTGGAATGTTAGATAAAAGTAGACAGAGGACACTGCTCCCCTTGGTCAGTAGGATTCAAGGTCACTGAGGTTATGGGAAAGAATAGAATAAATTAGTTGAAAGAAACTACAGGGAATATCTGACCCTTCTTGAATTCTGGGAAGAGAAGAGAAAAAAAGAGAAAGAAATAGCCACAAATATGTGAAGTATGTGAGGGGAAGAGAGAACTGTTTACTGTTTATATGCTAAGAATCCCGAGCTGGCAGGAGAAGAGGAAGATGGAATGGTATGATCTGCGACAGTGAGGCGAAATGCTAGCTACATGTGTTTTTCAGTTGTAAAGTATGTACCCTGCATGTCTCTTTCTAGATGCCAGGTACAAAGCCATGTATACCTAATACATGTTGCAATCATTGCATAAGACGTTGCTATTCAGCCTTTCCATGAATTGACCATCATAAATGTTATTATTGCTGCAGTGCTCCATAGCATATGCAAAATAAGGTATCACTAACAGGCCTGGATTTGTGAAAAGAACTACTGTGGCAAGGTGTCAAGGGACAGCTTACTGCCCATTCATAGGCATGTAAACATAAGTAAACACTTGACCTGATTCATCAAATTGCTGTATAGGATGTTGAATGCTAAAGGTGGCAAGCAAGCAATATGGTCTAATGTGATAATACAACTTCATTGATCAAATAGAGGTTTCAGAAAGTATTTTAGTTTTAACTAACATTTTACAAGTTCACCTTCAAAGAAAGAAAGCGTTAACATAAGACAGCAATACATTTTTAAATATGTTTAAACTCTGAACACAAGAAAAAAAAATACCCGGTTAGCTGCTTGTCCAAGTCCAAGGGTACAGACACAAGAATTAAGAATCTACCATACTCCTTGCTCCTGTAGGCTATTTCCATCTGTGCAACCAATTGCACAAAGTCTCCTCTCTAAGACACTCCCTGTCGTTGTTGGATGTTTGCCTCCTCCATGTACAGTGCAGGGTTAATAACCCTGCACTATGCCTGATGACAGAGAAGGAGCACCCAGAGTGGAGGAGAGAAGAGGAGAGTGCCAGATCCTGCCAGAGTGGGGTGTAAGGTAAGTTGGCTAAGTAACACAGCCCCTCCTAGACCTAGCAAGCCTTTAACCTTTACTGTGCAAGGAGGTCCCACTGTGAGGGGTTTTTTTCTCTGTCCCAGAGTTGGGCTTTAAAGGAGAAGTACAGTCAAAGCTTGTTTGGCTGTACTTCCTCTGTGGATCACAGGAGTACAGTTTGTTCTGCACTCCTGTGACCCATTTTCTGCTGACACGACAGAGCTGGTCCAGGCTTGGGAAAGAGCGCGACTATCTGGTCGGGATCCACCCAGATGCCTGGAGCTGTTACCTGGCTCAACCTCTCAGCGAGCCACTGAGAGCCTTTACCAGCTGCTCCCGCCCCCTCCACAGCCCAGCGCTCCAGTGAGTGGGCGGGGGGCAGAGCAAACAGCAGTGAAAATACAGTGAAAAACAGTGAATTATTCCAGTGCCAACTTCCCTTGCAGCTTTAAGATGTCATGTAACTGAAGGCAGAGAGCTGCTAGGAAATCTAATGCATGAAGTTGTGAAAAGAGGCATTAAAATAGAACATATCCTATAGAGATGCCCACCTTTTACCATGCCCACCAATCAATGAGGTACCATAGCACACTGTGCTTGATACGCTTTTTTTTTTTAGCCATTATAAATGGCTGAATCGTTGTATTCTTCCTTGTTGTTACATTATTCCTTAATGACAAAGAAATTATGCAAGTCTAACTCTATCCCCCATCTGTTTTCCAATTCAGGATCAAATATGGAGTGGAGGAGAGATATAGACAAAATAATCTAGTGAATATAATATTACAGGCAAAGGATATGGGTATGTATGCAATGTGCATCACTGATACCATTGTTAGTGAGTGAACATAGCGCAAAGCAGCTTGAAGCATTGAGTGAGAACACACTAGCAGCTTGGATGAGTGAGCCCATCTGCACTTACTTGAAAAGTGGCTTGTTCAAGGAGCTCTTAAAGGCTTGGAGACTCTGAATAGAAGCCTAAGAATTAGGATTCCATAGATAGTTGCAACATGAATAAATACCTATTTACTTTGTGTTATAAATACTGTGTAACAGATTGACTATAGTAAAGGAATAATT
Source organism: Glandirana rugosa (assembly GCA_018402905.1). NCBI lineage: Eukaryota > Metazoa > Chordata > Amphibia > Anura > Ranidae > Glandirana > Glandirana rugosa. The sequence goes on from BLSH010530971.1 coordinate 490,864, forward strand.
CAAAACCATATATAATTATTCTTAGGCTGGGATCTCACTGTTGCACTGTGTTAATGTGTAACAGTGTGCATCTTGCACGTAGGTGTGCTGCATTGCCATTCATTCCTAATGGTACCCCAATGCACCCAGCAGGTGTGCTCTGCAACACTAATGTGAATTGTAGTGCCCTGAGTTACATAAAAGAGTACCTATTTAATGTGTTTTGGTGTGTTAGACTAGTGATTCTCAACCTTATTGAGACCAAGGCCAAGTACATTTTTACAAAACCTTCTTCACCCCAATAGCAAAAAAAAATAAACTCACACAAGGGAACTCTGTAGTAGACTTGATGGCCTAGTAGGAGATGAGATTTCTGGAGGGAGCTGGGGGCAACTGTGGGGGCTGAGATCTCTGAAGGGACCTGGCAGTCTCTTCAGGAGGCTGGGGGCTTTGCAGGGGCACTGTGGGGGGCCAGAGGGCACTGCATGGGGTTGTGGGGCACTGTGGGACACTGTGGGAAGTTGGAGTCACTATTGGGGGCTGGGGGCTCTGCAGCAAGATTTAGGGCACAGCAAGGGGCTGGAGGGGCTCACAGGGAGCCTGGGGGATGTTGAGGGACACCGCAGGCTACTGTGGGAGGTTGGGTGGCACGCTATGAGATTAGGAGATCTGCAGCTGGCTGAAGGTACAGAGGGAGGGAGGATGTGGCCTGGCTGTGGGCCACGGCCCTGGATGGTTGGGAACCACTGCATTATATATATGAATGGGCTGCTTTAGCACAAGCACCTTTGGGTTTCTATTAAAAATTGCACTAGCATAAAACAAATTGCTTTCCTTTAGTGGGACTGATACTTAGCTTTGAGGTTGAGAAATAAAGTACAGCAGCTCAATATAATATACTGAACATGTGCATACTTTTCTCAGCCCAAAAAATCAGTTGTCTTATAGTATTTACCGTGCCTTGAAAAAGTACTCATACCCCTTGAAATTTTCCACATTTTGTCATGTTACAACCAAAAACGTATATGTATTTTATTGGGATTTTATGTGATAGACCAACACAAAGTGGCACATAATCGTGAAATGAAAGGAAAATGATAAATGGTTTTCAAATTTTTTTATAAATAAATATCCGAAAAGTGTGGCGTGCATTTGTATTCAGCCCCCCTGAGTCAATACTTTGTAGAACCACCTATAGCTGCAATTACAGCTGCAAGTCTTTTTTGGGGATGTCTCTACTAGCTTTGCACTGTCAGATTGGATGGAGAGCGTCTGTGAACAGCAATTTTTAAGTCTTGCCACAAATTCACAATTGGATTTAAGTCTGGACTTTGACTGAGCCATTCTAATATGAATCTGCTTTCATCTAAACCATTCATTCTAGCTCTGGCTGTATGTTTAGGGTTGTTGTCCTGCTGGAAGGTGAACCTCCGCCCCAGTCTCAAGTCTTTTGCAGACTCTAAGAAGTTTTCTTCTAAGATTGCCCTGTATTTGGCTCCATCCATCTTCCTATCAACGCTGACCAGCTTCCCTGTCCCTGCTGACGAAAGCATCCCTACAGCATGATGCTGCCACCACCATGTTTCATGGTGGGGGTGGTGTTTTCAGGGTGATGTGCAGTGTTAGTTTTCTGCCACACATAGCGTTTTGCTTTTGGGCCAAAAAGTTCAATTTTGGTCTCATCTGACCAGAGCACCTTCTTCCACATGTTTGCTGTGTCCCCCACATGGCTTCTCGAGAAATGCAAACTGGACTTTTTATGGCTTTCTTTCAGCAATGGCTTCTTTTTGCCACTCTTGCATAAAGGCCAGATTTGTGGAGTGTACGACTAATAGTTGTCCTGTGGACAGATCATCCCACCTGAGCTGTGTATCACTGCAGCTCCTCCACAGTTACCATGGGCCTCTTGGCTGCTTCTCTGATTAATGCTCTCCTTGCTTAGGTGGACGGCCATGTCTACGGGTATCAGAGTAAAGGGGGGGTGAATACAAATGCACGCCCCACTTTTCAGATATTTATTTGCAAAAAATTTTGAAAACCATTTATCATTTTCCTTCCACTTCAAAATTATGTGCCACTTTATGTTGGTCTATTACATAAAATCCCAATAAAATACAGATATGTTTTTTGTTGTAACATGATAAAATGTGGAAAATTTCAAGGGGTATGAATACATTTTCAAGGCACTGTATATGTTTAATAAACAACTCTTGATATATGTAAAACTACAATATTCCTCATGGTAGGAACCATTGTGTGTTCAATCGCTTCTTTAGTTAGTAAAATTCTTCTACAATAGTTACAGTATTTGTCCATCCTTCCTAGATTGTAAGCTCTAACGAGCAGGGCCCTCTGATTCATCCTATACTGAATTGTATTGTAACTGTACTGTCTGCCCTAACGTTGTAAGGCACTGCGCAAACTGTTGGTGCTCTATAAATCCTGTTTAATAATAATATTAATCCTTTCCCACAATGCTGTGAGGGAGTCACTGTCTGGCAGCTGGATAATTATTTCTTTATACATAATATTACTCCATCAAGGGACTATGACACCATCATTTGGCTTTGTAATGCCAATGGCAGTTTAAGGAACAAAGATATCTAACTGGAATATCTTATCACTGGGTCCCCAACAGATGTGGAAAGTCCTCTTGCCAGCAGCCACACAAGCATACAAACAGAAACATCACTAGCTGAACTCCACAAAAGGAACTGAAAGTATATTTAAAGCCAATTGTATTTAGTTTTGGACACAGTAGGAATTGGTTAAAAAAACCATGTCAGGCTTTTTTCCTGTGAATGTCCCATTGAGGAGCATTAACTTCACTTTTGGTCCCATAGACTCAACAGAAGGAGAAATTCTACAAAATAAGGTAGATCCCCTTGTTCCAAATGTCTCCTTTGGAAGGTTTTCCCTCTATTCTTGTTTAAGCAACAACTTTTTTAAATTTCTCCTCACTTTCAGTCCTGGAGATGGTGATCACTGGGACATATAAAGAATGCGAATCTTCCAATTGGGGGCACAGATAGCTATAAAAATCATGACGGGTAGCAGTAGCCAGAAAAACATACTTAATTTCTCTAAGGCTGTGTATAGCTTGCTGAATCCTGATGAATTGCTATACGTATTGCACATCGTTTCTGCTTTTATCATGCTATTAAACAGACCAATATATTTAGACATCTAGTTGGAATGTTGAATAGAACATCAATATATTCACAATGCGGTGACAAGTCTGCCCAAGCAATTCTCCACTTCCTGTCATGAAGCTGGCATTGTTTCAATTTTTTCGAAGGAATTCATGTGACCCTAATTTGGGACATCCTGGCATTTTTTCTTTGGGTGTACAAAAGAATGAATGAAATAAGCAATCAGACTAAAAATTTCCTGTTATAGTTCTATAGAGCTCATACCAGAATACCAGATGACTTTAAGAGCAATGATGATGCATATTGTAAATTACAGTAAACCCATGGGAATATGCCAGTCATGAATCCTGATCAGTTGCTATAGGCTCCAGTTAGTTCAGAGACAGTATAAGAAGTGAGGTTATACACTTTTACTCTTTATCTAACTAGATCTTAGCTTATGATAGTTGCAAATGGCAGCTTGGGGTTCCCTTCATATTTTTATTATTTTTCCAGTTGACAGTCTCAGTAAATGGTTGTTGTGAAACAGTTATAATAAGTCCACTCCACTGCATTTAGGTCACATTAAAAGTAAAGGTGCGTCATGCATTGAATTCTACTGTACGGTACACTGGGGTGCCATCCACAATGAATGACTCTGCAGTGCACCATATATAAAGCATGTGTATTGATGAGTGTTGCGAGAATGTACCAAATTTCGAGTGTTGCTGTAATGCAAATGCATGACTGGGTCCCAAAAGAAAAGAAAATACCTTCAACAAGAACAAAAAGGACAAAAACTTCAGAATTATCCCACTTGTGTGACGGATTGGCTTTGTGTGTAGATATGTTTACATTGTTCATTCTTTCTCATTCAAGTTATGGTTTGCAGCCCTTGGTGCATGTGCATATAAACCATAGTAGCAATAAATAGCATCGCCAGAAATAAAATCGATCAATAGTCCAATATATGAATGTAAAGATATTTAAAAGGAGACAAATAGTGGATATTGAGAGTTCATCCAAAAGATTTCTTTAGATGAAATACTGTATGTATGATACAATGTGGTTCCTCCAGAAGCTTAAGGCATATGTGCTTACCAGAACATGGTAGGAATATAGCGGAAGATATCCTTAGACCGCACGTCTACTCCCGGGTCCACATGTCACCTGTGTGGGTTCATCCGTCCGTAAACCACCACTCATGGAACTGGTAATGATCCCTCCAATGAAAGTTGGGCTACAAAGCCATACTGTGGAACTCACATATAATGTGGGAAAAGAAGAAGACCCACCATTGCACAAATTTGCAAATTCATGCGTAAGCTACAGGCCCCTCCAAGGCACCCTGTGATCTGTAGTCCTATCTCTGACTTGTAAGTGACTCCACATTGGAAGCACATGCATTCTAAGTGAAGACAGATGGTCTGGAGGGGGCCCCACCCCTCCTTATAGGTGCAGGGGCACATTGAACACCCAGCATATAGCACAGTGGCTGCAAAGATGTCAATGCGTTTCCTGACCAAAAATCAAACATACCAAACAATGACCACTGCCTACACCTATAACTGGCCATTGCAGCAAGGAGCATTGGAGGGCATCAAACAGTAAAAACAAGGACCAGGGATAAATCCAAGGCAAATACCAAACTCTACTTACCGGCCAGCTGCGAATAACCAAAATAACCTGTCTAACAGTATGCGTTTAAAAACAGGGGTTTAGTTGCAAAAATTTGCAAATGCATGCGTAAGCTACAGGCCCCGCCAAGGCACCCTGTGATCTGTAGTCCTATCCCTGGCCCTTGTTTTTTCTGTTGTGAACTGTTGCTGCCTTACTTCAATACAAGTTTTCCATTTCACCTGACTGTGTGAATTATGCCGCCGCACCACACTGCACCCCACCTACAAGTGCACTAGCCTACTAGCATCTTCATGAAAGGTTTGCTTTTATGACAGCTACATTACCTGAAAAAACATAACTACTTCTGTGTTGTCTTTTTAGCTAACCCATAGTGCCACGGGTAGCCTTTGTCTTGTATATTAAAGTAGATGTAAACACTTACTGAATGGAAATTTAGTTTGTTAAAGCATTGTCTATCATAAACAATTGCCATGGATATTTTTTTTAAAATTAAAAATAGAACATCGTTCTATCTTATGCAATGGCTGCATGGCATTGCTCAGTGTGAGTTTCTTGATTGTGAAAACAGTGGACCATGCCTATGCAATGTGTGTTGAAGTGTCCTCTTGAAGTCTTCATCGGGAGCCTGTATGACAGGGTGACAATGCAGGGGAACAATCTGGAGACAGGGACAGAGTGTTGTCATCCTGTAATAGAATGAGGATAATGCGCATTTCTGATAACCAGAAGCATAACAAAAATTGTCCAGTGTGAAAAATCTTAGAGATAGGGCCACTCTTTCTCTTCCTCTCACCAAGAAGAAGAAAGAAACGACTTTACCATATGTATGCAAAGTCACAAGATACTGTAGAATTGGTCCAGGTACCATGGTGCAAAAGCAGGTGTCTCACCATCCATCATTCTTGTGAGACATCTGTCTGTGAATACTGTAACACCCCAAAGAGAACTACATAAAAAGAAAGAAATTTGGAAGGAAATATTGAAAAGGATTGTTTTAGAATAAAGTAGAAGCACCCTTGAGCACCTCCCACTATCATGTTTGACCACATCCACTTTTCACTATGTGCACCTTAGGTCACTGTCTCCCTGAAATATCCCTCATTCTCAAGTTGAAAAGTTGGGAAGTATGCTATCTATCTTGCCTAAACTGTATAAAAAAAAATCTGTATAATTACCTATTTTTAATCTGCTTTGTTCCGGTCACAGGATCCTGCAGCTTCAGCTTCCCTATGTCAGTGAGCTGCTAGAGGTTACAGGAGGGAGTGCTGCCGCCAACAATGACTGGACTATGGGAGCCTATGGGTAGGATCAGATTTAGACCTTGGGGGTCCAGGGTACTTAGGTTTAGGGGGTCCCTCTTACACAGGTTTGGTTACATTCTCGATGATAGTGACACATTTTTAAAATGCATGACACAATGTCATTCTGAGGTCACGCATATATATACACACACACACACGCACACACACACACACATGCAGTCATAGACCACCTTCCCCAAGAGCATAAATGCTCAATGTGTGGTTTGCTTGGCTTGCCAAAATTCGTTTTGAAAAACAATACGAAATACCAGTCCAAAGTAAAAACTTTGACAGGTGATGTCCAGCAAAATCTTTATTCCTAAGATACATTAATAAAAGAAAGTAATTTTTTATTATTATACATTTTATATATTTTTTTAATTATTTCATTTTTATTATTTGATATAATTTTTTAATGTTGTTTTTGTATAGAGGGGGACCCTTTCTGTCAAGGGGCCCAGGGCAGTTACCCCTTTTACCCCTTGTAAATCTGGCACTGCCTATGGGTGATGTCCTGAAATTCAGAGCCGTTGTTGAGCCCTCATTTACACAGAACTGCAGGATCACATGACCAGATGAATTAATTAAAAAGAGGTACAGTATCTCACAAAAGTGAGTACACCCCTCATATTTTTGTAAATATTTTATTATATCTTTTCATGTGACAACACTGAAGAAATGACACTTTGCTACAATGTAAAGTAGTGAGTGTACAGCTTGTATAACAGTGTAAATTTGCTGTCCCCTCAAAATAAATCAACACACAGCCATTAATGTCCAAACCGCTGGCAACAAAAGTGAGTACACCCCTAAGTCAAAATGTCCAAATTGGGCCCAAAGTGTCAATATTTTGTGTGGCCACCATTATTTTAAAGCACCGCCTTAACCCTCTTGGGCATGGAGTTCACCAGAGCTTCACAGGTTGCCACTGGAGTCCTCTTCCACTCCTCCATGATGATATCACAGAGCTGGTGGATGTTAGAGACCTTGCACTCCTCCACCTTCTGTTTGAGGATGCCCCACAGATGCTCAATAAGGTTTAGGTCTAGAGACATGCTTGGCCAGTCCATCACCTTTACCCTCAGCTTCTTTAGCAAGGCAGTGGTCGTCTTGGAGGTGTGTTTGGGGTCATTATCATGTTGGAATGCTGCCCTGCGGCTCAGTCTCCAGGAGGTGATCATGCTCTGCTTCAGTATGTCACAGTACATGTTGACATTCATGGTTTCCTCAATGAACTGTAGCTCACAGTGGCAGCAGCACTCATGCAGCCCTAGACCATGACACTCCCACCACTTGACTGTAGGTAAGACACACTTGTCTTTGTATTCCTCACCTGGTTGCTGCCACACACGCTTGACACCATCTGAACTTGGTTTCATCAGACCACAGGACAGGGTTCCAGTAATCCATGTTCTTAGTCTGCTTGTCTTCAGCAAACTGTTTGCAGGCTTTCTTGTGCATCATCTTTAGAAGAGGCTTCCTTGTGGGACAACAGCCATGCAGACAAATTTGATGCAGTGTGCTGCGTATGGTCTGAGCACTGACAGGCTGACCCCCCACCGCTTGAACCTCTGCAGCAATGCTGGCAGCACTCATACGTCTATTTCCCAAAAGACAACCTCTGGATATGACGCTGATCATGTGCACTCAACTTCTTTGGTGGACCATGGCAAGGCCTGTTCTGAGTGGAGTTTATATCTGCAGTGACTCACAAACACTATGTAATTCAACAGTTAATTACGTGTAACACGGTGGGTGTTGTTTACATGCTTGAGTGCAGCTGGGGCCTGCCAATATGTTGGCATAATATCTAGGCCCCTGCATGTAGGTATCAGAGAGCATGTAAGCAACATCAAAAAGGGACTCAAGACACATAATGTCTCTCGTCATTTTAGGTTACACCATAATAGGGATCAATTTTGGGGTATTGAAAAAGTCACCAAGCATTGGCGGGGTAGCAATTTAATTTGCCAAATTAGTCATAGGGAATCATACTGGATATTTGAAACTAAAGTTTTGGCTCTCGGTGGCCTAAATGTCGGCATCGATTGCTCTATTTCTGATCGATAATTATTTGTAAATTGGAGTGATGATGATCGCGGATTGACGTCTAAATATATTTTAATATTTGAGTTTTAGATAGATTTTATATATTACTTTTATAGTTATTGAATAAACAAATTCGTTTTTATTGGGAACGGTATATGGTTTTCATGGTGTATTCACCGTCCTGGTTGACATACGGGTGCGTGTTAGGTTGTCCTGGTAACCATGTGGGGCATGGGGCGGTGCTTTCTGTCCTTAATGGCTCAGATCAGCTAATTGTGGGCATCCTATGCTGCTTCTGTATCCGCTAAAGAAGTTCCGGTTGTTGGAACGCAATGCATATGGACCGGAAGGAAGCAGTAGTGATGTCACCTGTGACCATCACCGCTCTGATCGGCATATTGGTATACTCTGTATTTTGTTGAGCCCATGATGGGATTATGCGTGTATACTGAGCGCTGGGTTACAGTGCTGGCCTTGTAAGTGCATTTTAATACATTTAAAGCTTTTAGAAATATTAGTGGAGAGTAGTGTTGAGCGAACCCGGACTGTAACGTTCTGGTCCGTACCGAACTTTGGGGTGTTCGGGACCCGGACCCGAACACTGACATTTCAAAAAACGTTCGGGTTCGGGTTCTGGGTTCTGGTAGTTGATCATGCATGTTGAATAGCTGCAGGGCAGCCAATCAACAAGCGTTTCACTGGTTTGCCCTTAGAAGCCATCACAGCCATGCCTACTAATGGCATGGCTGTGATTGGCTAGAGCATCATGTGACCCAGCCTCTTTATAAGCTGGAGTCACTTGATGCTGCAGTCACATGCTCTCTGAGACTCTGACTAGTATAGGGAGAGGAAGCCAGCATTTTTGTGAGGGACAGATTGCAGACATTTTAACATCTGATCCTGCATCCTGAGATTACTACTACTGTTGCTCTGAGGGACAGATTGCAGAAATTTGAGATTTCACATACTGCTGCTTTGAGTAACAGATTGCAGATCAAACCCTGCATAACACAACGATCGCTACGATCGTACACAACGATCAGATTGTGGGAGTAATTTGAGATTTCACATACTGCTGCTTTGAGTGACAGATTGCAGATCAAACCCTGCATAACATAACGATCGTTATGAGCATACACAACGATCAGTTTGTGGGAGTAATTTGAGATTTCGCATACTGCTGCTTTGAGTGACAGATTGCAGATCAAACCCTGCATTACACAACGATCTGACTGCACTAGGTAGAGGCTTCTGCTTAGAGGGACAGATTATTGTTCAAAAATCATCTCCTAGTTCTAAAGGGAGAGGTTCTAGCTGTTGCTGTAAG
>BLSH010530971.1:504042-526041 GCA_018402905.1 Glandirana rugosa
CCGACGTTTTCCTTCATTTTACCCCCATTCACAGACAAGCGCAGCCGCCTGTCCACAGCCAACGTGGACAAGCTAACCTTTATTAAAATGAACCAGGCATGGGTCCCACAAGACTTGTCTGTACCTTGTGCAGAATAAACATTTAGACTGGACTCACACAGCCATTCGTATACTTGTTTTTTTGAATAGGCCTCAAATATTTTGGGGGCTACCCCAATTATAAACAAACAAAAAAAAAAACAGTGTTGGCTACCTCCTCCTCGACCACTTCCACCTACACTGCCACGGTCACGGCCTAGTCAACCTCTAGGCTCCTACTCCACATCCACCCCCCTTGCCATTTTTTTCATTTGATTTTAATTTACTTTCCCTATCCCCATTTTTTTTGTAGGGCACTTGCCCTACTCTTACCCCCATTTTACTTCCTTTTGCAGCCCTCTAGCACTTGCCAGGACTTTGTTACAGCCATTTTTGTGCCTAAAAGTTCGGGTCCCCATTGACTTCAATGGGGTTTGGGGTCCGGGATAAAGTTCGGGCAACGTTTGGTGCCGAACCCGGACTTTTTCCCAAATTTCGGTCGGACCCGCCGAACCCGAACGTCCAGGTGTTCACTCAACTCTAGTGGAGAGCACTATATATTTCCTCTGTTTGCATGTACCGTTCATACCTCATTTATGAGATCATCTGGTATGGTGTGGACCCCGTGGAGCTGATCTATCGTGGCAGTCTTATCTGCAGTAGTAAGGACGTGCATTTATTTCCCTGGGGAGGGGCAAAGGTGTGTTTGATCCTTGTTATGAGGAACCACTCATGGAGGTGAGCTGCAGTGGAGGATACAGCACTGAAGCACCTTCTGTATTGCATTTCACTTCATGGACACTGGCGGTGATTTACATGGACTATATGGTCTTATTAATTTCTATTGTTTGTGTATAGCACTGCACTCTGATTGTATTAATATCTGTTCTGAGTGGAACCTGTCCTGTTAAATCGCTGTGTGGTCTTGGCCACCGTGCTGCAGCTCAGTTTCAGGGTCTTGGCAATCTTCTTATAGCCTAGGCCATCTTTATGTAGAGCAACAATTCTTTGTTTCAGATCCTCAGAGAGTTCTTTGCCATGAGGTACCATGTTGAACTACCAGTGACCAGTATGAGACAGTGAAAGCGATAACACCAAATTTAACACACCTGCTCCCCATTCACACCTGAGACCTTGTAACACTAACGAGTCACATGACACCGGGGGAGGGAAAATGGCTATTTGGGCCAAATTTGGATATTTTCACTTAGGGGTGTACTCACTTTTGTTGCCAGTGTTTTAGACATTAATGGTGTGTTGAGTTATTTTGAGGGGACAGCAAATTTACACTGTTATACAAGCTGTACACTCACATTCTTCAGTGTTGTCACATGAAAAGATATAATAAAATATTTACAAATATGTGAGGGATCTACTCACTTTTGTGAGCTACTGTATGAATACAGATCTTTATCATAGAAGATAAGTAGGATAGGTAGGAGGGGAGAGGGAATATCTTAAGACTAGATATAATTAGGGTTTTCTTCCACTTTAAATCCTAGCAGATATGGCTCCCGAAATTCAGAACTGTTGTTGAGCGCTCATTTAGACAGAACTGCAGGATCACATGACCAGACCAGAGTGGATTAAAAATAGGTAAGTACAGCAGTATACAGATCTTTATCATATAGAAAAAGCAGGATAGGTATGAGGGGAGAGGGGATATTTTTTTGAATAAATCTAATTAGGGATTTCTTCCACTTTAAATCCCAGCAGATATGGCTCCCAGAATTCAGAACTGTTGTTGAGCGCTCATTTACACAGAACTGCAGGATCACATGACCAGACCAGAGTGGATTAAAAATAGGTAAGTATGGTAGTATGCAGATCTTTATCATATATGATAACCAGGATATTGTAGGTAGGAGGGGAGAGGGGATATTTTTAAGAATAGATAGAAAGAGGGTTTTCTTCCACTTTAAGATATGTTAGGATTAGAGGCACTTTGCTAGCTACAGGATGTATGCATGATCTTGGCACCAAGAGCTCCATGCTGAGCTCTCAGGTCCGGGGACTAATTCACCAGCATTAGTTTTCCCGTGGTAAATATTTGCAATGCTTTATAGGAGACATTTAAGGCAAACTATTTTAACAGCTTTATGGCAGCTATTGGGAAAATATTAAACTCAAATTTATTGGACATTTAAATATTTACCTCCAGAGTTAGGAGCTGGGGAGAAAAGAATGCATCCCCATCAAGGAATTTACTCTAAGTGCACCAACCCCCACCAGCCCAACCCGATTTATGAGTCTAGGGATATCTTTAGGATAAGGATAAATAAATCCAACTGCTATCTGTGTGAGACATGGGGATAGGGTTGGAATTTGAAGCTAAAAGATAGAACTCCATAGAATGCAGGAGTCAGACAGCCAGGCTGGGCAGGAGGAAAAAATATTAACCTATTGTCTGACATGACACCATGCAAAGATCAGCAGCATGCTGCAATCTGCTGTGCAGCCTGGGAAGGGGGGCATTCTCCTGTTCAGAAATGGTCATACAGAGTTACCCTTATTTAGAGGAGATGGAGTATTAGGATACTCTAACTCCTAATGAGTCTCTTGGATGGTATTGAACTCCTGTAAGCTTAGTGAAAGCTGAAGTCCAGCCTTACCTTCAGTCTTGCACAGTTGTGCAGGATATTCTCTTGTACTGGTATTGCTTACTCTGACATACTGTACACTGTAAGCTTTAGAAGCTGCAGCAAGTTAGATGGAGCTCACTTCATTTCATGGCTGGAGGACATTCTGCATCATCTAGCTCTTTTCTCCCCCATCTAAGTTTAAAAGCTGACCATCCATATACTATCTAATCAGATTGTACATCTTTCTTTGGATCTACCATTAACTATGAAGTACAATGGCCTGCCTAATCTGAAACAAACTAAAATGATTATTTAACTGATTAACTGATTGTGTAACTATTATCATTATTATACAGGATTTATATAGCTCCAACGGTTTGCTCAGTACAGTACAGTTACAATACAATTGGCCAAGAGGGCCTCGCTCGTGGGAGCTTACAATCTAATAGAACCATGGTAATTGGATCTAAATGTTGGTGCTACATTATTATTATTATTATACAGGATTTAAATAATGCCAACAGTTTGCGTAGTGCTGTACAAAATAAATGCAGGCAGCACTTTTCCAATACAAATGTTTAGGGGGGTCCTGCTTGTGAGAGCTTATAATCTAATGGGACCTTGGTAACTGGATCCAGGTGTTGGTGCTACGTTATTATTATTATTATTATACAGGATTTAAATAATGCCAACAGTTTGCGTAGTGCTGTACAAAATAAATGCAGACAGCACTTTTCCAATACAAATGTTTAGGGGGGTCCTGCTTGTGAGAGCTTATAATCTAATGGGACCTTGGTAACTGGATCTAGGTGTTGGTGCTACGTTATTATTGCTATTTTTATACAGGATTTATAGAGCTCAAACAGTTTGCGCATCACTTTACATAATGGACGGAGACAGTACAGTTACAATACAATTCAATACAAGAGGAGTCAGAGGGCCCTGCTCTTTAGAGCTTATAATCTAAAAGAAAGGGTCAAGTGGTATAAAAGGTAATAACCGCGAGAGGGATGAGCTGATGGAAAATATAAAGTTCAGTTTTTAGATGAAGGCAGCACATGCTTTCCTAAAGAGTGAGTTTTCAGGGATCGCCTAAAAGTGGACAGAGTAGGAGATAGCCAGACAGATTGGGGTACGGAAAATCTGCAACTGTCAGTCACCACCCCTAAGTTTGGTAAACCTAAAGACTCATTTACACTATATGTAGTCAAATGCATTTTTTAACCATTTCAAGTCCGGACACTCACACCCTTCCAATCCAGTCCATTTATCAGCTCCCAGCAATGTCACACTTTGAATGGCATTTACTCATGCAACACTGTACCCAAATTATATTGTTTCTTACTTAGAAATCCCCCCCCCCCCCCCCAGACACATTCTAATATGCCTGCCAAGTACAGGGATACCACATGTGAATTATTTTTTTATAGCCTAGATGCATAAAAGAGCCTAGAATCCAAAAAGCACCTTTGGACTTTCAAGGGGCATAAATAATTAATCTAATTTCCTGACTAATTATCACATTTTTGGAGGCCCCTGGAGCACCAGGACACTGGAAACACCCACAACAAAATGACCACATTTTGAAAAGCAAACACCGCAATGTATTTTCTAAGAGGCACGAGTCTTTTGAATACTTAATATTTTTGCCACATGTTTTTGGAAAATGCAGAAAGAAAATGTAGCGCTACCCCCATGGGGCCACTCAAAAATTCTGTACCCCACTGGTTGCCTTGACCTTGCACGTCCTCCGACACCTTTGATACTCTGGATTGTGTTATTTTTGGTTAACAGCAAAATAATTTAAAGGTACACACACACTCATATAAAGTAGACCAGTTGGATTTGTTTACTGGTAGATTAATAGCAATGAATTCATCAACAATAGATTTGTAACGTGCAATAGGTAAGTCATGGTCAATAAGCTGATAGCAAAATCAACTAAGAAATAAGCAACTGGAACACTCTAAGAACATATAACCCACAGAATTTAACCCTGTATGGGATTTATGGCTACAGGCCAAAAAGGGTAAAGGAGTGACTAGGCTTCCTTTAAACCCCTACCTTTAATTGTCTGACACCACAGTCCCAGTAATATGTAGACTGTGAATTTACCCTAAGCAAATACTCTACAGTTCTTATACCTAGTCTCTAATAAATAGAGTCCTTGGTTACTGTATAGGCCTAGGTAGATGCCAATTGTTCTTATCCCTAGTGTGTGGGGGGGGGGGGGGGTATTCTGTAGTCAATTGAAGAGGAAGGATTGGAAGAAGGCTGAAGTCTTCAGCTAGCTCTTTAAGATGTGCACAATGTGACCTGGCAGACAAGAAGTACCCTAGGTCCTCCCAGTGCGGATTAAAGTATAACAAGGGTTCCCCTACAGGCTTGGTAGAGTGAATAAGGCAATGCGCACGGTCATCCCAGTAACCAGTGGCAGCTGGTGATATTTTAGGATGGGGGGAGGGTGGCGCCAGACCCCGACCTTCCTTTTTAATCCCTCCTACTTCTCATAAGCCCCACCCCTTATAGATTCCACCCATTGTGTCAGGAGTATACAGCCCAGCATCACCAGATAGGGTATACAATATTGCCAGATAGGTTATACAGCATCAGCAGATAGGGTATATACAGCATCAGCAGATAGGGGTATATACAGCATCACCAGAGGTGTATATACAGCATCACCAGGTAGGGGTATATACAGCATCACCACAAAGGGGTATATACAGCATGACCAGATGGGGTATATGCAGCATGACCAGATAGGGGTATATACAGCATGACCAGAGGGGTATATACAGGATCAGCAAAAGGGTATATACAGTATGACCAGAGGGGTATATACAGCATGACCAGAGGGTTATATACAGCATGACCAGAGGGGTATATAGCATCACCAGAGGGGTATTTACAGCATGACCACAGGGGTATATAGCATCACCAGAGGGGTATATACAAGTCACCAGAGGGTTATATACAGCATCAGCAGAGGTGTATATACAGCATGACCAGAGGGGTATATACAGCATGACCAGAGGAGTATATAGCATCACCAGAGGAGTATATGCAGCATCAGAAGAGGTGTATATACGGCATGACCAGAGGGGTATATACAGCATGACCAGAGGGGTATATACAGCATGACCAGAGGGGTATATACACCATCAGCAGAGGGGTATACAGCATCACCAGAGGGGTATATACAGCATTACCAGAGGGGTATATAGCATCCATCCCCCCCACGCCACGGCGGGGCTTGCAGCACTGACAGCACTCCCCCTCCAGAGGGCAGTCGGGACATCAAATCCCGCACTTACCCCATCTAGAAAGCGGGTGCTTGGGCAGCGGTGACCGGCGAGCGGAAGCGTGCTTGGCTTCACATGTGCATCGGCCTCCTTCTCCATCAATCGGGTAACCAGTATCATACCCGCGCTTTCTGATTGGCGGAGAGGCAATTCAGTGGTAGAAAAGCAAATATTCATTTTCTTTTCTAACCCACTTGAGTGGGCTTGCGAGCGCCATGCTCTGCGCTCAGAGCAATTCTATTTTGAAGCCTATTAGAGTCCATGGCTCTAAACAAGTGCTTCAAGGAAACCCCCCTGCCGCGGTAATTCATGCAGCCGGTGTCCTGAAAGGGTCCAGACGCATGAATTAGGGGGTGGCCTCGGTAGGCCATGGATAGATTTATGCTATGCATAAATCTATCCATTTAGCAAAGAGAGGGTGGCTGGATAGAGGGGGCGGTGCCGAGCTCCCTTAATGGATGGGCCACCTCTGCCAGTGACCTTCTAGGTTGAAGAGTGGCATGAGAGCTCCACAGCAGGCCTCTGCAGAGTCTGGCTCAAGGGACAGCCCCCCCAACTGGATCTAGCGTGGATGTGATGAGGGTGGTCTCCAGGCTGCTGCCAGGTAGTCAGAGGTGGCTGGCAGCAGATGCAACTGCACCCGCTCGTGATGACTCTTTCTCTCTTTGTAGCACAGGCCTCAACACGGCCGCAGCACAGTCCACCAAATGAGTCACTGCTTGCAGGTCCAGGTCACCTCTCCCAGCATTCTGTTCTCTCTCTCACAAATGGCTGGTACTTGTAGTCCAAACAGTCCGACTTGAGTGCAAACCCTGGTTCTTCCGACTACATGTCCCAAGATGCTTTGCTTTACTCTTAGGCCTTAGATGCTCTGTTGTCTATTTTGAGCACTAGGAGGAAACAATTTCACCGCAGAAACAGCTGCAAAGTGTCTCCTGAATATGCAGGCGATATTAGCCAGCTCCTGGCTACAAAAATAAACATTCTTTTTTTTATACAAAGTTGTCAATTTAGTAAAATATTTCTCACACACAGTGTGGGCATACTTAAAATTACACCTCAAAACACATTCTGCTATTTCTCCCGAGTATGGCGATACCACATGTGTGAGACTTTTTCACTGTCTGGACTATGTATCACAAAAACCAACCAATTGTATCAAAAGCAATGTACTGTAATGGTCACCTCTATATGAGTGGTCAGAGCATATAGCTTAGTGTGGCATCACTTTTAGCAGTCCCAGTTCCTATAAACAAAGCAAATATAGACTACTGGTACATGACTGTCCCACTGAATGCCATGTTTACTGGACAGGAAGCACAGGAAGCTAAAGAAAAAAGGACAAAAGAGTTCCTGTGGTACCAGGAGTGCAAATGTCCACAGGGGATGGCTGGGACTCTCAGGAATATAGACAGTCGGACTTGCAGATAGGTCAGTTTAGGCACAGGCAGAGACATGGTCAGCAAACAGAAAAAAGAGTTGTGGTTAATAAACAGGTCAGGGTTAGTACAGGAGACAATTAGGGACACCAACTGTGGCTGGCTGCACAATTAGGGTTCATTCACACGTGAGGTTGAGGTGTACACTTGCCACAGCTGCAAGTTTTGCTTTACAGCTGTGACAGGAATTATATCCCCTGTATGTCTGTTGGTCATGACCCATTCAAGGGAACAGGGTTGCTTGTTCTGGGTCCAAGTGGTGAGGAGGTGCTATAGTGCCTCCTCACTGCCTGTCAAATTGTCCCTGAAGAGCGATCTGAATATGGATGGCTCTTCAGAGAGCATCGCACATGTGAACTAGTCCTTATGGTGACACTATGACTGGAGTGGTGGTGATCAGGGACACTGTAACTGATATTGCGGTGTTTAGGGCCAATGGGACTAATGTGACGGTGATCAGGGACACTCTCAGGGGCGGCCCGTGCATTAAAGGTGCATGGGCGCCGCCCCCCCATCCCTGCCGCTGCCTTCCTATCTATCCCCTTTCAGGACGCCAGACACATGGATTGTTATGGCGGGGGCGGGAGGAAGTGTTTTTTTTAATCACCTGACTAGAGCTCGAGGCTCTAACAGGCTTCAAAAAATGGTGAGCTCGGGGCGCAGAGAGAGCGCCCCGATCCCACCCAATTGTGTGACCATAGCAAATTCATTTTCGCTATTTTCACACTGCAGTGCCTCCCTGCCAATCAGGAGGCAGGTCGGTGAGACCTGTTTCCCGATTGGCCAAAGCACCAGGCGACCTTATTAGATGCCTAGGCGCTTTGGCAAGGAAGGGGAAACATGAGGAGTGGACACTTCCGTCCGCCCTCTCCACACACCGCTGCCACGTGGAAGAAGAGACAGCACAGGATGATCCTCTCCAGAGTCTGACTCCACACAGTAAGTGCTGAGTTACTTTATGAAGCCATGCAGGATTTCAATAGTGAAAACATGCAGCAATTTAACACCTGACGGTAGCTGGTGTATTTATTAACACTAGTAAATGAGGGTCGCTGGTTCAAATCCCAACCACGACACTACCTGCCTGGAGTTTGCATGTTCTCCCTGTGCCTGCGTGGGTTTCCTCCGGGTACTCCGGTTTCCTCCCACACCCCAAAGGCATGCTGGTAGGTAAATTGGATCCTGTTTAAATTGGCCCTAGTATATGTATGAATGTGAGTTAGGGACCTTAGATTGTAAGCTCCTTGAGGGTAGGGACTGATGTAAATGTATGATATGTGCGTAAAGCGCTGCGTAAATTGATAGCGCTATATAAGTACCCAAAATAAATAAAAAAAAAAGAAATAAATACCAAGTTTTTAAAGTGTTACTAAACCCACAACATTAAAATCAGTCTGTATATGCAGCATAGCATGTTTGTTATTCTCACTGTGGATCTTAAGGGGTTAATACTGTAAAAAGGCTGTTTTATCCTGTGAGCATAGTTCTTCCCCTCCCTGCACTGTCTATCTGAGGAAGGCCAAGCAGGGTAGCCCACCTGCACATGCTCAGTTGTGTCTTTTATGCTGGAGAGAACATTTACATGTTCTCAGAGATAGCCAGGTCGCATGATATTGACATCACACATGTGGGCGTGTATACAGGCTGTAGTGGAAATCTCCTCCTACCTAAACACACTGTGGGGGGGGGGTGGCAGATGAACTATTTTCATATTACTGGGTTTAGTAACAGGAGCCGACGGCCACTGCATCCTAAACAACCAATGAGTCATCAGCTGTCAGGAAAGGGAGGAGATGAGCGAGCACCCCCACCCCCCTCCTGAACCATACCAGGCCACATGCCCTCAACATTTGGGGTGCTTTGGGGCAGGGGGGCTCTACACACCCAAAGCACCTTGTCCTCATGGACAATGATCTCTTCCCCACAACTCTGGTTAGTGGTTGTGTGGGACTATGGGCAGGGGGCTTATTGGAATCTGGAAGCCCCAGATACTGCCCCCCCCCCATGTTAATGAGTTCGCCATGCAGTATTAGTGTATATCTCACAGCAACATTATACTAAGAGAAAGTGCAGTCCAATAATAAAAAGGTGGGTTTGTGAAAAAAGTCCAAAGCAGGTGAAAATAGACACATCGGGATGATGATCCAGGAATCATTGGTGAGTTCCAAAACCACGATTAAGGGTCCCCACTGTAAGGGGTTCCACCACCACTAAGACATGAAGAGGCTTACCGGAACATAGGGGCCCAGTTGACAAATGCCTAACGGGTCTAGGCAAATGGGGGTGTATAAACACCAAATAGGAGGGATTTTCACACAACTCTCCACACGACTCTCCTTCAGCGATTCTGGAGGACAATCAACTTCCTTCAATTCCACAGCATGATAAGAAGCGGCTACACAGGACAATCAACCTCAGATTCAGGGACGGACAATTTTTTCACTATGTCACATTTAATATATCCAGAAAAGAGAGACAAAGTCATGTACTGTCACGTACTGCTTCTTCTTTTTTTCTGGTGAATTTGAGCTATGGAGGAACCTGTTGGCACCAACTTGCATGACAAACTTCAGCTGAAAAAATTAAGGAGTTGGGTGAAAAATGATTGGCTAATCAGTAACTGCAGCCAGATGTAGCCACTATTGGGATATTCCTACGGCTAAAGGTGTTGCGACTGGATACAATAGCTAGAAACTCATATTTCTCCATCCATGCTTGTGTAGCCATGTGCCCCCTTGGGAGTGGCTGGTAGTTGTGGTCCACCTGCCCGCTGCCCTCAATCACACGATTTCCACACACTCGGAGTCACTGAACAGGCTAGTACTTTTTTTTTTGTTTTATTTAGGGGTGAAACTTGGATGGGGATAGGAATGACTGTGGGATGCCCAAAAATCAATCACGGGACCTTCTTTATACACCTCCATATATATACTCCTTCTTCCTCCAGCACATACACTTGCTCACCGTTAGTCTTCTCCTTCCTCTCTCCTGCACACTAGTTGCTGTTACAGGCCTGAAAGGCAATTTATCAGACTTCCATGACACTTCCTCTTCCACCACAGCTAGCACATGGTGAGGCCTACTCTTACTGTTAGCAGGACTTTTGGACCATCCGTTGTGGGCAAGGGTCACAGGCTCCCAGTTGTGAAACCATGGACCCCCATTTGTGTAGCTACGTATATTGGTGCTAGCTGGGCACTGGATGAACTACAACTCCCAGCCCATCTATCTTCAGGCCCCTCCGGCCTGCCTCACTGTCCAATGGCCCTTCTTCCCCTGCTTGGCTTCTCCGACCTCTACAGACTGTCCACTGTCCTCTCCCAGCCTGCTCCAGCCTTCTCATCCAACTCCCAGGGGCTGCCACTCACCAACACCAGTGGATCCTTTAACCACTTGCCGACCGCCGGACGTCCAAAGACGTCCTTGTCCTCAAGTGGTGATATCTGAGCGATGCTGGCACCTACATGCATCATTCAGATATCATTTTAATCCGCCGGCGATTCTCTGCACCATAAGAACAATCATAGAGGCAATTCAGCCTCTTGATCGTTCTTATCGGCAATAGGAGGGGACGTCCCCCCTCCCGCCGCCCTCCGATGCTTCTTCCTGGCCACCCGTGCCAGGTCCGTCGCTGGCGGAAGTTGAGTGTAGAGATGACTAATGACCAGATGGTCACCAGTCATCTCTATGCGCCTCGGAGGTCATGTAAACAATGCCCGGGGACTCGGCTGAAAAGACCGGAATCGCTGTTTTTTTCTGATCTGGGTCTTTCCAGCCTAGAGGAGAGATGTGGGGTCTTATTGACCCCATATCTCTCCATAAAGAGGACCTGTCACGCAATATTCCTATTACAGGGGATGTTTACATTCCTTGTAATAGGAATAAAAGTGATCAAAAAAAAAAATTAAAGAGAAAGTGTAAAAGTAAAAATAAAGGTAAAATAAATAATAAAAAAAAATGTAAAGCGCCCCGGCCCCGCGAGCTCGCGCACAGAAGCGAACGCACACGTAAGTCGCGCCTGCAT
The DNA here is from genome assembly GCA_018402905.1 of Glandirana rugosa. Lineage (NCBI taxonomy): Eukaryota > Metazoa > Chordata > Amphibia > Anura > Ranidae > Glandirana > Glandirana rugosa. The sequence goes on from BLSH010530971.1 coordinate 515,471, forward strand.
ATGTAAACGGTGTTCAAATCACACATGTGAGGCATCGCCGCGTGCGTTAGAGCGAGAACAATAATTCTAGCCCAAGACCTCCTCTGTAACTCTAAACATGTAGCCAGTAAAAAAATTTAAAGCATCACCTATGGAGATTTTTAAGTGGCAAAGTTTGGCGCCATTTCCTGAGTGGGCACAATTTTAAAGCGTGACATGTTGGGTATCTATTTACTCGGCGTAACATCATCTTTCACAATATACAAAAAATTGGGCTAACTTTACTGTTCTTTTTTTTTTCAATTCATGAAACTTTTTTTTTTTTAAAAATGCGTTTGAAAAATTGCTGCGCAAATACCACGTGACACAAAAAGTTGCAATGACCGCCATTTTATTCCCTAAGATCTCTGCTAAAAATATATATATAATGTTTGGGGGTTCTGAGTAATTTTCTAGCAAAAAAACAATGATTTTTACATGTAGGAGAGAAATGTCAGAATTGGCCTGGTGGCGAAGTGGTTAAAGAGCCTTTAATGTAACCTCTCTGCTGCTCTCCTGCTCCCTTGTGCTACCCCAGTAGGATGACTCCTCTCCTGGCTGCATCTGAGCCTCCAGGCCTCAAGGTCACCCCCCCCCCCCCAGACTGGGGGCTCCCTCCCGGGAGAGGCCTCTACAGCACCTATGCTATCTTCTTCACTCTTTCACATGAACTCTCCTCTCCCCTGCTGGGCAGATCACTGTATTTAAGGAGGCCTGCCCCCTGCCAGTCCAGATTGGAGATTGGTCAGGGCTCTTTAACATACATCAGAAAGTGACACCTCCTCATCCATCCCCTTTGCCAGAGCCTTCTGGCACCAAAGGGGAAGAATATCCAAGGGGTGTTCCTTCCTGCAATCTCCAGCCCTTCATCAGCCACTCCCCAGCCCAGATCAAAACAATCAGGCCTGCACTCACTGTCAGGCCTGACTAGATTTTGCCTCTCCTAACAAGAACGCACTGCAAAAATGCACCTATCACTATGGGGGCGCTACACTTGACAGGGTGTTTTTCTCTAGTTCAGCCTATGGGAAGCATGAGAGAAAACTAACCATGTATGACTAGCTTAAATGTCGCCAAAGACAGTAAAGGGTGGTTGGACAAGCAGGCACAACCAGTGGCGGTTGTTTGGTTCCTATATATAAATGGTGCTTTAAGCTGGAAAAGGGAGACCATTAGCAATTTTAACGGGGTTCTTTATTCCCTATTTTCTAAATGCCCTTGAATATAATGTAGGTCAAGTGCTCCCATGTACAAAAGCACCAGTCTATGTAGTTCTTAGGACAGTGAGGTGGCTTCAGTGCCAGCCAGATACATTGTGAAATCCCAGCTGTAGCAGCAGTAGATTATAAAAGACTCAGATTAGGGTGAGTTCAGAAGAGTTCTTGTGTTTAGCAGTAGAAATTCACTGATATTCTTCCTTATCTCCCGGAATCAGAAATATCTAATCGACGGAGCATCAATAGTAACAGCAAATGCTTACTATATTGAGTGGGCAGCTATTGACAAACACTGTAGTACATTCCGGAATGGAGCCATTAGAGCCACTGACTGAAATATCTTGTAGCCCTTCATTGTGCATTGTGAGAGCTATTTGTGTGTCCCTAGTAATTCCAGTATCTTCATATATCATGCTCTATTTCCAGCGGCTATCCTCCTTAAAACATTTTTCTGGTTTCTGCTGTGGCTAGGAGGAGGTTAAAGTTCAGCCTCTCTAGACAGAGTACCGAAAGGAATGGGGGAGGTAGAGAATTATTTATGGAATTCAGTGCTTAATGAATCACGTTCTTAGGATCACATGTCTGTGTGGTGTTTTTTCTTCAGTTTTTAACTATCAATAGTAAGTATCTAGTAATAGCTAGTGCTCTTCAACTGGACTTGTTCTGTAATGTTGAAGACGTTTCATAGCATGCCCAAGCCACTTCTTTAGTTCTAATGACTTTTAAAATACACTTGACTTCTGGAAGGTTTTACCCCCTTTATGACCAGGGCATGTTTTGTTATTCATCACCGTGCTACTTTAACTGGCAATTGCGCGAACATGCAAAACTGCATGCAAATGACGTTTTTATTATTTTTTTCACACAAATAGAACTTTCTTTTGTCGATATTTGATCACCACTGGGTTTTTTATTTTTTATTATATAAATGAAGAAATTTTGATGAAAAAAAAGATATTTTCTCATTTGTGTTATGAAACATTTCCAATAAAAAAGAAAAATCCAAAAATATAATTTCTTTACAAATGGAAACCAAAGTGTATTCTGCTACATGTCTTTGGTAAAAAATCCCAATAAGTGTATTTTTTATTGGTTTGTGCAAAAGTTATAGCATCTACACACTAAGGTATACAGTACGCCCACAAAGAGTGATCTTCCTGTATAAACAGAATTGAGGTCAAACCAACTGTGAGGGGTTTCTGTGAAAGTTATAAAATATGTGTTGTAATACTTATCTATAATATAAAATAAATAAATATATATGCGCCAAAGGGAGAAGCAGCAAGCACTCTACCTGACTAGTAGTATAAGCAAAGAATATAAAAATGTGCTGCGCTGAAAAATGTAATGATCAGACAAATATTAAATCAATAAATATGACCACAAGGGACGACATAATCATACCCTCGTGGATATTGTGATAGGAGCTGATAACCAACACAACTTAAAATAATATGTGTAAGCAAATGAATACAAAGCATCAATAAAGTGCATGTGCAAAATTAATATAATAACAAAGTCTCTAATAAAGTCCCAAAGATGAGAAATACCAAAATAATAAATCCAGTGAAAAGGGTGAGTCCAACTTCAGTGATTCCACAGTGCCACCACCAACAGGAAATGCCAAGATGTAACCAGAAAGGTTGGATTCACATAGCCGTATGGCCAGCAAATCAATCGAGCTTGTATGGGATAAACCCAAGTTGTATCCACCATAGACTGGTCCCGATGGAGCCGACAACCATCACCTTGACCGATCCACTGGACCAACAAGAAGGGGGCGTTTCCACAATCTCCCTTACTCTGTCAAAAAATAGGCAAAATGGATGGAGAAAAGAGGCTCCACATAGTGTAAATCCAATAACACCTTTATTTATATAGGTGTAAAAAAAGTGAAATAAAAGTCGACATACAAAATATAAAACCAAACTGCGATCAGCACACAAGCCTCACCCGACACATTTCACTCGATAGGGTGAAAAAAGAACAGAAGAAAATACAGCTCATCTAACTAGAGCTGACACTTAGAAGGGACAAGAAATAAATGAAGGAATGTGTTACCCAATAGGGCAGTAGGAGCCAAAGATGGAATATGTAGGGCAAGAGAAAATGTAGAACTAATGATGTGAATCGAATATCCGTTGCAGAGATGTGAGCACCATGATAGCGAGGAGTGCATAGTGTTCAGTGTGAAAAGAAGACCAACCAAATGAATGAGCCACCTGGGGATGATGCCTATATAGGCACAACAAGGGAACACCCCCCAAAGTCACGCAAGCCTGCAATATGGGAGGAAGGCGCCATAACCTAGGCTGATCTATTGCCTGGCAATTGGCGCCATATAAACCCCCCTTGTTATGCTGACCAATGTCAAACCGCCGGTGCATCAGCGCAAAGACATGAAGCCATGCGTGCGGTATGTATAGCATGGCATTGATGCGCAGTGGAGATGCACCCGCCCATCCCTTGCCAAAGAGGCGGGGGAGGAGGGGGGCCCTGCAGTGCGCATCACAGCTCCCGGAAATGACGAAAACCCAGCGGCTCAACAGGACCCAACAGCAATCACCAACAACCACAGCCTATTGGATATAACATTCCCTATTAGGAACAAAAGGGGACATAGAGGAGAAAGAAACAAATGGCATTGTACCAGGAATGCTGCTAGTGGGAAAAACAGCAACACATTTCCATCCCTAAATGATACAAGAAACAAGGGGATTTATTCAAAACTGACCTCCCTAAAATTACACTGTAGACAAAGTGAACATTTTGCTCTTAATATGACCCAGGGGATACAACCTACTTGCTGAGTGGCATTCATTTTGATCTCTTGGCATATATCTTGTGCTCCTGTTTGCTTGGATAGCTAAATCCTTAAATTTATTACCAAGATCAAGGGTGTAATCATAAACTGATCGGTCCTATATCAAAATCATCACAGCTGTCCCTGGCACTTCAATGTTAGGATACAGTACTATAAAGAGTGGCGGCTGGTGGTACATTTTTTTGGGGGGAGGCAGCAAACAATGCACCCACAGACACCCCCCCATCCCGGTCGGTCCATATTTGGGCAATGATGTCACCTCTATCCCCAACCCCTTCCTTTATGTAGCAGATGATTGCTTTCATTTGGCTATGTGCAGTGTCGGGATCGGTCATGTGTGGCGGGTCGCCAGGTTTTTTTCAACGCATCAGCAGGTGGTGGGCGGCAGGCATTGTGTTGAGGATTAATTTACTTTGACTGACATTTTTGTGATATTAATTTTTTTCAATAAAGGAATTTTTAAACGTATGGATATCTTTATTTCTAGGTGACATCTTTTTTGTGAATGTGTAGGGTCACCATGTTATGATGAGGACATGGCCTGGTATGGTTCGGGGGGCACACGCTCGTCTCCCCCTTTCCTGGCCAGCCAGGCTGCTTGCTCCGATTAAGTCTGCTATGTATTTTGAAGGACTTTTGGGGTCTGTGTGCCATGTTTTTATATTTTTGTAAAAACAAACCAGGAGGGAGATGGCATACGCTTTCAAAATTATAACTCTTACTTTCTTTATGAATGACAGTGCTTCCAGCTGCGATTTAAAACAACATTTTTTTTGGATTGGTACATCCCCCCCTCCATGATATTTATGACATATCCTTGCTATTAGCCCGGAAAATTGGCATTTTTAATCTCACAGATTCAGCTCCCATTGATTTCAATGACGTTTAGGATCAGCATCTGAACATCTTTGAAGTTTGCTGGGCCCTGCTCGAACTGAACCCACGGCAGTTTGGCTCATCACTCTACCAGAGAGAAGGTTCTCACCTTTCTCGTCCCAACTGCTTCTTTAATTGAGGTTCTTCTGTACACAATGAGGGGAAGAATGCATTGATGCAAGACCTAAATAACTGTACTTGTTTTTTTTCTGTGGCTAGGCATACCTGTCATTCACCTTTTAACAGGAGAACAAGGAATCTCTTGTGTTCTTTGGCCACCTGGGTTGAGATGAGATATGCACTCTCTTAAAGCTTCACCTAACCAGGCTCCATTACCTGAACTCTCAATGGTGGGCCCCTGCCTTGGTGGTCAAAAGGCCAATGTCCTTGTTTACTGTTATTAAAATCGCCCTGCCCTCTAACCACAGTTCACTACATTCTTATGTACAATGCCTTTTTTTCTAAATCTATGTTGTGAGTCATCCAGTGGAATTTGCAATGCGGTGAGTGCTTTAAAATGAGGATATTTTTCTTTTTAAATAGCATTATATTTAGTCACAGCTGTGCCCAGCTGTTTTATAAAATGTTTGTTCTGTCCACTTCAATGTAGCCTGTTAATTCACAGCACATCTGTCACTGCATCATTGGAGTTTAGAAGCTACAAATAAAAATTAAAGCCGAGTTCCACCCAAAAGTGGAACTTCCGCTTTAAAGGAAGGTGACCCCCTGACATGCCACAACTGGCATGTAATTTTTTGGGGAGGGGGCAGGGTCCCCGGTCCACTTCCTCTCCTAGCACCTCAGAGCCGGAAGGAAGTTCACCTTCTTCCCCCTCCCTCTCGGCAATCTTCTGGGACACGTCACAGGACCCAGAAGATACACAAGGTGCGTGACCGCCGAGGGGAGGGGGAGAAGAGCGAGCTGACGGGCAACCACATCACTGGAGCCTGGAACAGATGAGTGTCCGATTGTTAAAAGTCAGCAGCTACACTTTTTGTATAAGAGAAGTACTGTATAAGAATTTTTTTTTAAATCATATGTAGCACCCTCTACCTTTAGGTGCTTAGAGAGAGATTTTGGCAGAGTTTGGGTGCATCCAAGAGGAGAGAGTGAGATCCTGGAAGAGAGGCACAAGGGAGAGGACAGCAGGAGAGAACACTATCGGAGAGATCTCCAGGAGAGGAACTACAAGTGACAGGCGTTGGTGAGTGATGCACACCCTGGAAAGCTGAAAGAGGCACACCAGATTGGGGTGAGAGACAGTCTGAGAAGGGTGCCAGAGCCAGTTGGGTATGTGGTATCACTGTGGCAGTGGAGAGGGTTGTTGCAGCCTGGAGGGCTGGCAGGGCCTGGAAGAGGATGGGTTGGGAGCAGTGGTCCATCACGCAAGCTAGCACACTATGTACTTTGGTACACTTTGAGGGCCCATGGCCCCTGCCTGTAATGGGTGGTTCGGGGGCCATGCTAATATAACAGCAGGCCTCACCGTGTGCTAGCTAGGCCTGAAGCAAGTTTGTGCTGGAGAGCAGAACAGGAGTCATTGAGAAGCAAGTCTGTGCAGGAGAGTGGAACAGGAGTTATTGAGAAGCAAGTGTGTGCTGGAGGAAGAGAAGGAGTGTATATATAGGATGTGGTTATATAGATGGTCCGATTCAAGTTGGAATCAATCCACTGGGCATCCCATAACTATCCCAAACCCTATCCAAGTTCAATCTCCTAATAAAAAAAACAAAACAAAGTACCGGTCTGTTTCGTGACTCTGTATGGAAGGAAAAGTGTGATTGAGGGCAGTGTGAAGAGTGGAACCACTACATTCAGCAACCCCCAAGGGGACAATGGCTAGACATACTTACCTTGGTGGATGCTGCATCTGTTCCCTGCTGGCTCTAAGGCTGAGAACCAAACGATCAAACACCGCCAATCGCTCGGTTCTAAGAGCTCCCTGAGCAGAGAGCTGGCGGCTCTCTGCCCTGCCCCCCTCCTGCAATCCTGTGATCCACAGGGTAAGTACAGCCGAACAAGCTTTGGGTGTACTTCTCCTTTAATGTATATGCCTAGCATGTAGATGTATGGGAACACAATAAAACAGCAATGTTCACTTAACGTGAGCCTCCAATTTTGTTGAGAAAAAAGAGACTCCCCTTTAGGCTGGGTTCACACCGCAGCACGGAGCGGCTCCCAGCAGAGGTCCGGTGTGGCTCCCAGCAGAGGTCCGGTGTTCACCGTTTCAGCTCCAATTTCAGCCCAAATTTTTGGCTGAATTTGAATCTGAAATGGACCAGAAGACACACAGGACACACAGCCACTCCAGTGATGTGTGAACTGGCTCCATAGAGAGCCGGTCACAATCTTCTGATATGCAAACCCAGTGTGAACCCTGCCTGAGACAATATACATTTAAAACTGTTTTTCTTTTTTTAAGAAAAGGATTCCATTATTGTCATATGGCATATACAACAAGTACAACCAAGCAAGAGTGGAGGCATGGCTACAATCACAGGGTAACCGACATACTTTACTAATGTTATTGTTCCAATAGACTTAGGCTGGGTAGTCTGTTAGCTTTTTTTTTTTTTGTTCAGCTGGCAGCCAAATAAAAAAACAAAAAAGAACAGATTTCCGCATTCACACAAGCAAGGTGGATGGAGGAATTCCCCAGCCCCCACCAAAAACGCCCCCCTCGCCAGGACACTCCACTGTCAGAATACACTGATCACAAGAAAGTTTTCCAGCATGAGAAAAAGACAATCTAACTATCGACTTTTCAGAGGGCCACACACAGATTGAAATTCAGATGGTAGCTATTGAACCGAATGCATTTCAATCTGTCTGTAACCAGCCTTAGTTGTTTAAAGCCAGGCAAATCAGTAATCAGGACTAGTGCCTGGGGAGGGGGACAGAGGGGTTGGACAAAGGGGCAGAAGGGAAGAAAAGCGGGGGGGGGGGGGAAATAAGGCAGGTGTGCTTTTACATCTGTTGTTTAAGATGTAATGCTATGCATAGTTATATTAATGTTTATGTAATTGGTTATTATACTGCCATCTTGTGGTTGTTTTGGTCATTGCACCATGCTATTCTGTTATTATGTGTATTCCCTCCCATCTTCTGTGGTAATTTCTTCTTCCTATTTCACTCTGTGTTGTACTTCCTTTTCCTGTTCCTGGTTGACTCTGTCTCATGAGGGAGAAGATGGCACATGTCTAGGCCGCACACAATCCACCTGCATCCTAGGACACATTACCATGTTTTGACCTGCAGATACCATCTTTCAACCATCTGCCACATTTGTTGTCTGCTGTACCTGCTATTTGCAATAAATATACGCTTATGGAAGAATCGGTTTCTGGTGATTTCAAGCTATCTGATAAAGACTGTCCACGGTGATTATATCTGCTTATACAGGCCAGGCATAGAGGTCTCAGCAATGCATAAGTCACTATTACAACAGTTGGAGTCAGAATAGCCAAACATGGCAGAATTCCTGCAGCCTGCTGTGTAGATGTGTATGTTTAATCTGCAATCAAGCTAAATGCCATCAGCCATCTTGTGAAAACACATGGTTGCACAAGCTTACAGCACTTCATCAGTGAATGTTGAAATCTATTTCTCTGCATTGAACTGTGTTATCCCACCTGTCAAAGCTGCTGTTCCTCTTCTTCTTAAGTGACAGTAACCATTTTTTGCAAAAATGTCTAAAAAAGTTTATCTTGGTCTCATCAGACCACAGGACATGGGTTCAGTAATTCATGTCCTTAGACTGCTTGTCTTCAGCAAACTGTTTGCGGGCTTTCTTGTGCATCATCTTTAGAAGAGGCTTCCTTCTGGGTCGACAGCCATGCAGACCAATCTGATGCAGTGTGCGGCGTATAGTCTGAGCACTGACAGGCTGACCCCCCCACCCCTTCAACCTCTGCAGCAATGCTGGCAGCACTCATACGTCTATTTCCCATAGACAACCTCTGGATATGACGTTGAGCACAGGCACTCAACTTCTTTGGTTGACCATGGCGAGGCCTGTTCTGAGTGGAACCTGTCCTGTTAAACCGCTGTATGGTTTGACCACCATGCTGCAGCTCAGTTTCAGGGTCTTGGCAATCTTCTTATAGCCTAGGCCATCTTTATGTAGAGCAACAATTCTTTTTTTCAGATCCTGAGAGAGTTCTTTGCCATGAGGTGCCCTGTTGAACTTCCAGTGATCAGTATGAGAAAGTGAGAGCGAAAACACCAAATTTAACACACCTTCTCCCCATTCACACCTGAGACCTTGTAACGCTAACAAGTCACATGACACCGGGAAGGGAAAATAGCTAATTGGGCCCAATTCGCACATTTTCACTTAGGGGTATACTCACTTTTGTTGCCAGCGGTTTAGACATTAATGGCTGTGTGTTGAGTTATTTTCAGGGGACAGCAAATTTGCACTGTTATACAAGCAGTACACTCACTACTTTACATTGTAGTAATGTGATGTCAGAGGGGGCGGGGTCACCTGTTTACCCCACCCTTTACCCCGGGCCTTACCTATAAAATAACCGTCAAAATGAAGACCGCCCATTCTGGGAGTCGTCTCTGGTCGGCGGAGGAAGAAGAAGACGATGAGAGGAAGGGAGAAGCGGAGGAAGACCGAAAGAAGAAGGAGAAGACCAGAAGAAGAAGCAGGGAAGGAGAAGACATTTTTTATAAAGGACTTGTCAAAAACTGCCTACTGTTTTTTTAACACTACACTCCTTTTTTGGTGAATGGGTAGGGGTAGAATGCTCACATGGGGGGGTCGGGATCTGGGGAGGGCCAGGGAGCGGGTGCGGCGGCTTCGATTGCCGCTGGCTACCCGCGATGGCCCCCCCGGAGCGAAGGAACGGAGGTCCGTGTATGTAAACACGGACCTCCGTTCTGTGTGAGGGGGAAGGGCTGTGATCACAGCCTTCCTGTATACGAAGGCTGTGACCACTTCCCTTCCCCAGCCAGGGCAGTCCCCCTACAGTTAGAACACGCCCAGGGAACATACCTAACCCTTAGAGCGCCCCTTGCAGGTTAACCCCTTTACTGCCAATGGCATTTACACAGTAATCAGTGCATTTTTATAGCACTGATCGCTGTATAAATGCCAATGGTCCCAAAAAAGTGTCAAAATGTTCTGACATGTCCGCCCCAATATTGCATTACCGCTAAAAATCGCAGATCGCCGCCATTACTAGTAAAAAAAAAAAAAAAAAACCCCAAAAATGAATTCTCATCATCCGTAAACGCGACCACTTTTGCGCAAACCAATCAATAAACGCCGATTGCGATTTTTTTTATCACAAATATGAGGAAGAATATAAATCGGCCAAAAACGGTGAAAAAAAATGTTTTTTTATATTTTTTTTTTTGGATTTGTATTTTAGCAAAAAGTAAGAAATTTGGGTTTTTTTGCAAAATTGTCGCTCTTCTTTTGTTTATAGTGGCGATCAGAAATGACGCAGAGGGGATAAAATACCACCAAAAGAAAGCTCTATTTGTGGGAAAAAAAGGACGCAAATTTTGTTTGGGTACAATGTCGCACGACCGCGCAATTGTCAGTTAAAGCGACGCAGTGCCGAATCGCAAAAAGGGCTCCGGTCCTAAAGCAGGAAATCCTTCCGGGGCTGAAGTGGTTA